>WBMW01006371.1:67389-132404 GCA_013396635.1 Penelope pileata
ACCGAGCACCCGGCCCGCCCTGCACCGCCGCCACAAACTTTGTGTCTCCGCCGCTCCGGGAGCGCGGGGCGCGGCGGGAGGGAGAGGGGCGGCGCGGCGCAGGCGGTGCGCAGGGAGGAGGGAGCGGCGCACGCGGTGGCCGCGCGCGGGCTGCACTTGTCCCGGGCTGTGGCGCGCGGGCGTGGAGCGGGGGGGGGCGCCCCGCGCTCTCCCGGCGATGCCTGAGGCGCCGTCCGCTGTTAAGGAGCGCGGCGTGGGGCTGCGGGGCGTGCGCTGCGGGCGTGGGGAAGCGCCGGGGAGGGGAAGCGCCGCCCGAGCGGGCTCTGCTCGGGGCCTGTGGCGTCGCCGCTTTCCCGGTGGCAGTGTGATCTGGGGAGGTGGGAAGTGATGGGCGTTTGTGTGAGAGCAGGAAAGGATGGCCTGAGGTCAGCGTGCTTCTGTGCGGTGTGGGTCCATCTCTGCAAAACATGCGTCTAACTCGGTGTTTTAAAAGATGGAAGTGCTTTTAGTTAGGAATATTTCACAGAACAGAAATTGTTTAGACCAACAGTTCGATAGCGCAAATGGAGAAATCACTGCATCTTCCCAATAAAAAAGGCGAGCGAAAGTGGGAGTCTGAAGTTGCCATCTCCAAAGCACTCAGAGTTTTTGTTTGGCGTCGCATCACCATGCTGATCTCTGCAGACAAAAGAACACTCTTGTTTTATCTGTTATTCTGGTTGCCTTTAGCGTATACCAGAGAACCACGCTCGTTCCCAGCTTGCCTCATGGTACAGCTGCTCACAGCACCGCTTGCAGTTCCCAGGCTGCTCGTTGCGCTTCATCAGAGCTACGACGTTGGCTTTGAGACTGCACTGCTGAGTTTGGACCTTCACAAAGTAACAACATTCAGGGAGTGTTTTAGCATCTGTATGTGGTGTTGATCGTCATGGAAGTATATGCACTATAAAACACGTTCGGTTTTTTATTGTGTTTTAGTAGCACTGGTGTGGCTCTCCCTTACCACCAAGATGCTGAGGCTCTTCTCCCACTCCTTCCAGCTCACAATTTGTTTATTTTTTCCTTTTTTTTTTGCTTTTTTTTCCCTGTTCTGTTACTTTTGGCAAATAGGCCCACAAAAGATAATCAGTAAGATGCAGATGTAAACATATTTTTGTTCCTAGTGCTCTGGATGAACTCCAGGTCTTCCCGAACGTGGTTGAAACAGGTAACATTTCAATCCTTATACCCAAGGATCCCAGATAGCCTTTGCAAACCTGAGTAAGAGTCATTTTCTCAGAATCCAAAATAAATGAAGCAATAAGGAAAGTCACATTGTACCTTACAGGGTAAAATAAATATAATTGTATGGGAGAATGAACATAAGACTTTTTTCCCATGGCTTTGTTCATTTGTAACAGAGGGGATGTACTGAGCTCAGGACTGGGTTTGTGTCCCTGCCACCACTCCATGCCACTGATGGAAGGAGCACGTGGCTTCACTGAGCCAAGGAGTTGTGCCCAGGGGATCGAAGGTGGCTCCTGCTGAAACCAGTGGGATGATCCTCATGAAGGCCCTGGGTACATGGATCACCTGTGAGCACGTTTTTGCTTCAGATTTTGTCTTTCCCAGCTCTCGAGGATTCTCCTACAGACAACTTTCTTTGGAAGTATCTTTGGAGTACAACCCATAAAAATTAAAAACAGTTCCTAAAGGAACCTAAACATGGTTTCCTAAATGGAAAACCGACAAGACTAAGTCAAAATCAGTTTGTTCGTATATCCAGGCATGTCCAAGCTGTGGCACATGGGCTGCAGGCGGCCCAGCACAGCCTGCACTGTGGCCCAGCCTCTCCTGCTGCGGCATCGTGGGGGCACGTCTTCCTCACTGAGCAGCCCGGCCCAGCCCCAGGCGCACACTCATCCCTCAACAACAAACATCAGTGTGGGATTAGCACTGAGCTGAACCCAGGGCATGTTGAGGATGCAGTGCAGTGCTAACTCAAGTTATGGCAAATGATTTTATGCATTTTGATACATTGGCTAAACACAGTCCTGTGAACAGAGAAAAATACGCAACCTTGCTTTCCATTTTAAAAAATGAATTTGACAACAGGTTTAAAGAGTGCCAAAACATCATCAATTTTTTGGTATATTATTTGTGACTCTATTTTCAGTCAACATAAATACATTACTTGCAGATTTTCAAGTGGAATGAATAGAGTTGCAATTAGACATTCAACTCAAAAATTTGATCCTGTCTCTTTACTAGACTTGTATAAGACCTCTCTTACCAGAGAAAAATATCTCTCGCTTCACAATCATGCCTTATTCATGTCATTGCTTTTTGGCAGTTTGTAAACTTGTTTCAAAGGATGAAGTACAGAAGAGTAAAATCTGATCAAAAATCTCTGATGAACACCTTGAGAACTCACTAAGAATTGCAACTAGTTCCATCAGACCAGACTGATACATGAGTTTCGCAAAAATAAGATCAAATATCCCACTAGTTTTATGCTTTTGTTGCTCTCTGTTGTTGTTGTTGTTGTAATAAAAAATGTATGTTAAAGAAGCTTGATTGCTTCTATACATTAACTGTATTATATTTTATATGCAGCCCAACACAATTCCTCTTTGCTCAGTGCGGCCCAGGCGAGCCAAAAGGTTGGACGCTCCTGTTAAACAGTAAATCCTGTTCCATATCTTGCAGATAAAACTCAGAAACAAAGGTCCTAAGGTCACTCTTCTTTCACATTGACTGACTTACATTTTTGTCATTTATGAAGTGCTACCCATCTTATTTCTATTTGCTACAGTAGCTGAGCACGTCACACTGGTTGTAATGCTTATCCCCACATCACAGTGTGGTATAGCAATTGCTATTCCCATGTCACAAATGAAGCGTCTGACACAGTAAGGAACAGACACTTTCAAAAGCAAGGCTGGCACCTTAGCTGCAGCCAGGTTTCTCTGTTTTAATTGACATAAAGAATATGTTTATTGTTATGTTTGTTCATTATGCTTTATAAGTCACTTGAAATCACAGGTAGCATATATATTATGCAGCACATGCTACCGAAAAATCTTAGGAAATAGCTAATTTAGCACGAACGTGTGACACCTAAAAAGGAAAAAAAAGTGAAAACTTTTATAACTTGATTAAACAATCACAATCGCCAAAATACACGTGTGGTTATGAAGTCAGCTCCTTGTCAAATGACAGTTCCTAAGCTACAGACAGTGAGGGTTATTTAAAAAATAATTAATTTTAAAAAAATGCAATATTTTGGGGGTGATTTTAGGGTTATATGTTCCTTAATCATAAATGAACTGAGTACTGAGAGACCTACAGAAGGTGTCCCAGTATGGTATTTTACTCCCAAGTTTGGAAATTCACCTTTTTTGGATTGATATTATTATTTCAAAACTCTTTGCAAACTATTTCTCTGTAGCAGAGGTGACACATTTAGTGGATTTAAGTCAGAAATATGATATCAAGACAAAAAAAAATCCCTTAATTATCTTCTTAGATTTACCTATCATTGCTAATGCATGAGTCAGATAAAAATATACTTGAATAAATTAAAAATTTTTGGAGATACTGATTTTTCAGAGCTAACACTTACTGCTCCATTCAGTTTCAAGAACAGTAAATAAAATTGACTAAAGAGCAAACAAGAACAGCGCGAAAAAGAGTCCTCTGTTTCTAGGATTAAAATACACTTTCCAGCTATGCCACTTTTTAAGAAGCAAGCCTTTAATTCCTGCAAATTTCATCATACTCCAGCACACGTGAATCACATTCTGAAGTATTTATATTTAGTAGGAAGCATGTGCTCTGTAGGGAGGTGAGTTATAACAAGATAAAGGAGTCCTCAGTCACAGACACATCTAGTTTTGATTATCGTTATTGGGAGTTTAGTAATGTTATCATTCAACCATTAATTTAATTTCCCTGTGTTTATGATGTTATCCTACCTGGAAATCGGTGTTTGCACAGACTGCCTATTCATTTCACTGGTAAAATGTTCCCCTTTATTGTTAGTTTCATTTGAGGTATAGAAGTCTTTAATTTGTGAATATATTTCAGCATCTGCAGACAGATGAAAATTTAGCAGCTGAAGCAGCATGGAAAATAGAGGGCATTACATTTGCAGCATTGCTTCCCTTATCTCTGTCCTCCTCTAATGCTCAAGATTTTCATGCTCTGAGGCTGGAGTGGCTGAGTACAGGCAGGACAACAACTGCCTCTTCTCTCTCAGGCTGGCCAAAGTTGCCTGCTTCTGTGATTTCTCTGGAGCCAAGTTTTCCTGCAACATGCCTAGGCTTCTTGAGAATGCTAGTAAGAAACTGGAAATACTCCTTATTAGGATGTTGGGCTATCCTGAAATACTATGGAGGGATGTTACTGCAATCCAAACTCAGTTACAGGAAGCAAACAAGCTGCTGGGAAAAAAAAGGGCTGAAGAGAAGCTGTCTCCAACTATTCTGTCCTCTGTCTCACAATTTTACTTTTCTGGCTATTGAAATCCTCACTCCTGACTAAGCCATTCACTGCCCTTCCTTTTCTCAGTTCCTAAGTATCCTCCCTGTGCTCTCTTTAAGTATCCTAGAGGGAGGTAGCATGAGAAGCACTGAACAGCTGGAAAACAGGAGAAGGCACAGGATTTAGTTCTGAGCATATAGATTTAAAAACATGGGGAAGGAAAAAAAATGTGTGGGTGCAAAAGTAGCCTTTAAAAAGGAGAGATTTCAAAAGTAAGAAAGAAGTGCTAAAAAAGAAGCTCTGAAATAAGAGGGGGGAAAAAAACAAGAACAATAAAGACAATTTCTCTAGAATGAAGTTGTGCTCTGACATTTTATACCGATGTCCACACTGTAGCCTTCCCAGGTACGTTTAGGTATAATTCTTGTCTTTTGTCCTCTTTGTATCCATGCAAAAAGCATTTACTTTTTTTCTGCTTTGTGAACATTTTCATCACTGAGAGCACAGTTTAAAGCCCCGCAGTACTTTGTCCAGGCTAAATCCAAGAACGTACTATGAGAAATAACGCAAAATAGCTGATGTAGTAGTAGTGTTACAATGCATTCCTCAAAATCCCCTCTCTGCGCTCTGTGGGATAGACTTTTTCCACTGCTCTGTAGGAATGAATCCTGGTGCATTAACACATATAATTATGTAAAATACCTTCAGAGACATGTAAGAACAATTACTGAAATAGATGTAGTTACAGAAACATGGTTCTCTTTTAGGGGTTCCTGTACTTAGGCTGGCTAATCCAAATGCTGCACACAGCTACCTGGATTAATTTGAGAATGAAGATGAGCAGTGAAGGAGTGGAAAAGGACGAAAATAGCACATGGAGGGACAGGGACAACACATGTACTGTAGGCGTTTGGGAACCTGATGGTTAATAGACTAAGGGAGAAAGAGAATTAGTGTCTAAGAGAGAATTGTTGTGTAATGTAGAGAAAATCATGAGAGGTGAAAAAGCTTAGGAAAATGGAGAGACTTTATATATTCATGTCAGAGTAGCAGCTGAAAGCCAAGGTTCAGTGGGAGCTTTTAAATTATACAGTAACACCTGTAGATATCATTTTAGGTATTCTTCATAATACTCTTGATATTTGTATTTAAGAATTTTACACCTCTGGCAGCACCCCGAATCTGTAGAACTAATGTAAAATTGTATTTCAGGTCTTCTTCTGAGATCCCTGCTCTGTCAGGACACTTTGACCCTGAAACTAGCCAACGTGTGCCACCAGTGTGGCACCAGGACCAGCGTAACGTCTAGTAGCCAATGCTAGTGTTTTCTGAAGTATTTGGCAACCTTGTTGGCCAAACATAACTCTGCCCATAACCAGAGGCCCAAATAATTGGGTTTCATGATGGACTCAGATGGCTGCATGAAGCTGCCAGGGTGGGTCAGGTTGGGTGTTAGGAAAAGGTTCTTCACCAGAGGGTGGTTGAGGCCTGAAACAGGCTCCCCAGGGCAGTGGTCATGGCCCCATGCTGCCAGTGTTCAAGAAGCACTTGGACAACACTCCCAAACATAGGTTTTGAATTTTGGGTGGTCCTCTCTGGAGTCAGAAGTTTGTCTTGACGGTCCTTGTTGGTCCTTTCCAACTCGTGATGTTCTATGATTCTATGGTTTGAGAAGCACCTGTTCACGGAGGATATGCAGTGACAAAAGTTACACTTGCCCTAGTTGCCTGCCTCTCAAAACATAAATCTAACACATCCTTTGACAACATCTCCTTAGCAGTGCCTCTGGAGCTGGGCAGACCCAGGTCGTCCTCATTCCAAAGGAGAATGAAGGCATCCAGCCTCTGCAAGCTGTGTGCTCTCCGTCATGCCAGCCTCTGCAAGCTGTGTGCTCTCCGTCATGGCAGCCTCTGCCCTTATTTTGCACTCCTGCAAACCCTCACTCCTTGTCCTCTCCAGTGACATCCTTAGCACCTGCAAGAGGGCAGGAGTGATGCAATCTTGTGATGAAACAGTCCCTTCTTTCTGAGATGGAGAACTATGAGAAGGATAAAAATGGAAAGGGTATGCACAAAATCATATTTTCTCATTTTAAATCATTTGGAAATTAATAACATTAGTCAAAGTAGGAATAAACTTCATGTATTGATTTCCTCTCCTTTTGATGTAGCTGTAGCCCAGCCTTCTCACTTTACCTACAAGATAGAGGCATTTCATTCTTTTCAGTGTCACCTGGGAAGCGGGACTAGCTGTGTACAGACTTCTACAAAGCACTCTCTCTTGTTAGCGAAAAAAGTTGTTCAGTAAATTCCAATGGATGGCTATTCATATCTATATATTGCAGACCACAGTGACTCTACTCTTCATTGTGGGATTGTTTAAAAAACTATTAAAATACCATTAAAAAATAAAGTATGTATAGGTGCATGCAAACACCAATAAAATGGTGTTGATGCCATAAGCATTCAGCTTGCCCTAGTTTACTGTAGAATATTTGGGTAAGTTTTCAGATTTCTCTGTAGCTTTGTGTCAGTGAGACTAATGATCTCGGTCTTGGTGATATCCGTGTGCACATAGAAGAGAATCCTCTGTTGGGTCAGCAACTTGTGAGAATTTATGACTGTTTCAAGCTGTGTTAAATACAATCATTCTAGAAGAGAAGGATGATAGGACCTTTTGTAAGGAGAAATTCTTCTGAATTGCTTAACCCCCATTTTAGATGGCTTCAGGCATTGAACGAAAAATATTTTCACAATTGTAATGGTGCGTTTCACTAAATGTTACTAACAACAAGTTGTCTGTATTAGTGCTGTGTATTGTTCAGCTGAGTTCTGCTGATGAGTGCTCTGCTGCTTACGAAGTATTCTCGACCAGCCCACAGCCTCAGTAAGTATAGAGTAGATAGGGAGAGACTGAACTTGTATTTGTGGGAAAATGTGTAGCAGAGAAATAGTAGACAACCATTTGCCTAACTGTATGACTAGTCCTTGCCTCCTACTCAAAAGTGTGCTGGAAACCACTGAGAAGTTTAGAAGTGAGATACTGGACTAGATGCTGGCACTGTGCTGACAACACACAGCTCTCCATTCTCCATGGCTCCTTTGCTATGTTTCATATTGCTTCAGTAGGGAAGATAATTCAATGTCTGCTGGAGACCAAAGCTCAGACAAGAGTTATCTGGTCAGCTAACACTGCAGTAGCTCAGCTTGGAAAAGAGAAAAAAATGGTTTCTGTGTCAGTACTTTTGATCAATGAGTTTGACGGCCGTTTGTTACGCACAGTTCGGACGTGCAGTTAAATCTAAGGGTACTTGTGTAGATGATTAGTTAAATAACAAGCAAATAAAGATGTGTTTTCCACTACATTTAAACAAATTCCATTACCTTTTTGTCAGCAAACTCTTGTCCTGTTGTTCACATCACTGTTGCATATCAGTTACATTTTTGCAGTACAGTCTGCTGTGAGCTACTCTGAAGCTAGTCCAGATTCTTTCTCAAACAGAGATTCATCAAAACTGAATACAATATTTGTGTTCAAGAACTGCGCCAAATTGTGGCATGGAACTTAAAATATTAAACTACAGCAAAACAAATGTCACGTTCTGCAAGCGTTCAGATACTACAAGTCACTTTCATGCCCTTTGCATATGGTATTTATTACAGAGTGAATTTGAAAAAAAATTGGATCTTATTGGTTTTTCAGAACAAAATAAACCTACGCCTTTTTAATCTCATACATTTATCAGAAAATAGCAAAGTAAAGAACAAATTAAAAATATGAATTTAATGAGTGAATGAAAATACAGATACAGTAATGTCACAGATAAATGCTGTTTTGAGGGATCCAACAAATCTAATTTGAAAAAAAAATCAGACATCACAACTTCAGAGGAGAGAGATCTTTTCACTAAATGCTATAGTAGGACAGTTAATTTTTAAAAGTAGTTTCTTTATTCAAACACATTTGACTATTTTGCTTTTAGAGCAAAAGATTCTATTATAATCTTCAGATTCTATTACAATTTATCTTTTTAACATAGACTTAAATTTTTGCCTTTTAAGGTGTTACGCTTGGCTTCAAATACAATGAGGGAGTCCACAGTTTGGTTCTACAGAAGAAAGCAGAACTCTATTGCCACTCAGATAGCATTTAGGTGCGACTTTTCACAATAAGATTGAATTTGACCAAACTATTTTATAGTGTGAAATGTAAAAATAGAATCTGCTAATTCAATGGTTCTGCTCCTTGCATAAAATCTGAATTGTATCTGCACACTTGATTAACAGCATCTGCTTGCTATAATCCCTATGCATTAAACCTTAGAAAAAACTGTCCACGGGAGATTGCTGTATATTTTCTGTATTTGATCTTCATCAACAGAGCTGTTAAATATTTCATTTGTTAAAACTGCTTGCTTCTCCAGAGGCATAACCCAACAATATAGTTTAATATATTTGAACAGTCATAATCTACTACTTCAAGATCAACAAACAAACAAAACACAGCAAACCAAAAAACTTGCATGCAACCAATTACATTTGCTATCTTAGTCTTTTTATTTAGTGAAACTCAGCTACACATATTTCAAGTGTTGAATTGCCTTTAATGAAATAAAGCACATGAGTAAAGTTAGAGACTTGCACAACGTGTTGTAACTATTGATCTTAACCAGCAAGTTGAAAATTAAAGCGAATCATGATGAATTGTCAGCATTAGACATGTCCAAGTAAAAAGAAAGATCAAACAGCTTTGTAAGTGAATGAACTCTTGTAATTTCAGTTAGTTTTTCTGGTCATAATGAAAGATATTTGACAACATTGTAAAGTTCAATTAGTAGAATATGATCATTTGGGACTATAAAAACAAAAAAAAATATAGATATTAGTGTAGAAATCTGACATATTTCTTTTTGTCATGAAATGATATACTGAAAATTAAGAACATGCTAGATAAGTTGGCTAATGTGCCACAGAATTTGAAATACTTTAACATAACATTATGATTTAAATGGAACAAATACAAGACAAATACAGAGGCAAAAGTAGATTATTTATAAGGAGTAAGAACTAAAAATAAGAAATTGCTGTAGTTGTTGAAACTGTTGTAAGATGCATACCAATTATCACTGTTAGCATTGAAAGTATTTCAATAAAAATGGTTTGTAGAATTCTACATTAGTTAAGCTTAGTCATGTTCAATTTGGAGCAAAGGGGAAGCTATTTTTGACCTTGGCTGCACTACATCCCAACATGAGCAAAACAATATTATATTCTATATTTTCAGCTCTGGTGGAAGGCTAAGTGTCCAAAAATATCCTGGCCTCTGTGTTGTTTTTGGTTGGTTTTGGCTTTATTTGTTTTTTTTTTTTTTTTGGAAAACATGAATTCAAATGAGCAAATCCTGTTCCACCTTGTAAGATGTTTTTCAGTGAATACATCAAGAGAAGTTTCAAATATGTTATCTCTACTTATCCTCAAAATATGCTTTCATTTTATCTTATTCCATCATCTCCTCTCATTCCATCTGCATCACACACTCCAGGTTTTTTTACTGAAAAGGATTTTTCCACCCTATAATTAGCCCGAACATAATACTATTGCTAGTGCAGAAACTAAGCTCACTAACAGCTACGCTAGGTATTGCAGCATCACAGTGCACGTGGGTACATATGCGAGACACATTTTTTTTTTCAGAAGTGGTGAGCAGCAGTAACGTGCAGAATGCTAAGGGCCCTGATTGCTCACACTGGGGTGTAAATACACTTACTGCCTCCCTGTAGTACCCAAATCAGAATACCAAGCACATTTTGACCATGGTGTCTTACTCCATTGTTACACACTGATATGATGAGCATGTCTTACTGCATCTTTCAGTCTTGAAGACTGAAACTGATGTTTTGATTAATTTCATAGTGAAAAATATTTATTTTTACAATATCCCTATGTACATATGCTATTGATAAATTAATATTGGTGACAACAAATCTGCAGTAATAATTATAGTTAGCAAACTGAATATTTGTTTGGAGATGATAGTCTCATTTTTCTCTGATGAATGCAGCGCACAAAAATATTCATGCTTTTTATTTTTACAAGATGATTTCAACTTTGGTCAGTTATACCTGTCAAATTCCTCCACAGGGTATGTTTACCTGGTGAGCAGACACATTATGTTAGCAGCTTGCAAGTCAATTGAATTTAAGTGTTTTGTATAGGATGAACCGGAAATATTTGACTTTTGAACCATACCTATGCCACTGTGGCAGCTGCAAACATTTTTACTTTTATCATAATGAGAAAGAAGCTTTGTAGTACCTCTGAATGGAGAACTTAAGACTTAAACTACTGTGAATAAGAGGCATAAGCAGTATGACATAATGAGTTGGTTCAATATATACAAATGATCAATTAAAAAAAAAGTAATTTGTGATTTGGGTTTTGAGATACTGCTTTACTGAACAAGTTACACTACTCTGCATTTTTTTCCATAGTCCAGTATTTAAGCAAAATATTTGATATAACACTGATTTTTCTCAGTAGCTTTTCCTGGCCAATAACTGTGGGACAGATTTATCAATTGCATAAATTTAGTAGACTTTTGACACCTTATGGTAGCTAACAACTTGATCCAACAAATGCAAGACTAAAGACAAAAACAAATTCCCTGCAGAATGCAGAAAAGGGTGCAATAAAACTGATATTGACAATATAAAGTGAATTATAACTCAAGTCCTTATGCTCTTATCAAACTGAGGAATCAACTTCATAGACTACAAAAGAGAATAAAAATGTTATAGATGTAGTCACAATATAAGGAGAACTAAAGAGAACAATAGGAAAAACATGTCAATATTTAACTATACTTTCAAAAATGCAAAATACTCAGTTCATCTTATCATCTTTGTCTTTATTCTGATTTAGAAGATCGTGGTTGATCTGAAATGTGAGTTCTCCCATTTCTTTCCATATGTCCCTACACCAAAAATAGTTCCCTCTCTTCATATGGATTTCTCCAAATAAGGAGTGAAGAAACTGTAAATTAACTTCTCATTACTACAGAACAAATGCATACTTCCAATATGCTGATTTGGGGGGAGAGGAGGAATGAAGAGACAGCTCTTTGGAAAACTCTGTTGAAATCTGTCTTCTAGAAATTTCCCACTTAATTACAGCCTTTAAAAAATAACATTTATTTATTTGAATTTGTACATATAAAAGATGAAAAAAATAAAAAAAGAAAAACTCTCTTGATTTCGGCAGGTCAATAAATTAATTAAAATGGATTTTCCAGTGAGTTTCATTACATTTTTAATTCATTAATTCTGATTATAATATGATAAAGTTTTAGGATGATCCTATCAAAAATCCCACATGATGGGACAACATAAATAAAATAATAGAGGTCACCAGACAGAAGTGCTGGGCCAGAACTGGACTACACAGTCTGCTGTAAAGAGATCCACAACAGAAAGCTAAATAGTTTTCTTGGCATGTGCTGTTATCCATACCTGTGGATCTCAAGAAACGATCTTTGGGAATGACAGAGTCTACCTTCTCTTTCTGTTCTGATGACTTCTTCAGCACCACTTGTACTTTAATGTACAGGAAATACAACATCTGTTACAAGATGTAACAACATCTGTTGTCAGATATTGAAGGAAAATAGACCAAGCTGGATGTGCCAGATGATCCAGAATGACAACATTTATGGATCTCTAACATAAAAACATACAACTAAAATTAACAACAAACATAGCCTTTCACATATACTAGGACCTTAGTCTTTATTGTTCTTTGCAAAAACATTGTACATGGATGGAATTTTTTTGTAATGGCCGTGCTGTACCTTCACGGGAACCAAATCCCAAAATATAATCTGTTCAGGAAATTATGTATGTGCATATACACATATATGTTTAGATTTAATTATGCTAGGCATTACATTATTACAGTGTTGGCTTCAAGGTTGTTATACCCTAGAAAGTACTAATAGTGTTTTTTCTCCTTTCACTTACATATGTCAATATAAATGAAGTTAATATTCATATTCTTAAGCAGAATTTTTTTGTTAATTCAAATGTTTTGAGCTTTATGATCAGCCTATTTTCTTGACACTCTAGTTTGATATTCTATTTGAGTCCTAAACCAGCATTTGGTTTATAACAGATCTTCTGCAGAACAAGGAAGTGCTACATTCATTGCAAGCAAGGATGTTAAAAACAAGTTCCTGGCCTTAAATGTCAAAACAAAATTATTTATTAGAGTCTATTATTTTCATCATTTTGTCACCTCTCTGCACATCAACAAAAAGCATTGACTGTTTCATCATCTTTAGTCCTTTTTGTTGATGCTTCCACCTTTTTCTGTTATCTTCATCTTGTTCATTTTGAAATCCCTATTTTTCAGTGTGAACAATTCTGTACTTTTCAAGGTTTTCAACACTAATTTTTCAAATCTATATTTTAATTTCCCACATATAAGGTTTAATTTATTATTGCATCTTCACTCACATGATCTATTTTACGTTCTTCTTTGGAATGCATGGAAGTTGCTATGTGGGCTTACTTATGGCATTTCTCTAAATTCACAGCATTCTCAGTTTATGTTTTTGAGAATTAACTGTTTTCCAGTTGCGAATTGCTGCTAAATACAGCTGAATTAGAAATTTATGTAGTGCACTATCACATTATCTGATTCCATGTTTTATAAAATACAGTTTTTCGGTGAAAGTTTTTTAGGTGCCTCTTCAGACATGATAGTTAACTTTAAGTTTTAACTTTCCTGGACGCAGAGTAAAACTTGAAGCCATATATGCTGTAAAACCAAATGTAAATAAGAAAATGATATTACTTTTTATTTCATATAATCAGGTGAGCTTTGTTTGTTTGTTTGCTTTTTAGAGGTGGAACTGAAATTTATTTTTTTAACAGTTTGGGCTTTCAGTATGATTTCAGGTTTTAACTGATGTTTTGTCTTTGCCATTCTGCAAGTTTCTATCTTTCATTTATTACTGATTTCTCATGTCTTAAAAATTATGATTTAAGGGATAAGCAAAGATACATGCATTTCTAATTTGATAATAGCTCAAAACTCTGAAAATGGAAGAACAGGAGAAGACTGCTGATACTGGGCATTAGTGCTATTAAAGACTGAGCTTCCCTGACATGCTGGACAGGCTGCTTGAGTACTCTGTCCTTATACCTAGTTCGAAATGGATAAAGAATAATAATAATAATAAATCACCCTCAAGCACTTCAAGCATTGTATGCCATCAGACACTGGATACTACATTTAAATCTTCATGATGTTGACCTACACAGCAAAATTAGTTACATTAATATAGGCATTTAGACTGGCAATCAGATTTGTTTCTGTGCAAAGCTAGCTAATGAAAACAAAAGGCAAATAGTAAGATTCTTCAGCTTACTAAGAACTGTTTGAGAAACTGAAGGCATAAATTATATCAAACGCTGATATAATATCAGAACGTGTGCTGTTCTCCAGGTTGCTCCTGGATGGCTCCAGAGACATTTAAAGCTGTCCCCCTTTGTATGGATAAAGTAGGAGAAGAAATGGCTTATGCATCAACATTAACAATACTTGGCTACCAGCAAGCTCAGATACAGAAAAATGTTTTATTTTTATACATGTAAATTCTATTTATTTATGGAAGGGCTACTAACTGACACTAATCATAAAACAATTGCCGGTATTGCTAAAGTAGATCTAGCAAATACTTTGCTGCACCTTGAGAACATGGAAATTATTTATTGAAAGTTTACAGATGTAGTGTAAAGGCTATGTACGAGTGAAATTCATTGAAAGAATCCACATGAATCAGAGAAGAGAAATACTCTCTACT
This sequence comes from Penelope pileata, assembly GCA_013396635.1. Classification (NCBI taxonomy): domain Eukaryota; kingdom Metazoa; phylum Chordata; class Aves; order Galliformes; family Cracidae; genus Penelope; species Penelope pileata. The sequence goes on from WBMW01006371.1 coordinate 81,715, forward strand.
ATCTCTACATATTTATCTACATTTTTTGGAAGATAAAACATAGATCCTTGTACTAAAATAATAATAAAAAAACCCCTATGTGTTCTAGACATTTTCCTTCTTCTAAGCAGTAGCTCTACTAGAAATTACATAGGTGAGAATACACGTATGATCTGTTTTTATAGTTGCTTGACACAGTGTTTGACTGTGATTTAATGGTCACGTATTTTATTTCTTTGATGTGAAATACAAGTCTAATTATGCCAAAATTAGTCCACAGTTACCTTATCTAAAATTATACTATCATTGTTAAAGTACATGGTATAAACTGATGGCAAAACAGATTCTAGTCTACATTTAGCATTTCAATTGTGTAATGACACTTATGCAGCATATATTGTCTTGATATTTGTTAACAGAAGCTGAGAAGAGAGCCGGAGTCATCTCTACTTGTAGATAAGTAAGTGGACAAGTAAAATAAATTAAACCATAAAGCTTCAGAGCATGCAGGACTGCACAGCCTCAGAAGACCAGGGCTTAGTACCTCCAGGCTACAGTAAGGCAGGAATTCTGGAGGGCTCTCAGTAGTGACCATGAATAACTACATTCCCACAGTGTTAGTAAGGTTAGTGTCAAGTTGGTTGTAAGTGTTTATATCATATATTATGTTAGCTTTTGGCACGTCACATTTTTGTTTGGTACAAAGACCTTGTGGGTCCTGTTGGAGGCAATCTTCACAGGAAGGAACTTGCATATCCAACATGAAGATCCTATCTTTACCGGCTTGGAGCAAGACATCATAAAACAGAGCTCTTGCAAGCACCAACAGAGGTCAGAAAAATGCATCTTCATTCTGCTGCCCACCATACTCTTAAATCTGAAGTTGTGAAGCTTGAAAACTGAAGTACAGAGCAAATCATGTAGTCACCTATCTTGTCTACAGCCATTTACAATTCACAAAGTGGCAGCTACATCCCATAAGAATATTACATGGATGACAGTCAATTTAACAAATAATTGCAAACATGATTTCTGTCATTCAGTATGGTTGCTGGTTCCTGCCTTTTGCTTATGCTAAGTTATCATACTACTGACTACAGAATGACTCATTCATTTTCCTGAAGTCTAATAAGAATCTAATCCTCAGCTAGTTTTTTGAAAAAAAAAAAACAAACAAAAAAACTGAATAATGTTGGCATAAGATCTCTCCAGTTCTTTTTTCAAAATGCCCCCTTATTGTGCAAGATAGTTTAGCTCATTCATAGGAGTTCTTTCTGATCTTCTGATTGATGCCAATGGAGCCTTGCTTAGTCCATTCAATTCCATTTCACACATCTAACAGTTAGATGTGAAGATGTTAGGGTTTGCCATGGAAAGTTACGTTTTTTTTTAATGTGGATCTCAAAAAATTCCTACTGCACGTATGAAGAACTGCCGTTGTTTCTAGAGAATGATTTCTTTTGCAGCCATTACTAAACTTCATTTTTTTTTCCTTGGTGTTTTTTCACCCTGTGCAGAATTCGTATTGAATTTTCTCTAAAATCTCTACCTTGTAATGTTCTTGTGAAATTAATGTGTCATATGCATGCCAAAATTGTTATTTTTTTCACAAGTATTATCTTCCTATGTTCATACTACAAACTATACAAAAAATCTTAAAGCTTTCCTGTACCAAAAAAGAACCAAAGTTTTAATGTGAAACCCAGCCCCTTTCTTCATCAGACAGTGAGAAATAATTCCAGTGTTTAGTTACTGTCAAGTGATCATCCAATATGAGGTAAGTCAGGACCTTTGTTGGCCACAGGTGAACTTAGCTCTCAAACTGCCGCTGAGGTTCGCCTTATTAAACATACTTAAACTGCTGGTGTCTACACCCGAACAAGTCATCTAGACTGCCTTTTTAGACAGTAGAGAAGAACAGTTTCTTCTAGACTGGACTTTTTATATCCTAACGACAATTGAAAAAAAAATTCCTAGAAGTGCCTTTTCCTTTCCTTTGACTATAAAGGAAGTCTATGCTGACTGGCTCATGTTTAGATGCTGTAGATACCCAAAGCTTTTTGAGATATACCACATAGTGGCAAGATCGTTAGTTCTGTTTTCCACGAAAAATGACACGAGTTCATAATACCTGCATATCAGCTTCTGCGATTTAATCTAACAGAAGTAGCTTTCAGCCCTGTAAACCACAAGTAACTTCGATCATACTTTACTCCCAAAAGATTAACAGTGTGTGTAAGCATTCACAATAACTGGTATATCATGGATCTTCAAACTTCTACCACATACCTGTCTTAGAATCAAAGAATACCCCAAGGTGGAAGGGACCCACAAGGATCGAGTCCAGTTCCTGGCTTCACATAGCACCACCATTCTAACCATATTTCTGAGCGTTGTCCAAATGCTGCTTGAACTCTGGCAGGCTTGGTGCATACCTGGTGAGCAAGGCTCTTACTATGCTTTGGTATATAATATATTATATACATGTGATGTGAACTCTGGTCAAATATGATAAAGCTTCCAAGTTCCCTAGTGTCTAAATTTTGCTTGATCTTCGGGTTTTAGAACTCTGGAGTTTGAAACAACAGGATTATTCCTCTACATCAGCCTGTTTAGTGTCTGAATATAGAGGAATTTTTGAGGAGATTTGACGTGAAGTGAGAAAATTGTACAGTTCAAAGAGGAATATTAAACTGTGCCAAAGTATACCTTAGCAGCTGCTGTTTCAATCTAGGACTGTACAGACAGAATGTTACCATAGAAAGACGATAAAGAGGCTCAAGGTATGTTACCAGAAAGGAGCAGAGACAGAAATAATGATCTTCTGGTGCCCTATGACTGATAGTTTTATGATCAGTTGTGGAATGTGTTCTATATACTGATGTGAGTAGATAATGCCACTTGAAATGGTAGTGCCGGGAAATATGTAGCTTTATATCTTGCATGATTGTGAAGATGAGATATCACATACCTTGGTAGAAATTTTTCAGATTGAAAAAAATGGCTGGGGCTTGAAATCTCACCTTAATAAAAAGAAGCTGCTTTCTTTATAATTACTGTGCACAATATTATGAAAAATTTGGCATGTTATTAACCTGCAATCTTAACATCAGATGAGGATAGTTGTGGACTTTTCCATTTCTACTTCCTTTCACTTCTTTCCTTCAGCCATGCTGCTGAGTCTAGGGAAAGAAAAATATATTCCAAGACTTTTGAAGAGAACAATAGCACTCTGATGGAAAGAAAACAATATTTGTATAGAACAATATTTGTATAAAAGCTTAAGAGTGTATGGCTGTGTCCTTAGCAAACAATGCATTACAAGAAAAGTGTGGTTATACGCTCCCTGTTATCTCAAGCTTCTCAAATAATGCAGTAGTCTCTTGTTGTAACAGTTACTCTATCATAATTCTTACTCTAGCCAGTTTCTGAATAGTGATAAAATATGCTTTCTTAACTTAGTAAGAGATCCATGAGTTCTATGACTACTTAATAAAATAAGCTTCCTTTTGTTGTCAATGTAACGTGAATTGTCTGCCTGTTGCCTTTTTTTTTTTTCCTGAAGGCTCATATAAGACATCTGGAATAATAAGCCTTTCTTCCACTGGTTCTTGAAGCAGAACATAATTTTAAGTTGCAAATGCAACTGGAATTATAAGCTTTATAGTTAGTTATGCATGATCTCTCAAATGGATGAGTCCCACTTTCTAAGCTAGCTGCTTAGGATAACTGGGATGCAGTACCCCTAGACATTCCTGTTTTTCCACATTGATGAGCCTGGATCACCAGTATAGGCCAGTTATCCTGCTTATCCTTCCTAACTCCCTTTCCCTCCAGAAATATTTTGAATAGATGGAAGGTGAAAAAAAATTCATGTCTTTCTATTGCATCTATGATCAAGAGGAAATGGTTTTGAACTAAAAGAGGGGAGATTTAGATTAGATGCTAGAGGGAAATTTTTCATTCAGAGGGTGGCAAGGCACTGGCACAGGCTGCCCAGAAAAGTTGTGGATGCCCCATACTTGGAAGTGTTCAAGACCAGGCTGGATGAGGCCCTGGACAGCCTTATCTAGTGGGTGGCAACCCTGCTCACGGCAGTGGGTTGGAACTGGATGTGCTTTAAGGTCCCTTCCAACCCAAACCATTCTGTGATTCTGTGTTTCTGTGATTATATAATAATGAATGACAACATGTTTTTGTTCCAGAGCACCTACCATTGGTATGACTGTGCCACTGGGGACAAGGCTGACATGGTGAGGAACATAAAACCAAGGTTTGGCCACTGGATAATCACTTGTGATTGTATAATGAATCTGAAACATAGTAATAGAAGTGGGATGGATGACTTGATGGTGCTGCCAGCAGTCAGACATACTGAAGAGACAGAAGGAAACATGAAGGGCAGAAAGAAATGAAGAGTGGAGGACAAAGAGATGGATGAGAGTCCCAAAAAGACCATGCAAGGCTGCTTTCAGAATATCTCTAACACAATTATGAAATGAATGGGTGAGACATAGATTTTTCATGGGATATGTTTAAGAGAGTATGAGGTTAGAAGAAGAAACCTCAGTAATATAAACATCTGTGGTTTTGTTTCTGCATAATCATGGACTACAAAATATGCAAGCAATATTTTGGAAAGGGAAAACTAGCAAATGAACCACAACCCAAAAAACCATTAGCAACATAGACTTCATTCTATCTTTATTCAAGTCTCTGAAATAAGAACAGATGCAATATAGTAATGCTTCTAGGAGCCCCTAGTTACAAGGTTTTATCCCATATCTGATGTTTGTGCATAACTGATGAGTTCAGTGCAACTGTATGCCTGCCTTTCTAGGCTTACTGAATTTAAATGCAAATAAAGAGAAAAAATATTTGATTTCCTTAGTAAGTAAAAAATATTAGAGTTGAATACAAAGACAGTGGACTTGATGTACCATACAGCAGCCCAAATTTTCCACGCCACCTGATTATTCAACTCAATTACAGTCTCCAGGCAGCTTGCACATGTGATTTAAAATAGCATCCCTAATGTCTTCATAGTAATAGACTACGTCAGGAAGACATTCAGTTGGTGGTTTCTTGAATGTAAATGGCATTTTCAGAACTTGTAATTCATAAAATCCTAAATTTAGGAAGGTGACCCACCCTCCCTGAAGATCATAAGAATCATGATATACTTACCATGCCCCAAAACAACGAAAGACAGCAATAATACTGCTGTTCAGATGAGTCAATTAGAAATGCCATCTTGCTGTAGGGCACCTTTCACCATGATCTGCACAGCTCAGAAAGCAGTTCAATTAGACAGATAACACAGTTCAAACAGAAAATTTCCCAGCTGCCCAGTTTAAAGACCAAGTTTAAAATTGGTGTGCATCCTATTTTAAATTTAATTCTGACATAGATACTTGCTGAAAGACATAAGAGTTTGTTTTAAAGTAATATTTCAGTGATGTTTTCACTTCTTCAAAACATAAAGGACAATATAGAAGAAACCATAAGCTGAAAGTAAGAAAGTTAAAGTGAATTGGTTTAGACAGAACTTTTATGGGAGAGAATGGAAAGGAAAAAAAATATATTTTACTTTCTTTTTATGTTATTACTGCTTCCAGCTGGTTACAACATTTTTGGCCTTTGGTCTTCCGAAATGGTAAAAATGACAGTAGCTGAAGTTGAAAGGTCTCAAAGAGAGTCAGTAACCTCACAGCATGATAAGCTGTGAGAAAAGCACATTTCAGGGTTTTTGTGTATTTTGTGGTATGTGAAACAACTATAGTTATGAAGCTTTTATTCACAATTTACTGCTGTTTGGGTCTATTATCACCCTGTTGGGCTCTCACTTGTGATAGTTTGCAAATACTCAGTCTAAGTGAATATATGTAGAAGACCTTCATTCAGAGTCCTGTGACTCTGAATGCAGAGATGGGTGATGGCAAATTTTGGAAAATTATATATCGTCTGATACTTTTCTATATATTTAACTTACTTTGTTATCCCAATCATTTTTCTTCCTCATTTTTTTTTCCTCCTTAAAAGACAGCTTATAAAAATACTGGTAAAAATATTAGACCAGCTGTAAACGTGTTCTCCTAAAAACCTAGATGCATCTTGAAAGAACACTTATTTCTTCACAAATATCTCAAACTGACAGTCAAAAAGAGATAATTCTGGAAAGAAATTCATCATTCCCAAGAAAATGCCATACGTTCTTGACTACTGTCACTTAAAAGTTACATCACTAACATTTTTCAAAGTTTCCAAAATGAACAAATATACGTATATTGCCACAACGAAACAGTTGTAATACCAGCATCACACTTAATTGCAATTGCCTTTACTGGGAATTAGTAAAAAAATGTCACTGATCTCCTAAGGAGACAAGACTGCTGTGGTCATATTTGCTGCATGGGTATGGTAGTGTATATTTCACTAAATTTTGAAGCCACAGCTCAATTTCAGTCACTTCTGGTAAAGAGCTGGAATTGTCAAAAATATGTAAGTTCTCAGGAGTTTCATAAAGATAGGTTATTGGGAACAGAAAACCAAGTTGGTCTTATTAAAAGAAAGACTCCAGCATTTATTTAGCCCACCAAAAAGGACATGGAATGTACAGGGGAAAGAGACATGATGGGAGATATATGTACAACTGGAAATAAAATAACTCAACTTTACCCAGTTATTAAGGGCTCCCAATGCATTGCTGGGAACAAATGTGTCTGAAGATTAGTATAAGAGTTCAATTTACCTGACTTAGACATCATATAGGCCACATCTGTAGTGCTGAATGAAGCAGCTAGGGACAAGCCCCTGGCTCTGAACATGAACAGCAGGGAATAGCAGTGAATAGCAGTGACTAACAGCACTATTGACTCTCCAGGAAACTTAGGTACTTTTTTTGTGAAGGACTGTTTCTACAAACACAGAATTGTGTGTGTAATAAAGATAGACCGAATTCTGCTTCAGATTTTAATTAATTCTGGTGCTCGCTAAACAACTTTAATATAATTAATTGCATCTGCATCTTATACAATGGATTTGGCTGGGAGTAAACAAGTTGTAACAATCCAGGACACTGCCAGGAAGTGGTAAGCAATTATGTAGTGTGAATAAGTAGGTTTCCAGCATTGAATAAATTTGACAGGAAAGTATCTATAGTCAGTGGAGCTAATGGGCATCTCCAGAGGATGAATGAACTTCTGTAATGACTCACCTCTGCTGTTGATCATAGTTGAAATCTAAGCAATAAGCTTAGCCTAGACAATCAGCTTTTAAACAGTTTAAATTAGGTATGATTAATTCCATCCTATAAGCTACTGAACTGCTCTGAGGGCACCTGAATTCCTCGTGCAATCAGTGAAGAAGGCTAGGGTTTTTTGGAGATATCGTAAGGAAATCCAATTAGCCTAACTTTGCTCGTTAATCTGAAGCGGGCAGAATCACCCTCCTGAGGCCTTCAAATGAGACAAACTCTTAGTATTGACTATCCAGGAAACTTAAGCACTTGTTTTAGAAAGATTTCTTCATGGAATTCATGTGTATCTTGTATAAAGGTGTACAAACTTCTCTTTTGGATTTCATTGGTTCTGGTGCTCAGCGAACAACAGCATTAGAGCTATTAAATATTTAGTATTAAAATTAATGTGTACACTGACATTTTTCACCATCTTTTACAACAATGGCAGAAGATCATAAACTGACAAAAGGTATGCTGGAGGAGACAAAGCTTCCTAATATGTCCAAGTTTTCACCCATATTATTTACATAATTTGTATTATTGACATTATGAACTTCTCTATATTTAAGAACCTAGGGACGTTTTCCAGCTATTGAATGCAGGTGTATAATCCAGTTGCTTCCTAATTGCAGGACAGCAATTATAGCCTCTTAGAAGGACATATGGATGCATAAGTAAGGAAGAAGCTCAGTGAGGCCCCTTGCTTTGTACACCTTCATAGTTTAAGCTGTGAAGATTTAAACAAAAGTTAAGGAATGTCAGTTTGGTAAAATATATGTAAAACTTCTTTAGATACATTCATAAAACATTATAGGAGTTTTGAAAACATTTTGTTAACTAGAAGGTCATTTGTGCTAGAAGCAGTGTGCAAATAGATAATACAATAGAAATAAAACAACTTCCCTGGAAGTAGTAAGACGTCTGCTTGACCAATTTGCTCTGAATAGCAGATGAAAGATAGGATACATTTGTAGCAAAGGGAAGTAAAATTGCTCAAGGCTGCAGCACCGTGGAAGTTTGGGAGAAATGGGAATATTTTCAGTCTCTAGGGAAGTTTGGAAATGTTTCCAGAAGGCAAAACTCCAGGATGGGCTGTAGCTGAATTGTTTCCTCAGTTTTTATGGCTAAGATAAACATTAGGGAAATCCTTATGGACAGCAGTCAGCAGACTTTAAGGAGTTATTTTGAAACATACTTTAAATTTTCCTTTTACAACCTTTATTTGTTTATGGGTTTTTAATTTTTCTTTTTTTTTTTTCCAGTTCTCTCATTGAGAAGTTTATCCTCCTTTGCTAGGCCAAACTTGTTTTCTCCTTTTGGCCTGTCTGTGACATTAAGAGGAATCTCAGGTAACAAATACAAGACACAAACATTCCCAGTAACGCAATGCTGTTTTATTTGGCCATCCTCTAACTACAGGCATGCTAAAAAAAAAAAAAATATATAAAACCAAAAGCAACATCCCAAAAGGAACAGCAACACAGTTATGTGGAGAAGTCTTTGCTTTTTCACTTAACATATATATTAAAAGGCCAGCTTTATTAATTAGGGCTATTTAGAAAAAAAAATTAAATTACATTGCAACTATATTCTTAAGCTATTCAGAATAATCAATTACTTTGGTTAATGATGTACAACACATTACTTGCTGAAGTTACTACATGTCATTGTGGTTTGTCACAAAATACTTAAAATGTTTTAAAGTATTCACAAGTGACTGCATTCATCAAGTTCCCCAGTTCAAGAAAAAAAAAGTAATTAAATACAGAGGACAGACATTTAGGAGTGGATCTATGTTTTCAACACTGTATTTCCAGTAGTCCAATTTTTGTCTGGAAAACAGGAATGGAGTTTCAGATCATCAAAGGTTTCTAAAGAATCTGTTTCAGATGAGCTGCCATTGTCAATGCTGTTTGAAGGCTGAGATTCAAACTCACAAAGCAGGATTTCAGCTTATTCAACTTTTTATATAAGGATTTAGGAGCTTTGTCAGTCTATAATACCTGGAATCTCTCTTCTACTCATTGGAAAGGAGCAGCTAGCAAATAATTCAGATGGAATTCAGTTTGGATGGCAAAGTTTTGTCTACAGTGTCATATATAGAATACTTTCTCTAATGAGTTCAAGCATCCTTAACAGATACATATGATATCAGGCTGTTCAGTTCCTCAGCCAAAACTATTTACCATTGCCACTCTAAATTTAAAGCAGTCTGAAGTATAGTAAAACTGATCCATCTAGGTTTTGGTTTCTGGACAATTATTTGTTTAAGAAAGACAGAAATGCTATGGTAAATTAAGTAAATGTGTGCAAAGGCAGCCAAACTGAAATGACTTTTCAGAACAGACACAGTAACAGTCACTGCATATATTTTGTCGGTTCTATAATTTTGCTTTTTAAAATTACAATAGCTAGTAAGTTAAATAATAGGGTTTTTTTTTTTTAAAAAGTTTCTATTGGTAATATTTTGATAAAGTTGTCATTTAAAGATGACAGCGTTGCTGAAAATTTTAGAGTTGTAAGGATGGAAAATTAAAGGTTCAGCCCTGAGAAGATATATTTATTTATCAACGAAAACATAAACAATAATTATCTGAAGTTGATATCTTATGATATCTGATGCCGGCTGTGACTGTCTTTACAGTAGATTTCAGTCAATAACCTCCTGATATTGCAGGTTTATCCACCAGGGGAAGTATTAGCAGAATGGATGTATTGTAAAACGAAGACTGAAACAACTTCTCATGCTGACTAGCAGATAGCTGAACATGATTTGTCAGTGCCCTAAGAAATCTGAAGGGCCAGAAAAATCATTCACAAGATGAATGCTTATCTGAAACTTCTATGATCCAAAGCCTGCACTAGAGATTTTGTTGAAATAATTCTGATGTAAAATGGAAAAAACAAAAGAGCAGGGCAACAGAACAGAGTCATAATCTACGAGATGGAAATAGCAGCAAGAATACATTAGAAAAGGGAATAATGTGAGTTTGGCATTGGGCAGATGGATGTTTAATTTATAAAGTTAGATATATAATTTACGGAGGATTGCTCTTTTTCCTAAATACTGCTAGAGAGACATGGAAGTCAGTCTATAGGATCTGTTTGAAATGAGCCAGGTTAGAAAGCCAGGTGAGATTAATAACAGGTTTTTGTTGTTGTTGTTTGTTTGTCTTATAAGTGAGCATTGTACTGGGGTTTTTGTTTTAGGTTTTGGTGGAGTAGATTCCTTGACATAACTTCATATTTACACAAAAAGAAATCTTTTCTTAAATTTTTAATGTTGAGGCTTAATTTTCTACAAGGAATTGGATTTCACTGATGTACAAGTTGATGCTGATTGATCACAAAAACTCCTGTAAACATATAACCCTTGTTTACCTTAACAGTCTGAGATAGCTTTGCTCATATTTTCTAGCTTCAGATAGGTAAAACACTATCCAGATACACTATGTCCTTCCCAAAATCAATATTTAGTGCAGCTTACACTCAAGTGCTAGTTCACAGAGTACGATTCCAGTTACATACACAAATCTTCCTGTTCAGCTATTTCTGCATGGATTTTGGTTTTCATGCATGCATTTATTGTCTTGAATTTAAAGATTTCCACTTGAGACATACAGACATAGCCATAGAAACGGATTTGGAGCATCATCTGTAAATATTTCAGAAAAACTGGTAAAAATCATGGAAGGAAAATAAAGGCTAATGTTCAGTAATCCAAGGTACTGTAGGTAAAATTCATGCTCTCATAGTTCAGTAATTTAGGCTCTGATAGATTTAACTTAAGTAATGATGAAGCTGTTACACTTCAAAATATATAAACCAATAAATCTAGATTCCCAGAAATGCAGGCAAGATCTACTGATTATATTTAAATACAAGGCAAAGATCTAAAGAACGGCTGGGCAATACAGGGTAGGAAGTGTGTTAGTTGTTTCTTTGTCAAACAGTGGAAAGAAACAGGTGCTTCCCCGGTGTAATTTATCACACATTAATAAAGAAAACTAAAGCTGCCTAGATTAATTGTACTCCATGAGTACTTCTCTCTTTTGATTATACGAGGGCCTAGAATGACTAACTCAGATGTAATTGTTTACACAATTTATGCCTAAAACATGCTGAATACTTACCCTAAAAATCACAATGGAACAAAGCTTCATTTGTTGTATAAAAGTTTTAAATTTAAACCTTTTCTTAACATGTAAAGTAACCTATCTATGTAAAGAATAATTTGTCTTTCAGTTTTAATTTAAAAAAGCAATGTGAGCTGGTACTATTTCCAGCTGAATCTTTAAAGTTATGCATATAACGTATGCGGCATAAACACACTCTCTGTATCTAGGATAAAGTGGGGGTATTAGATCAATTTTATTTACACAGAAATTAACAATGCCATGTTAAATTTAGCTGAAATAACTCTCCAAATATGTCTTCCTCCAATATTCCTTTCTTAATTACCACTTTGTGTACATAATGAATAAGTAATATTTGGTTTATTTTCATAAGGAAAACCTTTCTGTCGTACATAATACACTCTGAAAAATTATTTAAAACATTTTAAATTTCCTATATTCTCTTCATATTCTGAAGAAGTCCAACATTATACTTTTAATTAAACTTAATTTCTGTAGTCAGGAGTTAATAGTTACAACTCTTATCATTAGAGCTGTTCCTTGAGGATAAATTTCTGCATTGTCTAGATTCAGGTTTACTGTTTGAGTACTCCCAATATATTCAGAGATCTGCATCTTGCAACCAGGAGGCATAATGTAACACCTACTTCACAGATATATCAGTTTTTAACAGCATGTGATGTCCAAGGAAAAGTCAATCTTTTTAATGCTGAGACTTAAGATGCTTTGAAAATCCTACCCATGTCTATTGAGCGGGGATTCAAAATAGTTCAACAAATTTATTTTATAAGTAGTTGCAGGACAGGAATATTTATAAGCCAGTAACTCCTGTACAAAGGTTTATCCCAAAGGAATTTTCTCCCATCATAGAACAAAATGAATGCTTGTTCTCATTCACCCAGCTATAAATGCACCTACAGATGCAGGGACATAAAGCAGTAATATGTAACAGTAACGAACGATGTGTTGTACTGTTTACTTTGTACAATAAAAATATGGAAACTTGTAAGCAATGCACTTACAGTGCATTTTTGTCCTTTTATCATATATTCTTAATTTGTAATAGAAATCCAGATATGTCACATGATGAGCATGCAAACCACAGAACTGCCAAACATTGGTTGGAAGAGGTTTCTGGAGATCATGAAGTCCAACCTCCTACTTGAAATGTAACTAGTACGTCATTACCAGGTCAGCTCTGAGGTTTGAAACCCGCCAAGCACGGATTCCTTGATTTCAGTGGGCAACCTCTTCTACTCCTGGACAACCCCCACAGGTTTAGGTTCCCTCCCAAAACAAAATCTGTAGCATTTGCCCGCTCATGACATCTTCTGGCACTACTGTCATCTTTGCACTGCCTTTCAGATAGTTACATCAATTACTATGTCCCTCTTTAGTGTCCTCTCCCCCAGACCACCGAAGTCCAGGCCCCTCAATCCCTTTTCCGTAGGAAATGTTTTAGGCCCTGACCATCTTGGTCACCCATTGCTAGATCACTTTCTCCTCACCCTTCTGTAACTGGGAGGACTCGACACTGACCATTGCATGCCAGGTCCTGCCACCCAACAAGAACAGGGGAACAGTAATTTCCCCTAATCCGTTGGCCCTCCTCCTCCCAATGCAGCCCAGTACGCAGCTGGCCCATGAGAACATGCTCCAGGCTGCCGTGGCCTTGGCACCTGCCACAGCGCTGAGGTGCTTTCCCAGAGGCTGGTTGCTCACCGGCCATGGGGCACAACGTGACATCACGCCGGGTGCAGACCTTGGCATTTCCCAGGCAGAGCCACAGGGGACTTCTGTTGCCTCAGTGCTCCTGAGAGTGTTCTGGCTGGTGACCTAACACAGAATAGTGCATTAATTACCAGATGGGAAATAGTTATACGATTACACTTTGAAAGTAAGAGCTCTTTGTTCTTGAAACAGAAAGTAGTGACACGTCAGGACCTGGTGCACACCAGCGAGCAGCGCGTTAACAGAGGCCATAGGCGCTTCCTGGAGAAGCAGATGCTTCACTTTTCCCTCCAGAAGCCTCCGACCCGCTAGGAAGAACCGACTTGGAAACCACCGCCCGCTGCCGACCCCGCCGNGAGCAGGGCAGGCGCCCGGTGATTCCCTCTGAGGGGAGGGGGAGGCGGAACGCGCCCCGCATGAGGCGTGCCGTTGTGCGGTGCGGTAGCAAATCGTTTTTCTCCCGGGGAGTGCAAGGCTGCGAGGACGCCGGGCTTTTGCACAGAAGAAAGGGCTCAAATGGGACCTGGGGAATTAAGTAGCAGGAATGAAGCCAGAAAGGAATGCCGCCTGCGAGTCGTCGTTATCAATAATCCCGGACTCAAACTGCTGGTGGCAAAATAAAAACCTGTAGCAGTTTTATATCTCCATCGACCGATGCTTAGATAAGTGTTGGTCTGTTAATTCTCTTTCCTCATTTCAGGAAAAGGCTCCTGTGTTATTGGAAGAGGGGTGTGATTTATCATGCACTGCCTCTTTAAAATGCTATATGTAAAGTTTGGTTGCCAGGTTCCGTTTTTATGGATACCAGATGTAGGGAGAAAAGCAGTTTATATTCCAACAACTCTGCGGAGTGGATGTGCACTTTCTAGCTGTTAGCAAAACATTTGCTAATTGCAATACTTATTCCTTCGTTCTCTTTCAGATGTTGCTATCCTACGAAGTGTGCTTTTTGCTAAAGTGTGAGTGAGCGTGATGGTATCAGCGCTATTTGCCAAAAGAACAGTGCAGTAAATGTTGAAAATTCAAATAAGCTTCGTAAATACCTTCACCGAGATTGGGAAGAGCAATTTTTTGTTTTCGTTTTCCCTGCTTGAAAGCTAGAGAAAGTGACATCTGAGTCGTGAACAGATGGCATAAATCAGTCAGCATAAATCCTGCCTACCATCGGTGCTACCACACAGCGCTTTACAGAAATTAACCCCAATTTTGGGCACCGAGATGACTGCTGAGGAAGTTTGGAGAAGTAAATTTCTCTACATGTGATGTATTGCTTCAGTTATTGTGATTTTTTATTTTTGGAGTGGCTGAGTAGACAAATAATGATTAACATGTTTATAATTCTTAAATAGATGGAACATTTTTTGTTTTGTTTAACAAACTCAATTTTTAAATAAAGCTTCTGACAACTGTGATTGACGAGAATTACCCAGTGGAATATCTCTCTTCTTCCTAGATACATGAGGCAGCGTGATCTTTCTTTACCTTTAGTCTAATTGCTTGTTTGCCCTCTGGTTTATTTTGCCTTTCAGTCAGTATCAATCAGTCTTCCTCCCATTTTTTCCCCTTGCCAGCCCACCCCCTTCCCACATGCATGGGAAAGGGGAAGATNCACAGCTCGCTCCCTCCTGAAGCACCTTCTCGTGTCTCTGCCGGGGCGACATCGCTACCCACAGCGGGCAGACACACACACACCAACACGGCAGCCGCACACCCTCACCCCTGCCGCCGCCCCCGGCCCCGGCCGCCCCGCCGCTTCCCAGGCCCGGCCCTTCCCGGCCCCGCCGCGCCCTGTGCTGCCCCCCTGCGGCCAGCGGGGGCGCCGCGCCCGGTGGCGGGAGGAGGAAAGAGGGAGGCGAGAGGCCGGGGCGGGCGGAGCGNTCTCTTTCCTCATTTCAGGAAAAGGCTCCTGTGTTATTGGAAGAGGGGTGTGATTTATCATGCACTGCCTCTTTAAAATGCTATATGTAAAGTTTGGTTGCCAGGTTCCGTTTTTATGGATACCAGATGTAGGGAGAAAAGCAGTTTATATTCCAACAACTCTGCGGAGTGGATGTGCACTTTCTAGCTGTTAGCAAAACATTTGCTAATTGCAATACTTATTCCTTCGTTCTCTTTCAGATGTTGCTATCCTACGAAGTGTGCTTTTTGCTAAAGTGTGAGTGAGCGTGATGGTATCAGCGCTATTTGCCAAAAGAACAGTGCAGTAAATGTTGAAAATTCAAATAAGCTTCGTAAATACCTTCACCGAGATTGGGAAGAGCAATTTTTTGTTTTCGTTTTCCCTGCTTGAAAGCTAGAGAAAGTGACATCTGAGTCGTGAACAGATGGCATAAATCAGTCAGCATAAATCCTGCCTACCATCGGTGCTACCACACAGCGCTTTACAGAAATTAACCCCAATTTTGGGCACCGAGATGACTGCTGAGGAAGTTTGGAGAAGTAAATTTCTCTACATGTGATGTATTGCTTCAGTTATTGTGATTTTTTATTTTTGGAGTGGCTGAGTAGACAAATAATGATTAACATGTTTATAATTCTTAAATAGATGGAACATTTTTTGTTTTGTTTAACAAACTCAATTTTTAAATAAAGCTTCTGACAACTGTGATTGACAAGAATTACCCAATGGAATATCTCTCTTCTTCCTAGATACATGAGGCAGCGTGATCTTTCTTTACCTTTAGTCTAATTGCTTGTTTGCCCTCTGGTTTATTTTGCCTTTCAGTCAGTATCAATCAGTCTTCCTCCCATTTTTTCCCCTTGCCAGCCCACCCCCTTCCCACATGCATGGGAAAGGGGAAGATTGCCTCACGTATTCTTGTTCTCCCAGCAGGCGAGTAGGAGGTGTTTTATGATACCTTATTCCTCTGTAATAGGGAAGCCGCAGATTTGCTCTGCTACCTACGCTTACTCACAGCCCTTTTTAATCCAGAAATGTATGTACACAATTTAGGAGAAAATAGAGTGCGTGTACTGATTAGGGTTATGCTTCCTCCTTTCTCCACAAACCCTTGAGAATGACTGCAGCAAAGGCTCATCACACATTGTGCATTATTCCCGTGCCAGTGTCTGGTGTGGTACAGAAGGGCTTACAGACCTTTCTCAAGCTTGAGAGTGGGAAGAACTCACACAGTTTGCACTGTCAGTGGGTTCAGCTTCTTTTAATGCCCTCTTGCTCTCCGTCTCCACCTGGGAACCTAGGGAGGCCCTAAATCACGCCCTCCTCCTGTAGCTCTGTAATGACATGCGCACTCTGCCCTGTACCCCTGATGCCTGCAGCTCAGGTCTCATACCCGCTGTCACGTTCCTATCACGACTCACAAGCTGTCTGCTCTTTTCAGTTACAATGATCAGACCCCAGGAGTCCACCGCAAAGACTGGAGAGTGGCACTGCTTCTTGCTGGCTTTCTCTCTTGAGCTCCTGGTTCTCTTTCCCATGCAGTGGCCCAGCAGCTCTGTAGTGGCTCTTAAGGCCCCTCACAGGAAATGTCTCCTAGTTTACAGCACTGATCTCAGGGATGCTCTTGGGGGAGGCTGGAGAGTTTTCTTCACCAATAGACTAGTAAAGAGTTTGAATTAATTCTTTTAACTCTGATGAGAGTAACAACAGGTAGGAGAGAAATATTCAGGAAAATGGCTTGTGAGGGAAGGAGAAAGATGGCTCCATCAACCCAGCTTCTGACAGCAGCAAGTAACAGTTTGTTACAGATTATTCTAGTGGGTGGCGAATTTCAACCAAAACCTCTTCAAGAACCAGTTATGATGCTGTTTTTTGCTGTTGATTATATTCAGAATACAAACTTCTAATTCATGTACTAATAATCTCATTGCTGGGTTTAGATGGCTGCCCTCTTATGTCCTGCTAAATGAAAATTGAGAGCCTACACTAGGCACTTTGAACATGATCCAGAGGGAGCTGCCTGTCAGAGAAAAACCTGCTTAGATCTTCTCATGAGTCAGTGTTCATAGCTTTGTACTTAGCTCTATCTGTAGCAACTTGAGGTACCGTGCATTCTGCACCCAGCAAAATATCAGCTGCACAGGTGCTATGCAGAACTTGAGACTCACATTCATGGAGTTTGATTTTCAGAATATTTTAGTAAGTATTAAGATGATAGAAAATTTTTCATTCTTGCAATAGGCCAAATGCCAATAAGGATGGTTATTTCAATGGATTTGTTTTCTATAGGGAAAGTCTTAATATGCCTATGAGATCAAGCTGTAATAATGCTTAAAAAGAGTATTTTTCCCTTTTGATGAATAATCTGAAAGGGAAACAAAGTTGAAGGTATGGAAGGAATGAGGGAAAAAAAAAAGGAAAGATTTTGATTGCTCAACTGTAAATGAACAGGAGGCAGTATTTTTTTTTTTTTCCTCTAGACTCCAAATGTTACTACTTTTCCAAATCTCATGTTCCTCAGTTACCACTGAGGAAATACTATGTTTTTTTTGCAATTATTTTCAACCAGTCATGATCCTGGAATATTTTATTCACAGCATTCCATGGAAAATGATTTCTACTTAATTTCAGAACAGTGAACAAAAATCTCCAAACTTGATGATACTCAAAGAAAATTCTAAAGCAAACAACAACAACCAAAACTTCAAACCCCCAAACTCAAGGAAAAGTGTAACAAATAAAACCTCTCCAATAATGATAAAAAATTTATTATGAACGGAGTTCTCTTTCTCTAACGTACATAGTTATTTGCGCATGGGCGTGTTCTTGCAGGTGTATGCTATAACTGTGACAACTGAGAGATATTTCTTCAATTATGCTGTGAAAGAAGAAAACGCTTCTCAGTTGTTGGTGATTTTAGTTGTCTGTACTGTAATCTGAAAATATATGAAAATTTCTTGATTATTCTTAAAAAAATCAATCTGGAAGACTATGTAACTATTTTTCTTGAAAAACTATACAGCAAGAAATATAACATGTGCGTGTTTTGCTTGCTTTAAAACTAATTTATTTTTACCTTCCAGAAGAATATCATGTGCTGGAAATGAGAGCAATCTTCTAGGGATATTAACAGCTTACCCATATTTTCACAGATTTACATGATCTGAAGAAATTTTTATGTAAAAGAAGCTTTAATTTGTTCCAGTAATAAACTGAAAACTTTGAAGAAAGACATTTTTAAAATTTTGGGTAGAGAAACATATTTTATCATTATATTATTATTTTTTAGTATCTATCACTCCTAATTCAATATGTCAAATCCAAGAGAGATTCCTGGAACTCCAAGAATCTGAATATGATATAGGTAAAATAGATATATTCTTACCTCCACTCTTAAGAAGAAACAGTCACTTTGATGATAATGATCCACAGGCAGTAAAGTCATTCAAAACCAACAATCACAATTTTAACCCCAAAGTCACAACTTAGCTCAGTATTGAAAACAGAAAGTGAAAAGGAAGAAGAAATATACAGCTGCAGCAACAATAGCAGGAAACTGGAAGTAAAAAAGGGGATGGGTTTTACCTCTGGATCTGAGTATAATCGAGATAAAAATGAACTTGACTTGCTTTGATGAATAATTGCACAACGGATATCCTGCTACTTGGAACTTTTTTTTTTTTTTTTTTCCCAGAGTATCTAATAGTTTAGACTTAGCTCTTTGACAATTTTGGAAGTAGTTTCTCAACTATTTAGATCTGAACTGATTTGGGGATCTCAACTAATAACATTTCTAAATTTGACTCAGAATTAAAGAATTGAGGAGCCTTTCTGCTGCAATCCTATTTTTCCTATGGCTTCTTGCCAACAGAACCATGAAGATCTCCAGCGGCCATGGACATTATTGTTTTACTTTGAAAACAGATGAAAATTTTGAAAATTTTGGTCTTACTTTTATTAGGAATAAAACCAAATATTAGAAAAATAGTTATTTTCCAAACCAGGATATGTTTAGTATTGGAACTGTTACCACTTCCATAAAGCATTCTTTTAGGTAATATAACTGCTACTGCAGCTGTCCTAAAAGATGGCAGCTATGTCCAAAAATTGCTTTAAATTTAAAGATTAATTCGATTTTGCTCATTTATCTCAGACAAAAATAATTTTGAAGAATATATAGAAAGCGTATAAAACAAGAAAGATCTATATCCTCTGTTCTGTTTTGAATGGGTTCAAAGATTTTTGCATCCCATGCTATTTCTGAGCTCTGCATGCTTTGTGTGTATGTAGCAATATGTAAGAGACTTCAGAAACTTCTTGAAACTTCAGAGTTTTGACAGAAAGAAGAATATATTCTTCTGGGACCTACCTGAAATAAACAAACAAAAAAACCCTAAGATGCCGTAGCATTCTCCATTTCCTCCTATAGATTTGTATAAAATGTGCAGACACTCAGAAATGTAACTGTGAAACATTCGTCTCTCCACATCTGTAGTGTGCAGCACAGTCAGTTCATTCAGGTATGTCCTGACTTCAACCTTGACAAAAAAGAAATAAGGACAGAAGCAACTGAAGTTTGGTCACCAGCATAATTTCATTTAACTTGCTGAGGAGAAGGAATCTTGTCTTTTTATAGTAGTCTGGGATAGCTTTTGTACTGAGAGTAAGTGAAGAATTTGACAGTTCTATAGAGGACAGTGTTCTTGGCTTTCTTAACATGAATATTAATTTATATACTGTTTTCCTTGAAAATAGGACAAGCTATTGGCAAAGAAGGCCTGAATAGATTAATCTGCTACAAGTGACATAATAGTTTTCCTTAAGGACTCAAGAACTTCCATGTAGTGTTAAAACTTCATTGAAAATAAGATGTTAACTTGTATTTTCAGTACGTTTTCTTTAAATCTGTTTTCTGTCACCCCTCATGTTTATTTTATATGTAACTATTAAGCACAGGTAATTCAGTCTTGTATTAGAGATTCTAATTCTATCGTATTCTAATTCTTTCAAGATGACCTCTGTCATCTCCAGGTGTTGTCACTGTGCATACAAATGTCACTGTTAACATGGAAGCAATGACAAGGATGAGCTCTGTAATAGTATTGAAACCAATTCTTTGTTCATTTAAAAACTACAAATAAATAACATCATGTGAAATAATAATAATAGTAGTAGTAGTAATTTTAAATGTAGTTCTATCTAGAAAATGTTTCTTTAAGTTCTATATATACAGGAATAATTAAAATGTATATATGACATGGTTTCTAAATAAGGTCACAATATTGCTGAAAGTTTATGATCAATCACAAAGACAGTATTTTCAAAACTACTGTCAAGGCATGTCAACTCCTAGAAATGCCAAAGGATGTTGGCAAGAAAATAAATCAGTATCAACCATTTATAAACACACGCTCTTATTATCCTAATACTTAGGTGGGTAATATGTTCATTCATCTCTGTGGAACTTTAACAGAAGCTATATTCAAAATATCAAAATATACACAAAATCTAGCAATTAGAAAAACTACTTCAAATAATGCCTTTTGTTAGTCCCACAGGCTGCCTGTTTGTAGTAATATATACATTAATCACTAGCCAGTAAGTCTCTGCATATTAGTTTCTGCAAAATAGCTTTGCATCTCTTTTTATCTCTAATACTTATTTTACAGTTAATCATGAATTAATAAATTCATTATTAAATTCCTGTGTATTATTGTTATTAAAATTTACTACAAAAAGATACTCACAAACTTCATGTGGTCTCTTTAGAGGTAGTTGTTATAATATTACCTAAAATACTGTTGATTATATTATTTAAAAAAATAAAAAGCTTTAGGAAAAGTGAACAAAACATAATTGGAATTATTCAGTCTCCAGAGGCCATTCAAATGCCATGCTTATGTTTACAAAGGAAAATTTTCCTTTTCTTTTCCTTTTTAAAAATAAATTTTCTAATCTAAAAAATCATTCAGATTTTAGATCAACTATCCAGATCCACACTTCTTTTTGGTCCAATATTTATTTTTGGTAATTCAATAGCTTCCAATGTGAGCAAGTGCTCCAGAAAACACCACAGTTCTGATTGGTTTGGGTTCTTCAGGAGCAAAATGACTCTTTTTCTTTATTTCATGACAAAATATAGAATTGCATGTTTGTATTACTTTGCCTCAGTGAAAGAGTTTCATTAATTTGTAAGATATGTCTCAAAAGGAAACCAGAAGTGAAAATTTTGACTTCTCCATCTCCTCTAAGACAATAATAATAATTATAAAGATTTCCCTCACTGTCTGCACTGATTGTCAGTATGTATAATTTTCCCTTCTTGAAATGACAAAATACTGTATGTATTCATGTCACAGAATCACAGTATGATTGAGGTTGAAAGGCACCTCTGGAAGTCAGCCGATCCAACCACCCTGCTCAGGCAGGGCCACTTGCCCAGGCCCATGTCTGGCAGCTTCTGAAGATCTCCCAACCTCTCTGGGTAACTTGTGCCAGGGTTCAGTCACTCTTCATGAAGAAGTTACTCCTGATGTTCAGAAAGTACCTCCTGTATTTCACTTGATGCCCATTGTTTTTGTTGTGTCACTGGGCACCCCTGGAAAGGGTCTTGGTTTGTCCTCTTTGCATCTTTGCTTTTATTGTTTGTAGCTACTGGTAAGATCCTCCCTGAGCCTTCTCCAGGCTGAACAGTCGCAACTCTCTCAGTCTTTTCTCATACGTGAGGTGCTCCAGTCCCTTCATCGTTATTGTGGTCCTTTGTGTTGGACTCTCTCCAGTAGCTATACATCACTCCTATACTATGCTCACCAGTGGTGAGTAGAGGGAAAGGATCAAATCCCCTGACCTGATGGCAACACTCTTCTTAATGTCCCCAAGAGCATTAACCTTAGCAGCAAGGGCCCATTTCTGACTCGTGTTCTGCTTGGTGTCCCGCAGGTCCTTTTCTGCCAAGCTACTTTCCAGCTGGGTGGCCTCTAGCTTGTACTGATACCTTGGGCTGATCCTCCCCAGGTGCCTTTGCTGAACTTCATAAGGTGAAATTCTAGTGTCCAATTTTTAAAAAAATATTATTATTTATGTAGCAACAATTCAAATTCTTGCTTCTTTAAAATAGTTAATAATCATACTTTTCCCCATATTTTTGAAAAACTTGAATAATTGCTTTACATATGGAGATCAACCTGTATTTAATTGCACTGCAGGAATCTGAGATAAAACATTCTTGCAATAGAGTTTGTTATGTATGTGTAATAATTGACCTCATGCTGGTTTAGTGTTTTTACACTCAATTTGCTTTTTTTGGATAAAATTTTCTGTTACTCTCAAATGTATTTTTCAATCGTCTATAGTGATAACTAGAAATCTTTAATACAAAGGAACTGTAAATGAAACAGAATATTCTTCTACCATTACTTGATAATATACTTCAGATAACCTCATTTAGATAAATATACTTCAGACAACCTCATTTAAAACCAGGAAGAGCATAGAAGTCCCAATTCAGCAAAATACTTAAATACATAATTTAGTTTTGAGGCTTTGACAGTCTCTCAGAATAGGTAACTCACATCTAATACCTTGAGTCATTTGTATTAGACTTGTATGTCTCATTTATTTCCATATACAATCAACTGTGTAACTACATACCTCTCTCACAGTGCATGTCACTTATTTCCATTTATCTAAACAGTAAATTATTAACTGAAAAGAACACTGCTAAGCCTAAATTAGAAACTGAGCTTCAGTTTTTGGATGCACAAAATAAATTATTTAGAAATGCTTTTATTTGTTCCAACAGACAGAAAATTCCAATAACATTTGCTTGATTCTGGGTCATATACAGTGTTCAACATATGCATATGTGTGTGTGTGTTATTGCATGTTTTGTGCTTATGAATGTAGTCTTTTTATATCTATCTAGTTTTGTTAGTATTGCACATCGCTTTGTCTAAGAAACACTGTGTATTTTTAACAATAAAATTTGTAGAAATTATAAATCACGCTTAAACCTTCATATTTAGTTTGCAGCAACATACATTTTTTCCTCTAGATGGCAATATATTGCAAGAAATACTGTCAATCTGTTTGCAGTACTGTAAAACATCGAATTTGACACTGCAGAAGGTATTTAAAGTGAAACTACTCTTTCTTTTCATTTGATTTTTTTGGAGGTTTGACAAGCATAGCACAATAAACAATGAACAAAATAAGAACAAAATAGGAAGTAAATAAGTAATATTAAACCATTGGTCCTAGTACATGCATTCCTTAAATAATTACCTGTAATGAATGGTCACATGGACTCATAAACCAAGACAGCTTGTATAAGCATTTCCAAAGTATATCAGTATTTTTCACACACATTCCTGTAAGAAATGGATCTTTTACATTTATGTAGCAAGACTTCAGAATTCCATGTTGACTTGTATTTTCTGTTTTGGTCACTAATTGAAATACAATATAACAAAGTCATATTAAAAAGTGTGTTTAGTACTTACATGGAAAATTACATACAATATAGTAGAGCTAACAATGTTGTTGTGGGCATGATCATTATAGGACATAGACAGCATCTGTCAGGAGAGGTAGTATCTTTCTTATACACGGCATTAAAATGGATATGTTTCTGGTTACCTCAGTCAAAAATAGTAATATTGCATTTTCCCCCTGTCCATACATTTTAATCCTGGCTATCTTTTTTCCATTCAACTATAACAAAAGAAAGAGGTAGACTGTATTTTCTTGAAAACGTTACATAGAAGCTCAGGCATTCATGGTAGGTGTGCACCAGCATATAGAAATCTGGATCTTCCATATATATATTTTGATATATATGTGTATGTATACTTTTAGAAAATCCTGTGAACACCTACGTAAAAAGAAAAGAACTGAAACACTATTTGGACCCATCTATACTAAGCTACTTGAGATTTTCTTTTCCTATACGATTGATTTTTCTCTGTAAATAAAGAAAAATAAATACTGATGCTGCATCTGAAAGTTTCTCACCTTCACTCTTTTCAGCAGAATCTAACAGAACAGTAAATCAGCCCAGAAGATTTAGTCATCATTTATCTTCCTCTTAAACTTCTAGTACATATTCCAGGGGTATTACTCAAAATAGATGTTTTTCTGTGCAATGGTAGTATGGATGTCGACTCTCACTTTTGTTGAGTGAGGAGATGATCTGGTAGCATGACTATAATGAGGAAACTGAGGACACTCTGAAGATAGGGAGGTCAACAGGTTGTGAAGAAGGGGGAGGGAGCAGGAAAAGGTGGCAGAAATGGCTGCTTTTGGGCAACGTCTCCAAATTTATGTAAGTTATTCATATATTTTGCCTCAGGAAAATTGCGTGGATTTAGGGCTGAATTTCTCATCATAGTATGTTTGCTTTCTTGAAAACATTGTGTCTAAAACTTTGTGCTGAACTGTTATTGTTTGCCTGTTGGATCTGATTAGGAGAAAGAGAGTGGCAGAGACTGTCTGAGGCTCTCATATGGATGAGGGAAAGAAATATGGAAAGGGAAGGAAAGGTAAAGACATCTGGACATTGATGGATACTGATAGTAAAAAAGATGTGAGTGTTTCCTTTGGGATGGTGAAAGGATGGTGATGGCTTGGAGTCAATTCTGCAGGTTTTAAGATGACTCAGGCAAAGAAAGGATCAGAAAATATGCTAGCTGATTTCACTGTACCAAATAGATAAAAGCTGCAGGTGGCTGAGAGTTAGGAGTACAGTTAGAGGAGTTTGCTAGCTCGTGTTTTTGAGATAAAAACCAGAAGATTAGAAGACTTGAGGAGGAGCTAGACTGTTCAAAATAAAGCATAAATAGCATAGAGAGAGCTATACATCATTTTCAGGAAAGAACACTGGTAGAGAAGCAGAGGAGTCAGTGGAGGAAGAAGGGTAAAAGGCAGAACTTGGTCCCTCTAAGTTAGCTGGATTGCAAAATCCCCCCTTTGAATGGCGACAAAATCACAAACTTGGAATGTAATGAGATAATATGATGTATTCAGACTTCTGGAGCCTATCTGTGGTGTCCAGCATTAAAGTACTGCAAGTGCAGGCAAAATTTGAGCTGGGCTCTGTGGTGAAATACTTGAAAGGCTGTAGAAAGAGTAGTGGTGTGACATTGCTGCAGTGATGTATCTTCTACAGAGTGCTGGTATTCAGCAGTCTACATGGGTTCATACAATATTTCTCCTTTCTTAAACTCCTTAAGACTCCTTAAACTCTAGCAATACTATATTTTCCATGAGGAGTCAATGCTATACTCTCACTGCTACAAGTAGGAGCTAAACACCAAATCATCCCTTAATAAAATCTGCCATTGATGCTGGTGAAAGATGCACACTTAAGGCAGAGAAATGCACCCCTTTGCATGAATCTACAAGGTTATAATAATCCGGGTATGTCATGCACATGAGCTCTGTGCTGTAGTGTTTCTCTGGAGTATATTTCTCGTAGTGTAAAGTTATTGAAGAGCAGGTCTGAGGGTAAAAAGGACTAAGACAATGGAAGGGTCCAACCCATGGCCTAGAATAGAGACAGGTAGCTATCAGATGCTTATTGTTGCTACTATTTTGTTTCTTCCTCCCAGGAATCAAAAGACTTCTTTCTTCAAGACTTAATATATTGAGTACAAACGCATAGATGTGGTGCAGTTTGTATGACATAGGCTAAGTAAAATTCAGCTGATCTCCAGCTGCTAGATTGGCCCTGTAGGATAACCTGCAAGTCTCAGTCTTTTCTTAGCAGTAGTGAGTGCTAACCCCATTTCTCTGTTGTTGCGGTCAGTAAAAAGTGTAACAAAATCATGAGATTGCCTTTACCACCAGCATCTTCAGCATTTGTGTTGCTTAATGAGATTAGACCGGGGAATTATTTTGCCAAGGCATTAACCACTAATTATAAAAATAGATGTTACTTTAAATTCAACTATAAATCTGAGATGATTGCAATAAAAATAAAAGTCAGGAGTCATCTGGCTAAACTAGATTTCTGAGTTAGTCATCTATTGTCAATACTGCCTACCTCGGACTCCTTTGATAGTAACTGTGGAAAACCAGGAAGCTCCAGAAAGTAATTAATCTCATCCTAAATTAAAAGTTTAAGGTAGGTCTGACCAGAAAGTGACCATTTATTTCTGTAGATTAGTTTAGTTTTAGACACCTAAAGTTAAGTGAGGTGAATCTTACTGTATCTACTCTAAACAGCCCTGGTCTGAGAGTATGTATTGTCAGACAAAACTGCTCTAATACTAGGAATTTTATTATGATTATAATAAAATTGCAGCCAAGTTATGGCAGTTCAGTGGAGGGAGAGCTGGCTTGTGATGCTGTTATAATATCTTTCATATTACATAAATTCACCCTATTTTTCTTGGAATGCTACCAGTTCATAATATGTGCTTGCTAACATTTATAAATTAGGATTTAGACTAAGACAACTGAATTTGCTAGGTATTTTCATATGCAAATTTCTCTAATGAAGACAGATCCTTAGATGCTGTGAAAATAATACTCCACTGCCTTGCAGCTTTTATACTCATTTCCATCTGTGCTATGTTTGCATGTAAAATGCTGTAGAACAGCAGTTTCCATTCATTTTTTTTTTTAAGAAGGCTAGTAAATTAGGTAAAGGGCAAGGAAGATGACAATAACAACAGTGATATTACCTTGCTCTCACCTTGTACTATTCATCTGCAAAAGGTGGCACAAAATTGAAATAATTCATTACAAATTTGGTTCTTCATATTCACTATTCATAGAAACTATGAATTCTAGCACTATTCATAGAAACTATTTCTATGAACTATTCCTTAAGAAATTTGATTTTTGATGTTAGTGCTAGAATAGCTATCATGCAGTTATCCACTGAGAAACTTCCCTCATCTTTTTTCCCCTTGAAAAGATCCTTTACTGTTATTTCATTCTGTAGATTCCCTCTCAGGAACCATTTTTTCTTGTGCTACCTCTGACTGACATAACAGGGAATATTTAATTCTCGAAAAAAATGATGTCTCATCTGTATTTGTAAAGACCTCATGTAGTATCTATACATTTTTAGAGATCTGTTATAATTTCTAGAAAGAACAACACATATTTAACTTCTTTAAAAAGAAATTAAGATGGATGCCAGAGCATGTTGTACAATGTGGATTAATAATAGGAATTAGCCGAATTCCATATAGCTTTTGAGCAGCAGAAGCTGTGGAAGGTGGCTACTGTTAGGACTGTGTCCGGTACCAAAATTCATCCGTGGAATCAAACACATGCTTAAAATGCTAGACAGCTTTCTGCAATACCAGATCAGCAAGGGTCTTTCTTTCTCTACTTTATGTACAGGGTCATTTGTCTTAGTCGCTGAACTGAGAAAGGGACTAACTTGCCTTTGGCATTTTACAAGTCTTTAGGAAATCCTGGGAGTCTGGGGCAGCAATTTTCATATCTGAGCTGTTTTAGATAATGCCACTTTCTGAGCCATAGGATTACACGTAGTTATCACCTCCCAGAGAAGGTGGGGTATTTTATGGCCCAATTTATGCTAAATTTGTGCATTCCAAATGTTTAAATCCAAAGTTTGCTTTGTGCAACTATTAGGCTGAATTGTGAATGATTTCTTCTTTAATATATTTGATGAGAAAATGAGATTAATTGTGACATCTAGCCTTTTTCCTCCAAAACTAGTGTCTGTTCTCCCCTTCCTGTGCAATGATTTCTAGCACCTTGGAAAGCAAAAGCAAGTTAATAATGTTTGCAAGACAGAACTGACACGAGACAGAAGCAAACCCCAGCGCTGTCAGTTCCCAAAGCTATCTCACTGTCTGAATCCTTGTGTATGCACATGGAAGACAATTGGAGTGAGAGAAGAATGATTGCAACAGCAAACTCAATTTAGTTTAAAGTAACTGTGTCTTTAGTCTGCACCAGCGTAATTCAAAGTTGCACTTATCTAGTGTGTTCTTGTCATATTACTAACTAAAACTCCCCTGGAAAAGAATTGTTAAAACTTTCAGAGTAATGCCCTCTTGCACATTTAAATGTAAGATAGATCAGTTAATCAAGTATTCTGACAATATACCTCTAATTTAAAGAAGAAAAAAACAAAGCCAACAAGTCTGTTGTCAGATAGCATCCTCTTCCTGTTTTCCCATTTGGGCTTCCGTCTGTCTAGTGATATTGATTAGCACTCAACTGTTACTTTGTTAGGTTAATTATATAAGACAGTTCATTAGCACTGCCTAGAAGGAGTGATGGAAAATGTTATAGCTTCAGATATCTTTAAAGAGACCATTTGCCAAAGGGTTCTGTTTCCAATAGTAAAAGCTAGATAATAAGATACGAATTATTCAACCATCAGATGGAGACAGCAAACAAAATATATTGGAATAGGTCAATTTATTTTCACTGAGATACTATGAATTGCTGCTTTCTTGCTTAATGGAGAAAAAAATGAAATTCTGTTTATTTCTAAATGACACAGTTTAGAAGTCAGAATATTTGAATATATTTCTGTACATTTTTTAGAAGAATCTAGGTCTGCATTTCCTCAGCTGTGAAATGGGAATGATTTTTCACAGGAGTATGAAGAGTCTTGATTAATTAATATTTAGGAAATACTTCAAAATCTACAGATGGAAAATTCTCTAAGTTAGTGCTACATGAATAGTATTCCAAGGAACTTAGTATGCTGCTTAGATGATATTCTGCCAAAATATTCTGCCAAATATGTAAGTATCAATCAATCTTTAAAAGTAAGAGCCAGTTCAGAATTGCTAAAACCGTGTACATTGTAGAAACTAATTAAATTAACAGCAAATGGAATGACGTGTTTCCAATATGGAACAGAAACTACCTCACTTGCGATTATTACGAAGGAAACTTCTTCTTCCATATGTTTAATGTGTATTTTTATTTTAGGTAAAGGAGTTACTCTTTTTACGGAACAGACCACCACTGGACAAGATTTGAACGCTTAATTGTAAAACAAGATTGTTATTTTGATTAGCAAGTAAACATGCATTTTTTTTCCTCTAATATTGCTTAAATACAGACTGACTGGAGAAGGGACAAACTGAGAATGTAATTTTTCACACTTCCCTGAATATCCAATCAAAAGAAATAAATGTCCCTCAGGACAAGAGTGATTGTAAATGGGTTGAATTACCCTTTAAAAATACCTATTTCTCTGTAGTATGTGTATAGCGAAATTAATTTGACCATATTTCTAACCGTTGGTTACTGAATCTATATCTTGAAAGCTATCACCTGCTAAAGGGGCAGAAAGCAGCATAGCAAGATGTCCGACTCTTCCAGCTGCTCATAAGAGACAAAAATGGGGAAAACAAAGTGCAGAATGTAACAAACAAGCAACAGCAACACACAAAGGAACAAAAGACATATGCAGGCTTTCCTGTTATTGAGATTTTTGTAGTGTTGTCCTGACCATAACAATGGAAATCAGTGCAAATATTAAAAGACTCTGACACGGTGTAGTCAATGTACAAAACACTGTGCCAAAAATTCTATTTGGGTATCATTTTATACATAATGATGTAATGCTGAGCAGCTCAAAAACACACATACGAGCCCTTGGTTTGTCAGGAGTTCAGGAAACAAAAATGCTGCCCACAGCTAGCTTCTTCCACCTACGTTGGGCTCAAATGCATTATCTAAATGCTGAATTTTATTGCTAAATATAAAGAACCAAACAGTTAAATTTTTTCAGCAAGCAAGAGCTAAAGCTGGCAGAAGAATAAAAACAGTAGCATTCAAAAAATAACAGCAACAAGGAGAGAATAACATGATCCAAAACTGAATAAAGGACAAGGGACCACATCCAAAACCAGAAGAGGTTATAAAACATGCTCAGAGATAAAATATTCCCATTGGAAGTGAATGGGAGAGGCACTGTATCTCATACTGTGGCTAAGCAGAGAATTTTACAAATCATCCTTGGTATCATCCTTGGTACAGCCACCAAACACCACATTGTCCTTTCACTGTTGTCCCTTTTTAGATTTTAGGCATTATGTATTTCTTCTCATGATTTTTTTTTTGCATGCCATTTTAATACTTTTTTTTTTTTTAAGGTAGCTTGTTTTTGACCATTACAGTCATCTTTAATGGGGAGCTGTTAACATAGGTTTTTAGGATATACCTACTATTGGTTTCATCAACAAGTGTGCAGCAAATTCTGTGTATTTTAATCTACACTGAATGAGGGGTGTGTGTGAAGCCTTTGCCCTTCATTCAAAAAATTATAATGGAGTGTTATAATCTCTCATAAGTTACTTCCCTATGATAAAACAGAAGGAGCCCTCAGCTCAAACAAAACCGCGTGTCAGCACCTGGAATGAACACTGATGGAAGGCTACCTCACAGAAAATATAAATAAAGTAGATACAGAGATTGCAAATATTGATCTAGTACAGATGCACTGCACTTGTACAGACACATTTCATCAATATGGCCAATTTATTATCTGACTGCCACCAAAGATGGATGTTTCTGCTCCTCCTACCAATGCCCTTGTGGTTTCCCTGCATCCGATCTAGCACCTTCTGCTGGATAGATTGTTTGGTAAATTAACAGCAAATTAGCATGATAAAGGGAGTATTTTTCAGACATTTTAAAGGTTGAAATCAGCCAAATTAGAGGGATGTGGACTGTGTAGCTGACAGTGTGAACTGCATGGATATGCCAGGAAGTGCTGGGTGTCCACACTACCTCCTGTAGCAGCATCTGGCTCAGCTCTGCCACTGAACTGCACCCTTAGAGAGAGGAAATCTCCAAGAGCATGAAAGAAGAAAGTAAAAAAGCATGACATAACCCCTGCGATGATATCACCATAATTGAGGAAAAGCTAAAGAGAGCTTTTATGTTGAATGCTAATAGTTCCAGCTTCTAACTCTAGGGGAAGACTTTGTACAACATTTATAAGGAAAAAAAAGGATTTCACCAAAGAAGTGACCAGTTCTACCAATAGCTTATTTTCTGAATGGAAGCAGTTTATATTATGTGATTTTTTCTATTTATTTATCTCACAGAGATGTCACTGATTGGACTTTTTTTAAGAAAGAGATTTGGAACCAAGTTTTGCTGAATCAAAACAGATAAATGATTCAGATGAAGTGCCTGTGAAAATCTGGAATGAGCACAGGAATCTAAACAAGCATCCAAATTGAGAATAAATGGAATGAAAATCTTTCAGTTTTCCAAAAAAAAAAAAAAAATATTTGCTGGAATGCTATGATGATTGCCATTTCCTTTATTATTATTATTTTTTATTTCATATGTATACTTTGTCAAATTTCTTTGGGTGACCAGAGAGCTAGTTTGCCTGTTTGGCTAATCCGCGCTGGAGCAGAATGGGTCAAGGTGAATTCCCTGGTAGCACAGCAGGGAGCACCATCCCAAAGAGTTGCTGAGCTCCCAGGACAGCATAGGTTTGGATGTGCCGCTCTTTCTGTTCAGTATTAGGGAAGCAGTAAATGAAAGAAAATATAGTGATTCCTGAGAAGGGAAGAAATGAGTTATCAGACTCAAAATAGTGGACGAGAGGCTTTTCCTATGGATGATACTTCTGGCGAAATGTATATATGATTTTTTGCAACCAATGAAAACCATTAGGTTGAGAGTAGGTGTGGAAAGATATTGTAAGCAAAACTCTTTTCTACCTTTTGTCTCAACTGCCCTATTGGAGAGGTTCTGCATTTTCATGAGGTAATTTGTTCAGCCTGGTGTTCCAGTGAGACTGGAGAAGTGTTTTCTGTGGGAAAAAAATCTCTTGAAAATTCTGTACCAGTGTAAGCATTTTTTCTAGCTGGCCAGGAAAGCACAGCTGAAAATCTTCCAGAGTGAAACAGGTGGCCAGCAATTCAAATGCTATGTAGGAAATGTTTTCTCCAAAGAAAACTTTGGTCAAATAACTATCAATGATGAGCTGCAAGGAAGATGGACAGTGTTAGAAAATCAGTCACAGGTCTTCATGATGATGAAAAGTCTGGAGGAGAAGATGTATGAGGAATGGCCTAGGTCCCATGGTTTGTTCAGCCTAGGAAAGAGAAGACTGAGGGAAGGCCTCATGGCAGCCTACAGCTTCCTCACAAGGGAAGCTGATCTCATGAGTGAAGGAGGGGAGGGGCAGGCACTGATCTCTTTTCTCTGCTAACCAGTGATAGGACCCAAGGGGAACAGCATGAAGCTGCTACAGAGGAGGGTCAAGTTGGCTATTAAGAAGTTCTTCACCTAGAGGGTGGTTGGGTGCTGGAGCAGTCTCTCTGGGGCAGTGGTCATGGCTGCAAGCCTGTTGGAGTTCAAGGAGTGTTTGGACAGTGTTCTCAGATGTAGGGTTTGATTTTTGGGTGTTCTTGGGTGGATTTGGATTTGATGATCCTTGTGGGTCCCTTCCAACTTGGAATATCCTATTCTATGACTCTATGATTCGTGGAAAAAGAGATGCTTGGTTTTATGATTGGACCATTCAGAGAATTTGCATAGGATTAGGTGTTTTGCAGCTGTTTATTTTTTGTGAACTATGACCATGGAAATGAATGTTCAAATATTTACATATAAATGAAACTAGACTTGAAATTGATTGAAAATTGAATTTAGTCACTTTGAGTTGTGAAATATGTTAAGCTATGAACAGCCTTATAACCAACGTTTTTTGCATTTTGAGTGGGCAGAAGAATCATGTAAAATTCAATTTGTGGAATGAGAGACTGTAGCCATAATGGTAACGTAATACTAGAGTGTTGGTAAGTGATCAAAATATGTTCACAAAAAGGGATCTTATAATTATAGTCAGCCTGAACTGAACATTATTAGTTTTTAAGAAATCTTACATCAAAACCAGAGGAGTAGTTGTTGACTGAGGAATTTCCTTCTGTCATTATTTGTTTATTTAAGATCTCAAAGTTGAAATTTAATGATAGGAATACGTAGCAACACCTTGGAAAGCTGCAGAAATGTTGGACAAGTGCAGAATCTGAATGTGCTAGATCCTGATTTAATAATGAGCTGATTAACTATCGCTATGAAAAAAACCCACTCAGTTGATCGTAAGTGAAAAGAGCAAAGATATTGCGTGGTGAACTGGAAAATTCATATTTGAAAGGAAATCTGGGCAGATGACGTTAACTATATGACAGTCTACTCTGGGATCTTCAAGGTTCAACGTGATATCTCAATACTTTAGTGCATATTAGAGATTCTCCAGCCCCTGCCACTATTACTGGAAGACACTTGTGCCCTCTCTGATGCCCACAGTACCTGTTGTTATCCTAGTCCATATTGTTCAATTGAGATGCCACTCTTATTGTTTGGCTACAGTGCAAGTCATGCTGGGGAGCTGGGACACTCTCTGTTGCATATTTCAGTAATGAATGTTTTATTATTATGCAGTTAGTTTAAACCAAATCAGCCTGAGGTAAAAATACAAATGTAAGCATTTCTTTATAGAAGACATAAGGGAAAAAATCAAGCAAAATATGAATTTAATGTAGTTACACTAAAGTTACATAAAGTCTCGCTTTTCGACTTACCTCCTTATTGTAGGCTTTTTGCATTCCTGCCTTGTGCACGGTGTCAGGCATTCAAGCCTTCCAGGCATTCTCCTCTTCAAAGTCTAGTGGTGGCAATTAAAGACAGCCTGACCCTCCTCTTAATTAGGGTTCATTTCCCTTCCAGACACACACAAATTCCCTTTCATTACTTCTTCCTTTCTGCCTTTCCTTATCTTTATTCCCTTCATTCTCTTTCCTTCTTTCACTCTTTTTTTTATTTCCCTTTCTCTCCTTCTTTCACCATTTCTCTCTCTATTTTAAACACCTGGGATTACCTTTGAAACTTAACTGTTCAGTAAGCAAACTTTTGATAGAAAAGGTGAAGTATATGCTCCCCTACCTTTCTTTAATGAGTCCAGGAGAACAGAAACTATGAGATATTCCATATATGGAATGATAACATTCTGTTTTAACATCAGGAATCTCTGAGAATCGAAATTGCCAGAGCCTTAAGGAGTCTAAAATGGGGAGCAAGTTAAATTCTTCTCTATTTTCACAGGCTGCAGTTATTAAAAAGGAAAAAAAAAAAAAAGAAGACAGAGTGAGAGAGACAGTATTGGCTGCAACCTATCAAATTATGGTATTTTTACAGTTTTGGAAAAGGATGCTAATAGAATAGTAGCTTAGTTTAGCACCCTTCTGTTGAATACAGACAGGTTTATAAACTGGAGTTAAGACTCACAGTGCACACTGCTTCAAGAAAAGGAACAATCTACAGGAAGGCCTTTTTTAATTAACAATCATCAAAAGAAGAAAAAAAAGTTGGCATTGGGCAGAAGAAGACTGTCAGACACATTAGATACGAAAACATGAAGGGGTTTGTAGAGCATGTTACAATATGTCTTTGTACATGTTGCAGTACAACTGAATAGGTGAGTGGAAGACAATGCTTTTAAAGATTTAAGTTAGCAGTTTTGTTTTTGAGAAGGTTGTTACTAATAGTCTTGTGTCTGTTTCAGGAAGTTTTTTGTTGTGGAAAGAAATATAATTTCTGATTTGAGAACAGTTGCAAGAATGATGGATTTTTGTAACACAATTTTAAGTTATGTTGTAAAAAAGAAATTGTTGAGCTATGAAATAGAGTTCTCAGCAGTTCTGAAAGCTGAGGAACATTGTTTTCTCTGCTTGCATGAGAGAAAGTTCATAGTTAGGGGACAACATACATCTCAGCATGGGTCTTTAAATACAGAAATAATGAGAAGGGCAACTCTTGAAGAGACTGAAAAAAAAATGCAGTTTAACAGTTAAAAAGAAAACATAATGACCTGAAATAAAGCTAGTGTTGTTGGGACACTAATTATAATGCTGTAAGCAAGAAATCGAGAAACTGTTCACTGAAAGAGATATTTACGCATGTACTCAGGTACAGAAATGATCCACTCTTGTAATTGCATAATTGAAAAAAATCCTGCTTCATTTTGTTGGTTGTAGATGTTGTGGATGTTCAGATCAGTCAAAACTTAGCAAAGGCAGGGTCATGCTAACAAAAGTGTAAGTAATTGCAAGATTATTTGGCAGTGTCACCTAGAAATAACAAATAATGTCTTCCCCTGTTTTTTTTTTTTCAAATCACATTGATGTTGCAATGTGATTGTTCTTAAAAATGCTCAGTGTTTGCGGTGTGGCATTCTGCATTTCTTTCCACTGAGTTTCTAGTATGCAGTCAACAAGAACACATTGTGTGCCACTCTACTCCCCATCAATGGGTCTGAGTAAAGAAACCTATTAATTCATCTGTGTGAGGTACTAAAGGGATCAAAGAAATTTGGACTTTGAAAAAACCTCCTGTTTGCAGTTGGAAAATTTCATTCTTTTTTGAAGGATTACCTCTGATCTTTTAAAAAGAGATAATGGAAGCAGTTAAGAAAAGGGATAATCCTGCCACTAGTTGCACAAACACTGAAGAGGACCATAAACACTACTGATCTGACTATATGTATACACGCATATCTAAATATATGCAAATTGACATTACACGTACTGATTGGATCCTGAGCCTTCTCCTATGGGCCTTTGAGAACCATGTGAATGCCCAGCAATCAGCATGGCTGAGAACATAGCTACAGGAGCTGAGGTTTACTAATAAAACAGATCATTCTCCAAAAAATGATCAATAGGTGCTTGAGAATTGCTATGCATATTTGTCTTGCTGCAAGGGGTCTTCTCAGTTTGTTAGTAGAGAACAAGAGGGGACCCAGTGAAAATTCTAGATTTCAGTGTTATGAGATTGTTATGAACAATTAGTTCAAAATACTTGACAGAAAGACAGTACAGTTGCATGAGTAGCTGGAATTTTTTAGGCTGTACCTTCCTTCTCTTTGTAGCATAGATCAACGGTGCTTCTCAAACTAAGAATCATGAAAACTCAAGGATGCTGAGGGAAGGTGCTAAGAGGTCCCAAGGTCTTAGAAAGTTCTAGATCATACTAAAACATGAAAAATGATTATAAAATTTGTAAAAAGGAAAAAAAAATGGGGGAACGAAGTTCAAGTTCTCTTATTTATTTCTAGAATTAGCTTGATTCCATCAGAGTGAGGAAGTAGGAAACATCTATAACTACTGTGCAGGCTACAGATAAACTACCTCTAGCTGCTACCAGCAATGTAACTACTTCAGGAAACTCTGCATTACCTCCTGCAGTCAGGAATTACAGATCTGTACCGTGCAAGAAATGAGTTTGTAGTACTCAGCATTGGCTTTCTGATTACTGCACTTCACTGACAGATATGCCCAAAAGCAGAAAAATCCTGGAGGAAGTCATACGTGAGCAATGCTTTAGACCTTTATCATTTTGACAGTAAAGACAAGTTGGCTTGCAAGAGCTATCATGTAGAAGCTGTTGTGACTAAAAGATTAAGAGCATGTGTCTGTGTTTTGGATCATCTCCACCCTCCCTTGGTTTCCCCTCCACTCTGTGTTTATACTTCAATGCTCTTTGTGTGGTGCTACAAAACAAATTAAAGTGTTTATGTTCTCTGTGATGAGTACATGGCATTTATGCTTTTCTCTAAATACCTGTTCTGATCACAGTATTTTTCAGTTACCAATAAGAAGAGATTTTAATTATTCAGATTATAGAAAATATTAGATGTCACCACGGTATTTACCTGTGTACCATTTTTTTCAGTTAAATAATCTTATTACTTGCCTAGATCTAGATTATTCTTTCTCAGATTAAAATTGTCTTTTTTTGTAAGCAATTCCTTTGACTACAATGGAATTACTTATGATGAACATTACTATTCAGAGTGAGTAAGTGACATTCTTGTCCTTAAAGTGTATCCTTTCCACAACCTATGTATAAAAAAAGATATTATTTATTTATGCCTTGGGACAATTGATTAGAAGAACATTTTTTTCAGTTGTGTGCGTGTTAAGCTCTTTGTAATATAGTTAAGGGTGGGAGAATGTATCCTAGCATCATTGTTTCTTCATATGTTTAGTACACAGGGAATATCATTCTGGAGATTTTATTTTTAATTTATTTTTAATCTGTACTTGATTCTAGCACATTTTATTGATACAGTAAGACCAAAAATTGGTGAAAATTTTAATATTTTCTAAGTGACTACCCAGGGAAAGTGCAATAACCATTATTGTTAAAGATTCTGCATTGGCAGAAAGGATGGCAGATAAACTGAAATGTGCCAGTACTTTAATTCAGTTGAAATGAAATGTAGAGCATCCAAAAGAAGCTTTGTTAGGTTTCTAAAAAGCTAGCACTTGGGTTCATACCCAGCTGCAATGGCACAGTGCAGTACTGTCTAATACTAGCGCCAGTTCAAATGGGCAAAAAAGTTACTAAATATCCCTAGTATCATTTGATCTGCAAAATGAAGCTCTCATCCAAATGAGTGTCTTCTCTCCTTGTTATGAAGACAATACATTGAGAGCATTTAGTAATGCATTATCCTTCTGTTGTGTTTAATTATCACTTTCATCCTTTTTTCTTTCATAGTTAATACTTTTCTATTTTCTATTCTATTTTATACCTTAAAGATATAATAAGGTTCAATATAATGAAGTGTTTATAGACATTGACTTCCAATTACACTCCACACATCAATATTTAACTGCTTTTCTGTTTTAGTTATTTAACTGAATAGAAATCTGTGTATTATGGCATTTAAAAAAAAATAAGCGTTTGGCTGTATGCAAGAGAAAAAGAATGGAAGAGGTTTAATTTGAGTTCAAGTTAGTTGTAACTGCTAGGACATTGACTCAAGTATGTGGGTGGATTTAGGTGGTTTGGGTCTAACCCACTTATTTTTCCCAAAGCCTGCCATTCTCATGCCTGTGAACTGAAAAGAATTGCGTTTGTTCCTGAGCAGGTGCAGTTTACAATCAAGCATGTAAAACATGAAGCACACCACCTGCACTTCGGGTTCACAGTTATGTATTCTTGGGGGGTAGGTGTCTATTTACCGATATTTTTAACCCTTACAGGTGAGAGGCTAGTAACAGGTCACTTACTGTCTTTATCTCCCTTTTCCAAATGACTTGACCTGGAGTCATGTACAATCAACAGTTTTAACAAGCCCTAGATTGTAAGTTTTTAGGAATATGAATGTTTCAGGCTAGCGGGGCAAGGAGGAAAGTGTGTCTTTCTGTTAGGATGCATTGTAATGTTATACTCAGTACATTTATCTTATTTATGTGATTAAAAAATCCAACCAAACAAAAACCATTGTTGCTGAGAAAACTGTAAATTGGGAAGTTGTGAGGAGTGTTCTTGTCCTTACTTCTGGGAAATGAGAATATGCCTTATTTTCTTTCTTTAGTATTGAATACTAAATATATCGGGACCCTAATCTTCTGTTGTTACCTCATGTAAACAATTATGTATATTTGAACAAGAGCTGTATCTATGTCTTTTATATTTTATTTTTGATGACAAATTCCCAGTTCATAGTCACACCTTTACATAAAAATATGTTTATATTTGTCTGTATATGTATCCTTGTACACCTAGAAAAAATGTAGGCTTGTATTTTGAACACAATTTTTCTATTGTTATGTCCAAACTGTCTAATTATAGACGTTAATTTTACTTAGAGATGAAATTTTTACTTAATTTTACTTAACTAAGAGGTTAACTTTTCAATAATGAACAATTGCTCATTATTGTGTGAGGCAAGGGTGAAAAAATTGACTTAAAGTAATCAGATAAGGCAGCTAAATCAGTGTTTTCTCTGCTTAAATTTAGTTTTGATGTATAACTGTCCAAATGTAAAGGTATAAATTAAGTTGAATTAAATACTGATTTGTTTAGAAAGGTTCTGTATGTTTCTCCACTCCCTGTCCCCCTCAGCACTCCTTCCTCAAGCCAAAAAGCATGAATTACATAAACATATTGAAACAAAAATCTTGTCAGTTGCAGTGTCCTTTAGAGAAGTTCCTATAAAATGGTGTTACTCTTTTTCATAGCACTAACTGTATCCCGAAAGTGATACAATTGGGAAATCCCATCCGTGCATATCATCTTCTGCCTGTTAAATTACTTTACTCAAATTGGTTTTCATTACATCTATCAACCTCAGGCTTAATGCAGCTCCTGAGGAGGTGGTTAACCTTAGCATCAGTTACTGGAAAGAGTTTAAATTACCATTGTTCACAGGATACTAGGACAGGTTATTTTACAGGAATATTTTCGGTTAGTTAAACTTAATACTGGGATATAGGTCCAAAGTCATAGTTTTGGGACAGTACAACTTCAGTTTACAAAAGAGTGATAAGGCAATTGTCTCTGTGTTCAGAACAAGATAGAAGTCCTTGAAGAGATTAATGTAACATTAGTATTTCAAGTACTTCAAAATTAATTTAATAGACCTAAGTTGTTGAATTAGTGTGAGAACAGACATCTCACTAACCACAGAATAGATATTATAATAATTTTTAAGAAAGAAGAAGTTTAATGATAAATCTTTGAAGAAAGGGACCAAAAAATCTCAGTTGCTGATTTTATTGAAATGACATTGACAAGGAGTCATCTGCTCGTCAGCTAATAGTCCTTTCAACATCTGAGGTTGGATTGGCTCATTCTTACAGATAAAACAAAACTGGACTTCATGGCTCACCCTTTCTTCTAAAATTGGATGAATCAAAATTTTGGGTCTAATCAAGAGGAATATATCCATCTGTAGATATTAGCTGCTAGAAAATCACAAATTTGAATAATTTAATTTTTCTAAGGCTCACTCTAAAGAGCGGGCAGTGAAGCAGTTGTTTGTCAGTACCATGTGTCAGGTAGCTTTCTATGAGGGCTGATCTGAAAGTAAAGACCCCTATTTTATTATGTCGGCCCATGATTTCAGAGGAGGATGTTGGTGGTATGGCAGTAGAGGTTGAAACGTCCCACCAATATTCCACTCCATTTTGTTGCCATGTGACAGATGACAGCTGAGGGGCACTCTGACACAATGGCATCTGACATGGCAGTGCGTATGAAGCAAAGGTGTGGAACTGAATTCCTCCATACAGAAAAAATCACAGCCATTGACATTCATTGATGCTTGCTGAACATTTCTGGAGACCAACGAGTGGATGTGAGCACAGTGAGGCGGTGGGTGTTACATTTCAGCAGTGGAAACAGCGATATGAAAGAAGCGATGATCTGAATGGGCATGC
The DNA here is from genome assembly GCA_013396635.1 of Penelope pileata. Classification (NCBI taxonomy): domain Eukaryota; kingdom Metazoa; phylum Chordata; class Aves; order Galliformes; family Cracidae; genus Penelope; species Penelope pileata. The sequence continues at coordinate 121,906 of WBMW01006371.1, forward strand.
AGATTTTTACAAGCACGATATGCAGTCTGTTGTTCATCACTGGTGAAAATGCATTTCTAATAGTGGTGACTGTGTTGAGAAAGAGTGTTTTGTAGCTGAGAATTTGCTCTATTAAATAGTGTTATTGTGCTCTTTGTATCTGTTGTTGCTTCCATGGAAATAAATAGGAAACATTACTTTTGGAGTGACCTATGTGTTTTGTCTTTTCAGAGTGTAATAGCCATGAATTGTAAAGGCAAAGGAGAAATTAGGTGGTAGAGATGATCCTTTTTACTTTGTGATGATCTTTTTCTAACTTGTAGAATGGATCATGTGACATAATTATTTCTTTGCTTTTTTATATATTTACTGAAAACCAATGCATTAAAATGATGATGTTTTAAGGCATACTACCGGATAGGAGTAGGCACTAATGGTGATCTCAAATTGTAAAAAGTAAGACAGTTGAACTTGGAGTGAATCAATAAAGTTATTTAAAATGGATCAATAATAATAATAATAAATTATTTGTGTACTTCATTTGATTAAAGGATGATTTAAAGAATGAATTGTGGAAGATTTTGTTAAATATACATTTGTTAAATATAATTTCTTGGTTATTACTTTTAGATTGAGAGAAATAAAATGTTAACTAACAACTCATTAATGTATACTGGACTTCAGTTTCAAAGAACCCTCAACAAATATAATACACTGAAAAATATATATATATAGCAGAATTTATGAAAAATCTGCATGCAGTATGACAAAAAAAGAAAAGTAAACATCTACATCAAACTGTCTTTTACTGCTGTGGAAGGAAGTTAAACAGTATTGAGGCTCACCCAGAGGGATGACAGAGATGTAATCTGACACATACTAAGAAGTCTGCCTCTGCAGAGGCCTTTGAAAGAAAATGTGTTTCCTCTCATTCTCTCAAGATTATACAATATTTAGAAACAATCAGCAACTCCAGCTTTAGTACTTCCAGTTGGTCTCTGTTGCAGGTTAGTCATGTATTATTTAAGACTTGTAATGCTAGTATAGCAAAGCTATGAAAAAAATTTTCATGATAAAAAGTAACTAATGTAGGCTTCAGTATTAATGTAGGCAGAACTGTACAAAAGATTCGGGTTGAAACTGAAAATGCTCAGAATTAGTCTTTAACTTCTTGACAGCTAAGATGTGCTGTGAAACAGTGTCCCAAGGAAGTAATGAAAATTCAAATACTTAGTAAATTTTAAAGTAGTTTTAGCAAATACTTAGTAGATGTATAAGAGCAAACAATACTGATTTGGCAAGCAGAAAGTTTACATAAATGTCACCCAAAATGCCGTATCATAAGATTGAGGAATATAGTTTCTGTTACGATGGGTCCCAGCATACATCTTTTACTTAGATAGGAGTGAATATAGCAGTTTTGAGACTACTGTAGTAGTGATGAGTTCTGCAGTTTCAAAACAGCCAGGATAAAATTGACTAAATCAAATTAAACAAAGTACTTTTTTATAAGTATAAAAAAACTTGAAGAATCTGGCAATATTTTGTTTCTTTCACTCCCTCTGGGTCACAGATGGCTTGTTTTGTTTGTTCTTGAAGATCCTCTAACTTGAACTTTCCTTCTGTTTTCCTGTGTTTGACTCTGATGTTTTGAGAATTCATTTTTGAAACATTTTTCAAATATACATTTAGAGGAATGATCTATGGCATTTCCATAGTCAAGACATTGGAACATTTTTAGTTTTACACCGTGAGCAGAGCAATGGGATTCATCACTGACACACTCTTCTGCATGACCTTTCCTGAACAGGATATATGTCAAATTAATTTGGCAAGTTGTGCCATGATCTTGTCATCCCACACATCTCTTCCTGATGAATCTTCTTTATCTGTGAGTTTTCTCTACAACTCTTCTATACGACTCCTGAGGAGCAGCTAAACATGGGTAGATTGAAGTTGAATCAAAGTTGAATCAAAATTGAATCAAAAAGTGTATCCCTTTTTGATTTAGTTTTAGGGGTGGCTTGAGATCATCACAGTTTGTCCACAGTGAGTCTGTGCCCTGTCACTAAGAGCAGAGCCATCGCTTTCTTTTGCTTGACACCAACTCAGTTTTTCTCGTACAATCTCGTAGAAAAATACCAACAATTTCCTTTCAGTAAGTTCAGCTGCTGGATCTTGTCAGCTAACCAAGACTTCTGCAATTGTGTGAGACATTTTTGCTATTGTAGCTTCCCAGCTAACTCCCCATTTCTAATGTAGCCCGTAATGCAATTGTATCTCCAGTCTTTTTAGACTTGTTTTTTTTTTTCTTAGTCACCCCTAAATGCCCTCTTGTACAGTTCAGATAGGACTGAAGCTTGCTTATAGCAGTTTCGACAACATGCAGTCAGCCTAAAATTCTCCAATGTGTTGGCAATATGACATGCATCACTTCATGAAGGTCATGACACAGTGCCTGACTCTAAAAAAATCTCTCAGTTAGGCTGTGTCTGTGACAAGGAGGACTTAGCTGCCATAGTTTTACTGATTGCCTTCAGCTGAAACTCTGACAGCATCAACAAAAATTAACAATTTTAATGTCTTGTCCGTATGTTGTTGTATTGCAGGCAGCCTTAGGAGTCTTTTCATAGACACCAAACCAAATGTTGGTTATACTAAGGAAATACATGGTTTGTAGGTTGAGGTAATATTTTTTCTTAGACCAGCCCATATAGTTGGAAAAATAAAATACAAGGCATTCTTAGGTTTGATGTAGAAGCAACAGACTTCAAAGCTAAATATGAGTTGATAACACCTGCTCAATTTAATTTGTATTGGTTTCTTTATACATTTGTGCCAAATTACTGGCTAGTAGAGGTAGAAAAAAGAAAACAGAAATGAAAAAAAAGGATTTTTCCCTTTTTAACAGCTTGTATGCTTCATCTTTGTTTGGTTCCTTCTACTTGTCAGTGCTGCCTTCTGCATTGTTTACTCCTCCCCTGTGCTGACATTGGTATTTTGTGGGACTGTAGCAGATTCAATTATTTAACCTGGACAACCCCCACCCTTCAACCCAAATTATTTTTTCTTTCACGCAAAGGTTTTTTTTTTTTTTTTTTTTTTTTCTTTCCCCCAAAGGTTTTTTTTTTTTTTTTTTTTCCCCCTCAATTTGGTGAGGTGAATCACTTTATCTTGTGATCAAATTAACACCACCACTTGTTCTAAGTAAGATGTAGGAGTGTGTGGTAGTACAGATGGAAGGGAAAAGCGAAACTTTCTCCTCTGAGAATCAGAAAGCTGTTCAATTCAAGCCACACTGCAAAATCATACCCTGAAAAATGAACAAATAGATGTTTTCCCTCAGGGTTGATAGAAATATTTTTTAATCTTATGGACATAACTTTTCTCATTTAGGCAGGATCAATTTAAAGGGTAAATACACTGGTTTATGGAATAGGTAACGAACAGCATGGGAACCACCATTTGAAACACAGGCCAGCTGCCAGAAATGGAAGTAAATGGTGTTGTTGGAAGGGTTTTCCTTAGGATACATATTCAAATGGGGCATTGTGCCAATATTTGCTGGCACTGTATGTATGACAAACAAGGAAAATTACCTGCATATGGAAGGCATCAAGGAAGATCCAGAGATATATAAGCCTGTGACCCACTGCTTAGCCACTAGAGAGTAGAGTGCTAGCAAAAATGAGATTGGGGTTTCTACGCAGTGTTGATTGTTTAATTTCTTAATACTTGAAGAAAGAAGGTATTATTTAGATAATTTAGAAATAAAGAATATTGTTTCACAAAAACATTATGTTTCATTACCAAAGAAAAAAATATAAAACATCAGGTTTGGATAATTGCTTAGGTTAAAAAAAAAAGAGTGAATTTTGTTTATGGATAAAACTGTGGACTTAAATCATGGTAACTCATGCTTTATTTTTTTCCTGTCACAACTTATATCCTGATCCAGATGTTCTATTATTTCAGAATTTGTTTATCTAATCCCTGTCATCAGGTGGTTCCTGCAAATTACATCTTAGCAATTTTTTTTTAATGGATAAAAGTTCATAAGAGAAGATGCAAACTCTTTTTCTCCTCTGAAAAAAGTTTCAGAGGTTCTTCCTCTGATTAGTTCTTCTAATTGCCTGATAGAGCAGTTCTGTTTATTCCTTCAGGTATATATATTCAGCCACAGTGTTGAATGCCGAATGAGTATAGCAGAATAAACTTAATGAGAAAGGTAAATCACATTAAAAATGTTTCAGTTAGCGCTTAGATTTTAAAATTACTTTTATCTTCCTTTAAATGATGATAACAGGTATTTTTGAAACAGGGAAATGTACATATTTTTAAAATCACAACTTCCTTTTAAAATTTCAGGGCTTCTTTATCCTCTTTCTAATGATTCCTTGTCTCTCATGACTTCCTTTTCGTCCTGGAGAAGAAGCTGTATTTGTTGGAAAAAGTAAGAGAGACAAACTGAAGATTTTAAATGCTCTTTCCATGCCTTCACATCCCTTTTCTATCTTCTGGAAACATTCTTTTCAAAAACCACTTCTACCTGTCAGTTATCAACTGTATCTCGTCTTTTTTTTTTTTTTTAAGATTTTTTTTAATCTCTTTTTATTTTTCAGGGAGGTAACCCCTCTTTGTAACTTCATTTTTATTAGACTTGTCTCATCATTTGCTAATGGAAAAATGAAAATGAGTATGAAAGAAAAAATATCCCTTTTACAGTATTATCCAATTATTTCAAAATTAGAAAAAAATAGAAATATCAAAATCATAATCTTTCACAAATTCATTTTGCACAACCTGATTTTATAATTGAAAAATAATCTTTTCCCATTTTCCTTTTTCCCTGTCTTTAGGACAGTAGTTCAGGATGTCTTAAATGTGCACTGCCCAACACAGTGGAATCTGGATGATGTTCAGAATGTGAGATGTGCTAGAGGTGGACTGTTAATTGTGAAACAGTCCACAATTTCCATCAAAATGTGACTGTGGAGAGTACAATCTTTAATTATTTTGCAGTAGAAAAAAAGGACAGAAATAATAGCACAGAATCTTCCTATTTAAGATGTAAGAAACTCTCTATGTAAAAATTCTATAATACTTGAAATATCTTGGTTTCTTTAACCTAAAAAATTCTGTCAAGTAGGTATTTCAAACCACTACATACTTGCATCAAAATTTTACACTTGCTTTTTAAGAAATGCACTTGGAACTGATATTTTCTCTTATCAAATAAGCATGCACAAAAAATTAATCTATAATTGTACCTGAGAAGTGAACAAACTGAGTTTTCATCAAAACATCTTGTGAGGTTAGCAATTCTTTTTAATAGGGAGAAACACTAAGATATGTTTGCATATTTTAATATTATTGTAATTCAGGTTTAGTCAGAAACTCTAGTAACTGTTTTAGGGTGGTACTAAAATTCTGTTGCATTCTGTTGCCACTCAGACCCACACTGCTCTGCCCTCTGCCCCATCCTGTTCTGTCAACAAAGACCTTGTTTTTTTCTACTCAAAGCAGCTTCCTGCTTTTCATGAAAGCACTTCTTTCAGCTAGTACCTTAATATTCGTTTTTCTGAAATAATTTGTATAGAGTGTGGAGTTCCTTTGAACAGCAGAGAGAAGCCATATAGAGAGCAGGACTAGGAGAACAGAGATAGATACCATCTGCCACTTTAGCTAAACAGAAGCAAATTGAAAAGGCTCTTCAGCACGAGTTCTTTCTATTTATTTGTTTAAGCCCATCTTATGGAATAAAGAACAAAACTCCTTCAGTTAAAAGTATATGTTTGTCTGACACTGTGTTTTACTTTTACTGATTAGACAGAGATATTTTAGGAGAAGAATGCGATATATGACACCAAATTTAGCAAAGATTGGGAGCAAAGGACATGATCATATATCATACCCATCAACATATGTTGACAGAATACATAGCATACAAACGTAATTCAAAAGCTCAACATTTTTAAACTGAGTGCTGCAGGAATGAGTGAGAAAAATAGTCCTGTAAAATAAGTGAATATACTGTTAGAGTTAACACAAGGAAAGTGCAGTAAGAAACTGTATAAGCTTGTATTAAGCTACATGAGTAGTACTATTGTAATTATCCTTTGAGCAAGTAAGAACGCAGTATATATTTATGTCTTTGCAAAAACGCAACATTTGGGACTTCCATCAGTCACTACTTGTAGTCATTGTGTGTCTTTTTTCTCTCCAAGTCTCAGAAGACCAATATCATGGGAGACTCAGGATTATTTCATACAATTCTGAAAGAACTGTAGTTTTTACATCATTATCCTTTTCAAGCCTATGCTTTAGATACAAATAAAATTAAGTGAAAGACAGACAAGTCTTGGCCAAAAGTAAGGATTCATAGTAATAAAATAATGAGATGCAAAAAAGTAATGATTCTCAGGAAAGTGCCTAAGAAACATTCTGTGTGTGCTGTAGGCACAATCAATATAGAGTTCTTGCAAATGTATGGATAAAATTGTGTATGTAAAAAAGCTGTGAAATTTGTGAAGGAAAGTGGGAAAGTAGTAAAACTGGAAATGAATTATTTAGCTGGTGAAATTAATGTATTTAGCTGATAAACTTTTAACAGAATGTACAATTTTTTTTGGTAATATATACTATGTTTTGTTTTTCTTATTTTTCAGGAGATAATATCTGTAAAAACAGAATGTCTCAAAACCATATTCTCAATTTGAAGATGAATCATTAAATATGATATGAAATTGGAGAAAAAGAGTAAGAAACTAGACCATTTGAACTCTAGCTATGCATTATAGTGTGACGTTAAAACTGTATCTCTAAAAATACCAGTAGTAATGTGAGCAATTTAGGCTGGAAAAATGATTCAACTCTTTATATTGATTACAAGGTGTCCCAGATGTTGACTCCAGGTGTTTTGGTGTTTTGAGAAGCAGGAAAATTGTAACTATAATAGTCTCTTATTTTCAGAATACTTCTTGGTCTGTGTGCTTCTTTGGCTTCTTTATGTTTTTAGTATTTTCAGAAGAAATACGTAACTGTTATATCTTTCTTCAATGCACTGAAATTGTTTTCCTTATTTTATTTCCTGGTTCTCCATTACTTCCTGATGGAGACAAATAGATTGTTTTCTCTTGAGAATATTCTCTTTGCTTCTAACTTAAATATACAAGCGCTGATCCAAAAGTAATGGCTCCTATTTTATTATGTTGGCCCATGATTTCAGAGGAGGATGTTGGTGGTATGGCAGTAGAGGTTGAAACGTCCCACCAATATTCCACTCCATTTTGTTGCCATGTGACAGATGACAGCTGAGGGGCACTCTGACACAATGGCATCTGACATGGCAGTGCGTATGAAGCAAAGGTGTGGAACTGAATTCCTCCATACAGAAAAAATCACAGCCATTGACATTCATTGATGCTTGCTGAACATTTCTGGAGACCAACGAGTGGATGTGAGCACAGTGAGGCGGTGGGTGTTACATTTCAGCAGTGGAAACAGCGATATGAAAGAAGCGATGATCTGAATGGGCATGCAGATTTTTACAAGCACGATATGCAGTCTGTTGTTCATCACTGGTGAAAATGCATAGCTAATGGTGGTGACTGTGTTGAGAAAGAGTGTTTTGTAGCTGAGAATTTGCTCTATTAAATAGTGTTATTGTGCTCTTTGTATCTGTTGTTGCTTCCATGGAAATAAATAGGAAACATTACTTTAATAGCAACCTATGTATTTATATTATATATGTATTATATTATATTAAGAGTAATACGTGTAAAAACTGAAGGCAAAATATGTACTGCCATTATCTTTGGTTAATTAATTTTCATAAAGATTTTCTCTAGCGAAGGGATCTATATATCTATTTTTAATACATCTATTTTTAAGGCAGACATTTGTGATGTCCTATGTATACACATAGAAAATGAAATTTGTTTTGAAGAACCTGTAATTAAAGTAAATCTAGAGGTTTAGAAAGTAGTATATTTTAGATAGAATAAATGAGCACGGAAACAAGACTTTCATTCGTTAAGAGATTTTGTAATCATGGATGGATGTAAAATATTGATGGGAAAACAAATACAACTAAATAGTTAATAGTCACTATTTACTGTTAGATTATGCATTTGTAGAATGTGACTTAAGTACAATGTATAGAGTCGAACAGATGTTTTTTCTTTTGTATCAAGATCTGTGGATAAGTTCCTTTAGCAATAAAAATAGGCTCATAGATCTTATTAAGAAAACCTGCACAGATAAAGTGTTTGTGTTTGATTGATATGCTCTCTAAAAGAGAATTCGAGCTGATTCAACAAGCTATTGAAGTCAAACCATTCAATGCCAATTTTGGAGAATACAAAGCAAAAATTTATGCTACATTGAAGTTATAAACCTGACAGGTTTTTAGTAAAAGTCATAGAGAACAATAATATGATAGAAGTCTGAATAGCTAATCATTATGGACTTAGTATGACTTGAAAATGAAATACATGGAGAAGTATTAGTGAATCACAGCACATAGGCACTGGCAAGCAGCAGGGAAATTGAATTTTTTTTTCCCTTTTATACTGTGGAATCACTGAAGTGAGAATTAGTTAACACTTTACAACAAAAATGGTAACAGTCATTTCTGTGAAGCAGTTTTTAATGATTCTACTCAAGTGATAGAACAAGGCTTGCACATGTGGACCTGAATTTGCAAAGGGATCATAGTTTTGATCTAACTCTGTTTTCTTGTGGTCAGTTGTTTTGTAATTCAGTTTCAAAAGCAACAGATTTAAGCCATAGCTCATGGCTTTGGAGAAAGTTCTACTTAAGAATTTTAACATGTTGTCTAGGATTTTCAAAGTATGCTGTGAGTACAAGCTCTAAGAGTAGTGAGTGAAAGAGGTTGGAGATTCCCTCCTACGGGAGATGGAGGCACCCATCTGCCAGCGTGATACATTTTTACGGGAGTTTTGTGGCTTCGTAACTGCTAGGATTTATTTTAAAAAGTATGCTAATTCTTGTTCAGCCCCAGGAAAGCCTTTGGTGCTTACCCATGTGGCAGCTGCTGTTGCTGCAAAGGGGAGCAAACCAAGAATGATCACAGAGCGCATAGGGAGATACCAGAGGCTTAGTGTTACTGCTTCCTGCAGGTGAAGGCTTGTCTGCCTGGTTTGTCTCACAGTGTTTTGCGTTTTGACCATGGGTTCTACTTTACAGAAGGAGAAATGTTACTAAGAAAGGAGATCTGTATCATATCTGGAAATCAAAAGTCTGATATTGCTCAAATATACTGTGATTTCATAAAAATATGATGTCTTATAATGTTAGACCTAGGAATGGTAAATACCTTTTTAACTCTATCAGAAATGGGAGGGTGGTTTTGGAAGAATTTATACACAAGATTTTTGTATGTATTACTGGAAATTTGCTTATCAAGTTGCTCATAATTAGTTTTCATGCAGAAATTAAAAGGTGGATTGTGCATTTCAAATATATGGCAAGAACTCATTTTGATAGTTAGAATTTACTGCCTAAGCTAAGCATTTCAGCCTGAAAGGTTAAAATGTCAAAAAATAAAAAAAAAATCAGAAAGGCTTTTCTTCTCTGTTCCTTCAGCAATTTCTAGTTAAAACCCAATCAACTAGAGATTATTGCACATGATTTTGTTGCTTTGCCTCTAATTAAGAAGATATTTATGGACCGTGATACAAAAACTCCGTATAGGGCTAACACACATCCTGGAAGTGTCATAGGTAGTTCCTCTTAATAATTTACTAACAGTAAACCACACTGACCTGTGGCTTGCATCAAGTACCAACTGCCAGCTGGTCTGATGTATTATCTGCTAACATCCTTGTCTCCAGCTACGATAACAGATTTAGTTGAGAGTGGCAAGGCATTTCCTGTTTATGATATTCCAGGTTAAGGAAACTTGTGAAGTGATCAGAAATAGCAGGCAGTTTGTTGGAACTGAAATTTTACTTGTGGATTTTAGTGAGATCAAAGAAAGCAAAAATACCAAAAATCTGGATATATTTTAAGTTCTTTTTCACAAACTGTAGATTTCTTGGTCTTGGATGGATAACAAAAGGCCACAGTAAAATGAGAGTTTCACAGCTGTGGCAGTTCTGAGTTAAATGAACAAATAAATCTTTTCTTACAAGTGTATATTCACACAAGACTTTCAGATGTGATTCCATGACTTTACTTAAGCATTCTATAGTGATGGTAGATTTACTTGTTCTTCATTTATTAATGATTAGTAAAATAAAAGCAATGAAAGCAATTCAGTGTGAATCAAAAGATATCACCGATTGACCCAGAGACACCAGTGCAAGCTTTGTTTATACTCAAGTTAAAACCAAATGTGCTGAGGAATGGATATGAATCAGATACCAGATTTGTTTGTTTGTTTGCTTGTTTTTTGGTTTCAGGCTGTCCCTAAGAGACAAGACGAAAAGTGAGGAAACTTAATATTTCTTAGTTTTTTGTGGTAAATCGGAACAGAAGGAGGCGTCTGCCCCCAA
>WBMW01006372.1:0-10390 GCA_013396635.1 Penelope pileata
CTGCCCAGGGAGGTTGTGGAGTAGCCTTTCCTGGAGATATTCAAGATCTGTCTAGACGCATACCTGTGCAACCTGCTGTAGGGAACCTGCTTTGGCAGGGGGGTTGGACTCGATGATCTCTCGAGCTCCCTTCCAACCCCTACAACTCTGTGATTCTGTGCTTCTTACAGAATACACAGGTCCACTTCAGCAACCAAGCACTGACAGGTATAAATCAGAGGGGAAAAAAGAAAGTTATCTGCTTTTCATCTCAAGAGGGATAACTTCTAATGCCTTGTCTTCGGTGAACTTCACTCTTTACATCACTCTCTCGAACCAAAAAATGATTTTTAAAATATCTCCTAGAGCATTTGATGGCTCAGCAATGATGGAACTGATTTATGGTCTATCATTACTTTTCAAAACTTTGTAAGCATGAGATGAATCATCTCCACCTAACAAAGAACTGTTTACTTCCGCTTTCTCAAATCTACAGCAAAAAGGCAGCATAGGTTCAACTAGCAAGTCCAATTTCATGGTTCAACAATTATAACCAGAAGAGTTAGCAGCAAAGACTTTATGGCACCAACAAAATTTGTGAAAAGAAACAGCTGTGACTAAATAAAAGAATAATTTTCTCCATAGTGGGTACGCAAAATTCTTAACAGGATAATCAACAACTATAACAAATGCAGGATTCTATCCAGATTATTTTTGATTGATTTAATTTGCTGAAAAAATAATTTGTAGCAAATGCAACATGCAAATATTAAAGCCTATTTTCTCAATGAATTTTATCAGAATTTGCAATATACAAAATTATTATTTTTACAGGAAAATTAACTGTGATCAGGTTGAAGACTGAGGCTGACCAAAAGTTGAAAAGCTAGGCAAAGAAATGATTCTATGACAATCATTTCCCCTACTTTATGTATAGAAATAGATGATGAAATGTCCTTAAATTCTCAGATTTATAAAAGAACCCAAAGTTAATAGTATACTGAAAGTTTTTCAGAGGTGGTGGAATCCATATTTTACCACAATTTCATATCTTGTTTCCATTGGAACCCTAACTCTGTCTATATATTTTCAGTCATTGGTTATGTTACTATACACAGGTTCTGCTCTTGATTGTTGAAGGTGTGAGTGATAGGCAATGTTCCTGTAGACTGCTAATTGGAGCACACCTGAGGAGACAGGTAAAAATGTCTTTCCCATGGTAAGAAGTACATTTTGAAGTGAAGGAAGATTATTTACAAACACAGGCACAGGCAGGACATCAAAGGGTGTGTAAACTCCCAAAAGAAAATTCAACAGTGAATGAGTGGGTATGTTTTTGTTTTAACTAAATTATTTTCTTTTTTGCTCTCACATAAATGTTTTATTTCAATAATATTTTTATGAAATTGTTTGTTTGTTTGTTTTTTAATGGATAAATGATCTCCAAATGTTCTATCTTTTTGTTTAGGAAAACTTTTTGTCCTGAAATTCGATTCTCACTGAATGATTTTGAAATAGCACTAAAATTAATGTTTCAAAAACATACAGAAACATACATCATTTGAGCAAATCTGTACACTTTTGTTGTATTTAAAAATAAGTGAGATAATTTATTTAAAGAAACATTTTGTTATCTCATTTTTGTTTAAGGAAATAAAGGTGGATTACTTGAAAATCTAATGGGACCAGAAAACAGAAAAATACCAAGAGTTGTAGGTCACTAAGTAAAATGCCTAGTAGAAGTGATTTTATTTCTTTGACTAAAGGGCAGAAGTAAAGGTTTTAATGGGGAAAATTACTTAACAAGTGTTTTCCTTTATCACTTCCAATACTGATAGAGGAAATGTGTTTGCAAATCTTCTTCAAAAGAAAACAAATCAGCTGAAACAAGATTGTATAGAAACCATTAAGTGACTCTTACCGAAAATCTAGTTGACTACAAAGTTTTCTATTTTATTTTATTTGTCAGCTATCTCACGTCTAAAAGGATGTTTAATCCTCTTTCTGGAAACGTTAAACTAACTCATTCATAGATAAGAAATCAAGTATATCAAAACACTGTTATGTCAAATTAATTTGTTTCACCTCTTTCGAGATTGCACCAGGAGGATGCAAATAGGAAAGATATTGTACTAGTAGAGGAGCTTTGTTACTGTCTCCTGCCCAGGTCAAGTATGCAGTTGCTAATGGTAATGGGAGGAATTCCTTGTGACACGTTGTGTGGTGCCATTATTAGGAATAATGTAGGGAAAAATATCCACTGCAGGAAGGTGATTTATTTTATTCCCTGCATTGTATTATAAATGTATGAATTTCTCATCATGGAAAATGACTCTGCACAGGATATTTCACTGTATATTTAATTCTGTGTGTGCACAGAAATTGAAAATATCTTTCTATATATCTCAGGATAAATGCTTACATTCCCCAGTCAGATTTTATTCAGTTCTTTCTCTTCCATTCTGATTGATTTTGCGGAATGAGTGACTAGAATTGACTAAAGGATTCAAATTATTTCTGTCACAGAGCAGATTTCAGCTGAGAACACTACTAAATTAAAGAGAAACTGATAAGAAGAGATCATAGACTATGGCATTTCAATATTGTTGCAAAATGAATGAAAGTATACATAGATATGAAAGGGCAATTGTAAAACAAAAGGTGGAAATTGAAGGTAGACCGAATTAGCATAAATAACAATATAGAATCCCCCAATTATCTGTTACTACTGAGGAGATGTCAGCAGTCGAACCTATCAATCCTTTCAAGTTTCTGTGCTTAATTTAACTATGGGGGAAAGCTATGACAAGGAAATCTAGGCACTGATGAAACATGATATTAGAATGTCTACCAAAATGAAAGGAAAAAGAAGTAAGAAATGAAACACAAATATATGATCTTTTTCATTATTTATTTTAATGACGCTTTTCAACTGTATATGATGATGTCATAAAAGTGTACAGTCTGCTAATGGAATGTGTTAACCTTTCTAATCACTGTTTTTATGCAGGATTCAGTGAATTCAGAATGAATGGACAAACTGAACAGAATCACAGAATTACAGGGGTTGGAAGGGATCTCTAGAGATCGAGTCCAACCCGCCCTCCAAAGCAGGTTCCCTAGAGCAGGTTGCACAGGTAAACAATTGCAAAATAATGGTCTTGATAGTGTCATGTTCACTGACTTTGATTTTCTTGCATCAAAAAGCTATCACTGAGGATTCTCTTCTTATCTTTTCAGCAACCATTAAAGCCCTACATCATTCAAAACAGTGACTTTAAAAACCATTGAAAGTTTCTCCTCCAAATGCAACTCTAGTGGTAGTGTTAAAAGTGAGTGGTATGAATACAGCTTGAAAATCTGATGATTAAAGAAGAAAGTACAGTGGTGTATTTGATCAAAATGTTAAAGTGTTGGAAAAGCTGCACTTTGAGATAGGACTGAAACTTCAGAAATTTATGAGCAGGTCAAGTCTTAAAATCAAGCAGGATTTTTTTCCTCAAATGAAGAAAGACTGATGATGTGTTTTTCAGGTCTGCTATTTGTTATTACAGTATGATATATTTGATGTAAATAAAGTATAAAAACATTAGCTTAAATGTTATGGTTTTCATTAAAATCATAGAATGGCTTAGGTTGGGAGGGATCTTAAAGATCATCCGTTTCCAATTCCCCTACCACAGCAGGGTTGACACCCACTGGATCAGACTGCCCAGGGCCCCATCCAAGCTGGCTTTGAATGCTTCCAGGGATGGGGAACTGACAGCTTCTCTGGTCCAGGGATGGGGAACTGACATCTTCTCTGGGCAAACTGCCCCTGTGCCTCACCACTCTCTGACTGAAAATTTTCCCTCTAACACCTAACCTGAATTTCCCCTCTTTCAGTTTAAAGCCTATTCCCCCTTGTCCTATTGCTATCAGACTGCATAATAAGTCATTCTCCTTCCTGTTTATAAGTATTGGAAGGCCGCAATGAAGTCTCCCCTCAGCCTTCTCTTCTCCAGGCTGAACAAGCCCAGCTCCCTCAGCCTTTCTTCACAGGAGAGGTGGTCCAGCCCTCTGATCGTCCTTGTGGCCCTCCTCTGGACCTGCTCCAACAGCTTAACATCTTTCTTGCATTGGGGGCCCCAAGCCTGGACATAGTATTAATATGAAATAAAATATTGAGATTAAACTGATTTTTAAAACCAATGATTCTAGTTTGTTTGAAGAACTACTTTTTGCAGTAGAAAAGCTATAACATGACTTCGTTTTACAGCACGTCAGCTTACACATAAGTTCTGAATTTGGTTGATTTAAAGCCAACTGTCAACATGCTGAAGATAACATTTCTAAATTTCAGGGCCTTTGCATTCTTCTGATGCACTTTTTTTGATATAAATGTAAGAACCAAAGACAAAATTATGTCATTTAGGTGAACCTCAAACTGTGTGCACCACTGTGAGCATATCTCAAAGCACTGCAGTGCACAGATGGAACACGAAGCAAACCTTTACAAGTATAAATAGTCTCTTCCATCCCTACTTCATCTCCTTTCTCTCTGCAGCCATCCCAGGATTGAAGAAACAGTAGCTTAGGAATAAGTGACTTTTTCATGTGTAGATACCCGCTCAACTGTTAATACTGGTATACGCTATATTATATAATATTATATCATATTAGGCATGTAGTTGCATACATAAAATCATGAAAGGAAGAGAATTGTTGAGGAAGAGATTTAAAAAAAAATAAAGGAAAAACAACTAATTATTAATCAGAAAGTACTGAATATAAATTGAGGAGATTTAATGAATAGGGACTCTAGCTCTTTTGTGTTCTTAAGGTGGCCTGGATTGTAGCAGTTCTATTTTACAAAAGCAATGGGTCCTCTCATTTTGTTAGACTTACATGTAAATATTACATCTCCCTGCAATATGAGGTGTTCAGCCTTTGATTTAGCATATAAAAAAAAAGGCAAAAGAAATAATATGTATTTATTTCAGCAATATATTTAGTGACAAATCAAAAACATACTTCTAAGTCTCCTCTTATGAAAGACCAGTATAACTGCTCTGTATGTGTTATTTCAGGGAACAAATGAAAATGATTCCAACATTCATTTAGTCAATATACACAGTGTAGCCAGGGATGCTAAAACTGATTGCCAGGTGCAATAAAAGAAAAGAACTGCAAAAAATGGAATGGTTGGCCAAATAATCAGGTCTGTTTTGCTAGTTTTTGTGATGCTGCCTGAAATCAAAATACATTTAATTCCAAACAGGAAACAGACAAAATCTTAAAAAAGATGCACTGGTAGACTAACTGTGTGGCATACAGATGCATGATAATAAGCTGCAGATTACTTTTCAGGAAGACACGCATGTGCATGTGTGTATGTAGAAACAATGTTTATCTGTCATTTTTATACCATGCAGAATTAAATAAGCAATGTTCAGGATTAGTCTACACGGTTGTCCCACTTGAAATGCAAAATAACAGTTTTAGTAAATTTTATCTATTGCTTTTAAAATCTTCTTGCTGCTTAATAAAAGTTTCAGATTAAAAAAATACCCAAGGAAAAAAATGTTCTATGGACAGAGTACTGTTGCATAGAGGAGAGCTGAAAAGACAACATTCCAGTGTTAATATTGCCTTAATTGCAACAAAAATACCACTTATGCTTTGGAAATAATGACTTCTCCTAAGTTTGTTGGAAAAGCTATACAAGACTGAAAGATTTAGTGTAGGCTTGTCAGAGATACATTAATTTTCCTCTAGGAAACCTACTGAAAGCTTTTATTAAAGTCAACAGAAATATTCCCACTGAATTTATAATGGACTATATACTTCAAGCTCTGTGTGTCTAAGACAGACTTGGTCCATGACTCATATTTGATTGAAGACTGTAGGAAGAAATTCAGAACTTACCATTGAACTAAGTAAAGAAATTATACATTATGTATTTAGGACTCAAAATGGGAGCAAGAAGCTGCTAGACATCAAAGAGGGCAAAGAATCCATTATCTAATCATCTAAAAGATGAATCTGTGTCTTGCATGCCGAGCATGTTGGAGGCATGTCACTGTAGTAGCTCAAAAGTGCATTTTTGCTTTATTCTCATGTGACATTGACTGAAATATTACTGAAGTGTGAAATATTGATTAAGTTACCTTCATTATGTTCATTTCAGATGAGATTGCAAGAAAGGGATAAAATGCATTATCACAGTGGTTCTAAGAAGGAATTTAAGAGCAGTAATTGTACATGCTCCTTCAGCCTGGTACAATGCTCTGTGTGGATTTTTCAGGTTTCCACCCTAAAGAAGAGTCTATGCTGAGCAGTTTATTAACTACAACCAGAAACGGCAGCCTGCAGACAGTCCGGGGCCAGATCATATGTGTCTTCTGCAAAGCAGAAGAAAGAATTTATAAGAAGCCACTCTTCCCCTGTTTCTCCGTAGAATCCTAGCAGGTTGGATTCCTTTGCTATGCGGGCATCTACACTGCTGTTTCCTCAGTCTGTGCCGACATGCATGGCTGATTGATACTGAAGATAGAGACATTGGAACTGGCTACTATGAATGCCTGGGGATAGAAAATGCCACAGATTTTACCCTCTTTAAGGTTAATTCTCTGGCTCTGCACCTTGGCATATCCAGTAAACCTTGGTTTTTAAGACTGTTCTAAGTCTAAAATAAGAATGTTGAAGAATAGTGTTTTAACGGAGCTTAAATCTTAATTTCTTTAAGCTTAATCAAAGTTCTGAAATTTTTATAGATTTGGCAGTCAGACTCCTGCAGAGCATATGAAAATCTCAGCCTAATAACCTTCTGCCTATTTTCAGTGGATTGAAAATCTTTTTTCTTCATTCTGCTTCTCCCACATGTCCATTGAAGAGGCATCTAAAATGCTTTACCACATCTCTGTATTTCAAGAGTGTAGGGAAATAGTTGATCACAGCATGAACTGACGATTGAGCACATAGTGGAGGGGTGTGGCTGGCCTGGGGAATACAGGTGAATCACTTGCATCTGCGACTGGAAGGGGTGGACCTGGGGCAGAGTTGCCCCAGGCTTAGATAAAGGCCAGCCAGACAGAGAAGAAAGTAGCTTGAGGGAGCAGCTTGGGAGGATTGGGGAAGAAGCTTGAGGAAGAGAAAGAGAAGACTAAGAAAAAGCTTGAGGAGCTTCAGAGGAGAAGACTGGTGAGGAGCTGAAGAAAGAAAGAGAAGAGAAAATAGCGAAGTCATGAGAGTTTTGGGACTTTTTCCATGACAAAGAGATATTGTTCACCTCCACATAAATATTCCTCAAAAACTAAAGTGGGCGTAGCTCTTCTTCCAAACTTTCTTTACAGGCAGTTTCCCAAAACACCATTTCATATGCCGCAAATTGAAGGTCCATATCATTAACCCAAAAGATTTTCACATCCTACATCCAACAATATTACCATCCCTGAATGGAGATTCTTTTGTACATCTGACTCTTTTGCTTTAGTCCTGAAAAATGTCAAGCTCTTCTCTCTTTTGCTTTGAATTTGTGGGGTTCTCTACAAGCAGTCAACTTGGTGTCATCTGCAAACTTACTGAGGGTGCACTCAATCCCCTCATCAAGAGTTGCTGCCACTAATGGGGAGCAAGCTGGATGAAAAGAGAGGGTAAACTTCATTAAAAGCATTATTTCAATAAACGTGCTCAAGGATCAGGCACAGTAACTATCAGTACAGTTACTCTTGAAGGAGTTTGTCCCAGATAAGGACAAGGAAAGACAGGAAGAACCAATGGCAGCCTATATATATAAAGATAGAAAAGATCTCCATTAATACATCTCTTGCCCTTCAGCAGTCTATCATGAGATTTTTTTTTCTCAGCACATCTGTTGGTTGAGAATAAACCACCTGTTCTGCATGGGACAGATCCTATTTTTCCTTATTGTGACAAGTTTTTTGTTGTTGCTGCTGCTTTTTTTCTCTTTCTTTTCTCTCCAGTACACATTTTAACATTTCCTATTTTCTAGATTACAATGCTCTGATCATCCAGGTCTCTTTAGTAGGGAGAGCTACAGTCAACAGATGGATCACAAAAGCTTATGAGCCTTCTAATGAAACCAATCTTCCTAATTTACTTTTCCCTGCAGAATGTTTTTATGATTTCCTCATTTCTTTAGAGTGCAACTTTCAAAATAATCTGTTTGAGCACGGTCCCAGGGTGGTATTTGTGATATAATAAAATATAAACATAAAAAAGGTAGCTATGCTTAGTTTAAAAGTCAGGCAGGTTTCACAGGTGTTGCTGAAAAACCCTTAATTATTTAGAAGTGACACAACAGCATCACAATTACTGTTACCTTTGATTAATATTCATGAATGGATTTGATATTGTAGTAAGGCTGGGTGAACTTCAAAAAACTTAAAGTCTGAGGAAGGGAAGTGTTCAAAGATTTGGGTGCTTATCTAAAACAGCTAACTTGCCTGGAGCTATGACAGTCAGACTTGAATACAAGAGGTTTGAAATCAGTGCAAGTTAGACCTCTGACACAAAGATCTAGGGCTAAGTTTCTGACTAACTGATGGGAAAAAAAATATATCTGTAAAGCACAGGTCCTCTAAAACAAGAAATCCCCATGAAATACACCCCACCCATTTTTAATCCTTCATAGTATGGTCATTCAAAGACATATCTACATCCTTCAAACCACAATGCAGATAACATAGCTTTCTAAACCTCCTCTCAGGGGGGGGCCTGGCTGCAGTCTGCATCAGAATGTCAACCGGATCAAGTAGGATACTGTATCTGTTCAATGCAACCATCTTCAGGGTAAACAGGAAGGTGGATAGGTTGTAGGAAGATCTACAAGATACCATAGCTCAGTAGAGCTAAATCTTTGCTGATATTTTCCTGAATTAAACAACCTCAGGCCATGCCAGACTATCCTGAACATATTTAATTATCCAGTGAAGTATGGTAACTGAACATTAGCCAAAGGTTTTTATCTCCATTCCTTGATTGCAGTCATATTTCTTTGATCATGCCCAGAATTTTTCCAGAAGTTGGTGAGTTGGTGGATCTTCCTTATTTACTCTGGATTGGTATTAAAGAGGCAACAATCTCAACTAGTATTACTTTTTTTTTTTTTTTTTCTAAAGAAAAAGCACATTTCTTTTGTCAGGCAGGATTTTACTGTACAAGTTTCATTTTTACCCCATGAAAGAACACAAACATGGACTAAACTATACTGATTGAGGCCACTAGTGTGCTGGCTCTGAAGGTGGCTAGGAACTGACTTTTCTTGAAAAAACTTGTTAAACAAAAAATCCACAATGATCTCAGTTTTACAGCTTTGATAAAGAAGAGGTTCAGATTTTCTATCTTTAAGTAACTGGCTGGCGTTCTAAAATATGATCTTAGTCTCAAAGAACTAGCTGAAATCTATTGTCTACTGGCTGTAAGTGGGTCTGTACGTGCAAAGAGGAGTTTACCACTAAAGGAAATACCTTAGATTTGCCAGAAAAATAGTGAAGGAATAGGGAGTTGTCTATGGCTTTTTGCTTTGTGAATATGCATTTATATTCATTCAACAACAACAACAAAAATCAAATTACTCTTGTGGTAATAATATTTTCTCAATCTTTTAATCTATTTTTTTAAAAAATTCAAGTTAAAATTAAATATCAGGCTTTTGTTCATGCACAGGGAAGCAAACAAAAATCTGTGCAGACTGTTGGGGATAGGGTTTGAATTTCCTCCCAGTACCGCGATGTCATCGTTGTTTCACTGCAGTCAAAGGAACAGTTCTGAACTGACACACAGGGAAAGAAAAATCAGAATCTTGCCCATGATGTATGATGCATTTTCAAACTGGAGAGCTGCAATATAAACTGACAGCAGTTTTCCCAGATGTAATTGAATAAACTCATTGAACTTTCTGGTAAGGCTCCACTGTTTCATCAGTTAGGCAAATCATTGTGTTAATTCATTGGAAAACAATAAGATGTGCCAAAATGAAAAAATGTCTGCTCCCCAGTGAAAATTTCATATGCTACACATGTACATGTAAACTGTAGAATCATTATCATTTTTTTTTCCAATGGCTTTTGCTGTTTCACTGAAATGCTAGACTGATGCCAACTGTCTGAAGTTTATGCATCATGAGTCCAGAAAGAACTTTGAACTTCATTGTTCCCACAGTGCCTTTATTCCTGGGGGAATCCTTCAGCTAAGGAACGGTTGCATGTGTGACTTCCTTATGCATGTTGACCTAAAACAACTTCCTTCTCATTTCCACCCAGTAAAACAGTTTCTTCTGAATCTGTCCTTCAAGTATGAGCTTTGACATTGTCATGTTCTGCCCTGATTTAATTTATTCATTTTGAAGATTTATCCATGATCTGATTGTGCCATTTTACGGGCTCCATTTTACTTTTTTTTTTTTTTT
>WBMW01006372.1:10407-72862 GCA_013396635.1 Penelope pileata
TTTTTAATTTATTTTTATTTTTTACCACTAGGAATAAGCACATCTCTGCTCAACTTTTTCATTGCAATGTCTCTCAAATTGAGCCACTTTTAACATACTCCTGTCATAGTCATGGCGTATGTGACAGAGCACTGCCAGAATGCCTGATAACTTCAGAGATTCTCCTGTGGAATACAAAATGGCCCCACTCCTCCAAGGTTGAGGAAGAAAACTCCAAGCTTGCATTTCTACATTGCACTCACTTAGAGAGACACTGCGGCAGGGCTCAGTTTGGAAGCTTTTGAAGGTTCAAAAGATACTGAAGTCTCTCCACACTCAACCAGATGAGACAGCAGATGAGTGACTTAAATTCAGATTAATATTTGGATTCCTAACATGCATTCAGCTTGAAGAAGGGTATGAAAAAGAGTTCATGAGGTGCAACTCATTCCAAGCATGAGATTAGAAGCAAAAGAAACGAGAAATAAAGAAAAAAATGACAGAATGTTAATTATTTTAATTGCAAGTAAAATAACATATTGAAGATAAAACTGAACTGAAAATATCATCTCAGTCACAGAGAAAGAAAAAACTTTGAAGATAATCTTTAGGGACTAAGGTAGAGTGTTTGGTTTACAACCATGATTTTCATCTGTAAACCATTTTTATTGGCTCTGGGATGTTCATGAGCTACTTCTGAGAAAAAAGTGAAGATAAAAAGAGCCAAATTCAGTGTGTTTAAATTTACTGTGGAGGTCAGTGAGCTTTAAATTTACTACAGAGAAGTCTACGTTTTCTCCAGAGTTGTTTTAGGAGGCAAACTAAAGAAGATTAGAAGTCACTGGTTCAATGGTATCTTTCTGAATGGCAAAATTATTTTGTTACGACAGCTTAGTACTGCACTATTACCTCATGGAGAAGCTGAGTAAATTTTGCCACCACAATTATGTTAGATGGTTGCACATCTTACAGTCCTCACCCTGAACACCATGTACCTTGTGGAGAAGAGTGCTGGTGGTGAGTATCTTTTGTCTTCATCTAGTAGGTATATCAAAGTGCATTTTTTCAGATGAAAGAAGACTGAGATGGGAAGGGGGAGAAGAAAAGGGATATCTCAAAGGAAATAAAGGTGGTTTGGTTTTGTTTGTTTTGTCAGTTATGTTTTGTTTTTTCCTGAATGGTTTATAAGATAGGTGGAGATACTCTTTGAATTCATAGTTGTCTGTGAAAAAGGAGTAACAATTTTTAAAAAAAAGTCTCTGGAAACATATCTGTTGTATTTCACCTAGAGTAATAACAAAGTGATTTATTAGTACTTTGAACCTGGAATTTCCTGGTGATTGCAAAGATCTTTCTACAGTGATTAGCAGAGTATGCGCCTCTGATCTCAGACTGAGAGTTTCAGTTCTTCTGATTTAAGGGAAAATTACTTATTTAACTCTAGGTGAAGGTACAACAGAGCAATGAAATGCCATTAGCAGACATAGAGCAAATTTAGAATAGAGCTGTACATGTCTGCAGTGATTCTGAAGGAAAGTACTAACTGATTTTAAAAAAAATTCTTTAAGAAGGAAAAAGAATCAAGGCAACATGAAGCAATATATTTACTGCTTCAAGTTTTTCAGAGTGGATGTATTCAGAGAATAAACCCAATTCAGTAACTATTTTTCTAACTTTATCTCTCTTGGATCACTTCATGTATTTGCGCTACTGAAGATCCATGCAAAGAGGAAAAGGGAACTGTGACATCTCTTGTGGTCCTCTTGTATAGTTTCTACATGCAGGATTGCTTTTCCTATTAAAACAGAAATCACATATTTGCTTTCTAAGGAAAATATCTGATTAAAAAGTTTTATTTGTTGATATTGTGTACACAGTTCATGATGATCTTAAAAGTAACCATATCTTCAAGAAAAATTTTGCTGTCAAGAGATACGCAGACAGCCAGGCATCAACTAGAGCTTGGCAGTGGAGAAGCAGAACAACAGTGGAGTTTTCCTAAGAAATAAGGAAATTAGATTTCATAGTCCTTCTGGAAACCAATGAGGATGACTTTTCAGTCACTTCAGTCTGTTGTAAGCATCAACTCTGTGCCTAATGCTATATTTAAATATATGGACACAATATGTTTGTATAAATACAGACAGGTGTCCTTATACATACTTTAATGAGGAGGAATGAAAGACGAATGTAAAGTATAATGAGCCTGCAGCCTTGAGGTTAAACAGATATTTTCTCTTCAAGAGGAAGAAAAGAACAAATATAGGTTTCGTGTTTGAATATTTGTCTCTACACTTCTGTATCCTCAGCCTGACACTGTTATGAAATGCTTATGCAAGTACATTAAATATTAATGGTGACTGAACACTATTTTTTCTTGGTTACATGTTTTAAATTAATACATATTTCTACTGGAGGCTAAGGAAAGCTGTCTCTTCCTGTACTTTGGTTCACCCATGCTGGGCACGATAAACAGTAGCTGGGACAAATTCTGAGGAGCTGAGTCTAGTCTTTTAATCAGATTCCATTACAGATACAATACAAGATATTTTTTTAGTAATAAATATCATTATTCTCATGGAATGAAGTCAGGGAATAAACTGTATTTGGAGAATAATACATAAGTTTTCCATATTTAGCATTTTTTAAATTTTCCATTCCTGACCATGTTAGTATGCTTTCACATGTGTAACTGACGCCTTAGGCAGGCCAAATATCATTATAAATTCCTGAAAGTGAAATGCCAGAATAATCCCCTCAGACGGTCTAAAGAAAAAGAGAGAGGCTGGGGCAGAGAAGGGGAAAAAACAGCCAGAGGCAGGAGGGACTTCTGCAAGTAGGCTTGGGAACAGAGACTGGTGAAACATCTACAAGAAGGGACTCTTGGGAGCACATCCACTCAGATGAATCTCACATACTGAACTTCATCAATATGTGAAGTTTGCATGAACAACTATACTATATACATATCAAAATATAGTTTATTTTAGTACATTTTCTTGGCTAAATATTCAATAAAAATGTTGTTTTCATCATCCTGACAGACCACAATGGTGGTCTTTATGAGAGGGTGAGGATGGAGGGAGAGAGGGACAGAAGACAATAACTAAGTCTGGGTTAAAGTTCAGGATTCCAAAGCACTTCTAATATTAGCAACTGTTAATTTGTCAAAGCTATTTCTTGAAATTTTAAATGTCTCCTGGGCCTGCTTTCCTTTTCACAGAGCAAAGAGGAAAATAAATCCACACTTCAAATTTAGCAATACTGTGTAAACATAAATCAAAATATTCAAAACAGGTAAATTAAGTCCCTTTTCATGAGGTTACTTCTCATTGCAACTCATCTTATTCAGACTTGCGTATATCACAAAATAGACCAGCTATATTTACAATCAAATGGACATCTGTCCTGACACTGATTAAACAGTCTACTGCTAATTTTTGCAGACAAGCATTGCACTGTCACTTGTTCCATACAGTTATGGAATCTTCTCAGCAGATGGAGAGAGTTCAGTCTGATTACATACAATTTAACAGTTTAACAGCTGTGTGGTTGTTGATATGAACTATTGGTATGACAAAATGTTTATCCACAAGGCAACCTACAAGTTTTCGCAGTAATCATTAAGAAAGTTGTTGTAATTAATTTCAATAGTTATTAAATAATAATGCTTACTTTTGTCAAAGTTTTATGGCAAAAGCAACAAGTTGGACTTTAATGATGTCACATATTAATCCACCTATTGTTTAGTGTCATTTTCACAAAGAAAACCTGTCAGGAGGAGGCTGTCTTTCTTTTAGGCTGCTCTGTGGAAGGGTAGCCCTGATAGGAGCCAGTTCAGGAAGCAACTTTAGGCTCATTAAGAAGTTCCTCAGGATACTAGTGATGAAATCCTTGCTCCACTGAAATCAATTGTAATAATTCTATTGACACCAGTTACTTGACTTAAAAGAAAGACTTTATATGAACCAGGTAAAACAAATCTTCCAGATTACATGACATAAATTCTTGACCTCATTCAGACAAAACATAATCTCGGTTTTATAGGGTGAAAAACAAAATGAATCTACAAAGATCGAATTATAAGCCTCACCATGATGCACCAATGATCTGTGTCACAGGAATTATTTTGTAGATTATGCTATAACAACATCTTTTCACAGAGGTGTGGGTGAGAGCAGGAGGGACAGTCATGGCGCTTGATCTCTCTCTACACACAACCCACCACAGCTTCATCCACCCTTTGAGAGTATTGGGATGAGGCAATGTACACTAAAAATCTTATATTGCTGCTTTTTAAAGTCAAAGAAGATGAAATTCCCTGTGGTTCCCAAAGGACCTGAACTCTGTCAGCAGCATTAATCACGATACCAGAGCTCCCTTCTGCTTTCAGGGAATGCAAATGCTTAAGAGCAAAACAAGAGCAGCTTCCAGCAACATCAGGATCATCACAATCTGGTGGAGATTTATGAGACAAGTCATGGTATAGCTAATATGGTCAAAGAAGCCCACAGCACTCCTAGAAATGTCTGGTTTTATTTCCAGTTTGTCACAGCTTGACAGCCATCCTCTGAGTATTGTTTGGCTACCTTTGGCACAGCCAGAATTTTAGGCCAGCAAGTGAGGCTGCCCATTTGTTCTGAATACATCTCTAATCATGGACTCAGGGCAGGCTGAATGACTTCTTGTTGTTAGCAATAGTTACAAAATTCAGTGCCCTCTCACCAGAAATATTTTAGTATATTGAACACTTTTCCAAAGCTGCACCAATATTCTCCCACTTGGCTTTTATTTCTTTTTTTCCCAGCTAGTTCTTCTTTTCCAGATATGTCCCATCTCATGCCTGCATTGTCCCCTTTGCTCTGTGCACCTTCAACCTTCCTCATGCCTCCTCATGTACTTCTTTTTCTTCTGTGCTATTTTCACTTATCTCCATTCCACTACCCTCACCCTTGCATCTCAGAACAAGCAGAAACCTTGGAAACAGAAAAAGCACCACTCCGTCATGAAAATAGCTCTCCACTTCTTTCCACTCCCATTGTGAGACTTCAGGTGCAGAAGTGGAGCAGAACTAATGATCTATCTTTGTGCTGCTGTGGTCCTGGTGCACATTCAACCACACCAACCCTTGGGTTTCTGCCACTTGACAAGGGCTGGCTAGGACATGACATGTTCCCAGACAACTTGCAGAACTCTTGAATGTCTCCCATGACCTGCTCCATGTAGGAGAAACTATCCCCAAAGAAAGATATGGAGAGAAGGTGGGTCAATTTCTGGAAATATGCTCTCTCACCTCACTCTGTGGCTTTCTCACAGAGGTTTTCCATGTGGGCAAGGTTAGGCATGTTCTAGCCCTTAGCTCCTACTTCTCCATGTACCACACCAGTGCAGTTAATAAGCTAGAAATGGAGTAGGCAGTAACAGATTTTA
Organism: Penelope pileata; assembly: GCA_013396635.1. Lineage (NCBI taxonomy): Eukaryota > Metazoa > Chordata > Aves > Galliformes > Cracidae > Penelope > Penelope pileata. The sequence goes on from WBMW01006372.1 coordinate 15,817, forward strand.
GTCTATTGTTTTTCTTACATTAAACACAATGTACTATGTTTTCATGTGTTGCATCAGAATTTCTTTTGTTTCTGCTGATACTCTATAAACATTAGAGAGCAGAGGTAATCTCTTGGGTTATTTATCTGCCTGCCCCACTAAAATTTGATATTCATAGATTCATACATGATCCCCATTAGTTCAACTTAATTACATGCAATGATAGTGATTCTGCACATTTCTTCTTCTGCCCAGGGTGCTGGGCAGCCTGATCTACTGGGTTGCAACCCTGTCCATGGCAGGGGTCTGGGGCTGGATGATCTTTATGGCCCCTTCCAACTCAAGCCATTCTATGATTCTGTGACTTTATTATAATGCATTATTTATAAGACTGCTTCAGTATCCATTGTATGGTATAGTGAGATCTATGATGTAGCACTGTCACAAAAGCCAAAGCCCTAACAATACAGAGATACTTAGTACAGCAAAAAACACACGAGTTGCTCAAATGTCTCACCACTGTGAGTTCACTCCTGTCACAAGCTGTGAAGCATATCTGTAAACAGCTTTGTGGTTTCATGTAGCAGTATCATCAATTAGCCCTTACTTTATTGAATGCATTTATTTTTTACACACACACCTAATTTTCAGTCCCCAGGTGTCACTTTTAATTCTGAGTTCAAACGTAAGCCACAGTTCAAAAGCAAAACATATTGACAGTCAGCGTCCCAGGTGCGCACAAGTCTGAAGTAGAAAAACACGGCCTATGATAGTCATTTCCCCTGAAAAAGTGGTTGGGAATCCCCTATCAAATCGAAAACTAATGTCCGTCTCCACAGCCTGTCTCTCTCTTCAGCTTTTGGGTGTCAGGCCTCAGCCTAGAGCTGGCTCGTGTTTTGTCCAGGTGCCTCTCCAGAGCTGGAGTATCATTGTTGATATCAAGCGAAGGGTCATGCTTTCAGTAAAGAACAGAAAACAAAAGTATGTTTTGTACAGCTGCATTGATTCTTAGGTGATAAGAGAAAAAATGCAGGGAATTCCCCTCTTGTCAAATTATCTGAATTCCCCTACATATATCACTATTGCATTCTTCCATCCATTGAATTTGTGAAAGGAAGGATAACATTCCTTTCTTTACCTCCTGTGCAGCAATAATAAGTCCTATCATCGTGAAAATATAATGAGAGATTGCTGACAGGGCCAGAAAATTTTTTAGTTTTGAAAACCATTTCCTTGGGAATTGGTTTGAGACGTGTGGAGGCTTGCTAAGCATGTAAGTTATCTACTTCAAACTCATGCAGCCGTAGGGCAGTCTTAGGGAGTGCTTGTCATGGGAGAGCAAAGCAATAGGTACAGAAAGACAACCAGCTTTAATAGGAGGCAAGTAGGAAAGAGGTAGGGAAAACATGATCATATACTTGGATCCTGATCTAGACATAACGTCAGCATTGAGGTCAGATTTCAGATAAAGTCCTTTATTCTACAGAGGAGTTATGTTCACAAACTGCACCAAAAAATTCGTGCTTTCAAGCACTGATTTGCACATGAAATCAGTGTTGATACACTCAGCCTGGCATAAAAACATAGCCAATATGAAACCTGTCTGGATTAACATCAGAAAAAACTTCTTACTGATTACCTTACAGTATTCTCCATTACCTTACATAATCAGTAATCTCAAATGTAGCATTATTGTTCCTTTCCCCATAGTTTTTAACAAGTGAAATATATCAGTAATAAAGTTGGATGATGATTCCTTGTTTCTGACACATCCCTCTGGCATTTCTTTCCTTTTTCAGAATGCTTTCCAAGTTTAACTAATAATTATTCTAAATGCCTAAGAGTTTTGAAATGCCTGGGCTCAGCATTCCCTCATTTTATTTGCTCATCCAGACCTCACAAGCTGTATATTTTATAAGCATTTAAATAATTAAAGTTTGAACCTGCAGGGCTTTTCTTTCTGATTTCTGAAAAGGGGGAAATTTAATGGGAAATCAACTTTAACTGCATTATCTTAAATAGAAAAATGATTTGTCAATGTGCATTACCAGATTTAATTTGGCAACACAAATTCTTTCAGTGGAAAGATTCTGTTGACTGATTTAACTAGGCATACTGCAGTAAGCATTAATAATTTCAGAAGCAGATAATGTTGTGTTATTGACATGACAGCTTTTCATGTTTTGTTCAGACTAAAGAGGCAAACATAAGCCTAACACTCAAAACTATCAATTTGTGAGATTTTTGTCAGACAGAATTGGTTTGTTATTTTGGTATCATCTACTATCAACCTAGCAGCCCAGGTAATTAGATTTCTAATGCGTTTTCACTGAAGCCTCAGCTGAAAATCTAATCCTATGGGCTTTTGTAAAAGCAATTCCACTTATGGGGAACAGCATATTGCATTTTTGAAATCCATTGCTCTGTTTAGCTGACTTCATCATATTTGTGATAAAATATAAAGTATTTGAGAAAACCTCTGTAGAATTCGTTTTCTGAACTGCAATTTTCTGTCCACCTTGTTGCTGAAAGGGAATGGTTGGACAGGAACTGTATATCCTAGCAAGCATCATATGTTGGAAAAAATTATAGCAAAATAATTTTCTTGTGTCTTTTTCACTGCAGAGAAGGGAAAACCAAGTTTTGACACCTCAGGGTGCAAGGCAACTTAAAAACAGAAAAATACACAGCCCTGTTAAGAGTGCAAAATATATGGGCTGAGGATTAGAAGGTGACACAGAAGCCAGAAAACAGATCAAGGCTGGAAGAAATGAACAGAATATCAAGGCAAGTCGCTTAAAGCAAAGACAGGCACAGACATGTTAATTCCTCACATATTTCGTATACAGGAAATTGCCATGAGCTATTTTCCATTATTTTCTCTCCATTGCAGCAAAGCTACACCAATGTCATTGGATACACTCTAATCTGTGTCAGACAAGAACATGGCCATGTTTATAACTATATGACCATGTTTATAACTCTTACCAGCTCCTGCTGGTTTGATGCACTTTATTGCCTTTATACGCCTACTAAGTGAATGGAATATATTTTACACTAGTATAATCTTGAAATGAAAATAATATATATATAAAATAAATGGTATAGATAGCTCTATAAAGAATGCATTCTCTATTTAAAAAGTTAAATTTTGGCCTTAATGAAGGCAGGATAGGTTTCACATTAACACAGAGTAAGCAGAGACTTCACCAATTTAAAATATCAGGGATCACGTCAACCAAACATCTACTTTTTCCATTTAATTTTCAAAAGAAATGAAAACAGGGAAGCTTATGAAGATAAAAGCCAAGAAAACTGTCTTTTTAAATTCCAGTCTGTCCCAGAAGAGTACTTTTGTACTGTAGTGGGATTGCACTTATAGGAAAAACACTGACTTTCCTTAATAATGTTTCTGAACTTCTACTTTTGCAGTAAATCACATCTACTGCATGGAATCTGTTTTTAACTGCATAGAAATGATTTGCGTAAGTGCTAATGCCAGAAGATAACTTTCCTTAAGCTTGTAAATTGCTTGAAAGCTGTAATATGAAATGGTTTTTGTCGGCATAAATAGTACAAAAATGTGTAGCTATAAAATATACTTGCAGACATGATTCTGTATGAACACTGTGAAATCACATCTGGTACAAAACAGATCTCAATCACATCAGAAGAACATTCATGCCCTGTTAATAATACAAACACAGCAGAATAGAGATGGTTTTCCTTAGTTCACTGTGCAGTAGGAGAAAATGATTAAAGAAATTTAAAGAAAGGGTTTACTTTTGCCAGTGCTGTTGAAAATATTGCAAGTATGAACATGTAGTGAGGATGGTTAGACCTTCACTAAAGTTCTAATGTGCAATTGGGGATGTACATTTATTGTGATATGACTGAGTTCTTTTTATTTAATCAAGCATCTTTATCTCTGGAAGGAAAAAGCTTAGAAAAGACACAAGCACTATGATAATTTTTTTCCTTTAAAAAGCATTTTGAGCAAAAAGCTTGAAAAAGCTCACTGACAAAGTTCAAATGTGATACATTTCAAAACATCCAAGTGAGTGATCCAGGAAGCCAACCCACTAACACTGCATGATACTTCATGCCTGAAAAGTAGCCTGAGAATTTTCCCGGCACTTAAGTGTAGCTATTCATGTAGCCTCAGAATTGCTTTGCCTTTGATATATGGCTTCTAAATTCCAGCTAAACTTTTACATCCTCTAGAGTTTAGGTAGTCCTCTGTCTAAATTGTTTGAGGGTCCCAGGGTGTGCCCAATATTTTTTGTTGGCATTAAAAAATTGAAGAGTTAGAATGAACTTGTATTTTTTAAAAAAAATGTTGATTCACATTTAAAATATTTAGAATCCAATCCAAAATATTGTGAGGTCATTTCTCGATACGCCGCATCATTTGGATGCTTGTGCAGCTGCAGGATAGGCATAACTGGTTTCATGCACTCCACAGCAAGCTCCATCTCTTCCAACATTTGCCGAGACATGAGAGAAACTGCTATATAATGAAGTAGTCTCTCACTCAGTGCCTGAGCACAGGCAGAACCACCATGGCCATCAAAGACACCAAACATCATCCCCCTGGTCTGCAAGCAAGTGGCTGCACTTCTGCGGTCATCAATAGGAGTTGAAAATACTTTACAGATACAAGAAGGCAAGATACCTTCTTTACTAGTGCAGCTCAGAGGAGAAACAGTGAAGGTGAATTTTTAATTCAATGTTTTCAAATACTCTCATACTTTCATATACACATTAGGAATAACAAGGCTATTACAAATAATCCCTTATGAGCCTATTAACTCCTATTTAACACTAGTGATGCTGAGATGCATACAGCAAGTGCCCATTTCCCATTGCTTTGGGGGCACTTGTTTATTAAGGTAGGTGGGGCAAAAGTCCAGGACAATAGGTCACACTGAATGTGCTATCCTTTTTAGAGTAACTTAGCAATCTCATGCATTCTACACAAAACAGCACTATTACCTAAAAAAAAAAAGGGGGGGGTTGGGGGAGGGGAGGAGTGTGGGGCTGAGTAGTTCACAATATAAAAGTAATCAAACAAAAGGATCAAACAAAACAATTTGCTCCAGCTAAACATCCATTTGGGCTTGAAGCATGTACTTGAGAACCTAAGTTTCTCCTAAAGGTTTGAGCAGCCAAACCAGGACGAGAACTTATACTGCATGATGAAAAGCTCACTGAAGAAAATCCAAAAGTATTTTTGCTTTTAATTTGAGAAAAGAACAATGATATACCTTTAATAATATTTGTTACCATGCTGGTTAGGTGCATCCGGTCAGTAAGTTGATTCCTGATCCATTATAAACATATTAATAGCTTTGATCCAGCCCGTATTTCTGTACTTAGGCCCCAAAATGATTTCATATTCAGTGTAAATAGCAAATTTCAAATACTTTAGGCAATACAGAACATATACAACAAGTCAATCTCAAAAAGGACACACTATCTGTATTGTTTAATCTACATCTCCCGGCCTATTTGCTCGGCTATATCATTTTCATTTTTAACACATAGTATTCCACTATCTTGATTTTTAACCTCAGAATTCAGGTGGCAATGAGGAAGATATATGAATTTTATAAAAGTAGAATTTTCAGTTGGTATATCTTCTGGAAATACCTCTGTATAGTGGAAATTCTCAGTTCAGGAATTCATAAAACACTTCTTTCTTCATGCACCTCTCTGTGAGGTGCAAAGAATTCGCCTTTAGGTGACCCAGTATTCCTCTCCTTCCCTTCCCTTTCAAACTTATATTGTAATACAGGTTTGTTAGAATATAACAAATACGTATTATTAATCTATAACATTTTTTTGACACATTGAATAGTTTAAAACAGTAATTTCATACAGGTTTACAAAATAAGCAAAGAAAGGAAGTGATCCTTATGTCAAAATCATAATGGTAATCAAGTCTTTTTTTTCTACCTTTGGCTTAATTTCCCAACAGTTTAAGAATGACTGATGTGCCAGTGCAAAAGACAAAAATGTCTCTTGAAGGAAAGAGCTAGTGTCCAACTCTCTCAGCTGTCTCTCCAGCTCTGAAGTGGAGTTTGCGATCCTGTATAGTCACAATGATCTTGACAATTTCATACCTATGGTTCTAATTACCAGCGATGCTCAGTCCTCGGTGACGCCCCATTGAATCCTGCTGAAGCTCACTGTAGTGGTTTGACTCAGCAGATAGCTAAGTTCCACACAGTTATCCACTCACCCTCCCCCCTCCCCAAATGGGACAGGGGAGAGAAGTAGAGAGATACGCAGTAAAATGCGTGGGTTGAGATAAATGCTGTTTACTAAAATAGTAAAGAGAACAAAAGAAATAACAGTATACATATATATATATATATATACAAAGAAGATACGCAGAGCAAGGGCTCACAGCCAGCAGCGACCCGTCCTCCCGGCTAGCCCCTTCCGTAACGAAAAGCACCCGGAACCCCAACAAACCAATCCCATGATGTTATATGGTATGGAATAGCTCCTTGGTCAATTTGGGTCAGCTGCCCTGGTCCTGTCCCCTCCCAGTTCCCAGCTCCTTATGCCCCCCTTAACTATTTCACTGGCAGAGGAATGCGGAAGTGAGTTATGCCCTCGGCTCCGTTCTACACTGCCAGGATGTTATCAGTTTTTGTTTATCCTCTGAGGCCACAACGTAGCTTCATACTAGACACTGAGAAGCGTAACTTCTGTTAGAAACTAAGACACTCACAAAGTGCTGTTTACTTTGTACTTAAATATTAATCTCACAGCAGCAATGGAGGCTACATGGTTTTTGAAACACATGGGTAGCTCCAAAAATAATGCCTCCTATTTGATTCCGTGGAAACTACAACAGCTACAAAGAGCATGATAACGCTGTTTGATAGACCAAATTCTCAGCTACAAAACACTATTTTTAATCATTTACTGGTGAATAGCTCTGCATTTTAGCCAGTGATGAACAAGAGCCTGCAGGCCACGCTCAAAAAAATCTGCACAGCTGTCTGAAATATGGCTTGTCTTTCACGTCGCTGTCCCTTTGCTGAAACACACCACCCACCACCTCAAGGTGCTCATATCCACTGTTTAGGCCCCAGAAACATTCAGCAAGTGTTGACAAATGTCAATGAGTGCCATTTTTTCCACATGGAGGAATTAAATTCCACACCTTTGCTTCAGACACACTTCCATGTCAGACACCATTTTGTCAGACTGTCTCTCTGCTGCCATTTGCCACATGGTAACAAAATGGAATGGAATGTTGGCAAAAAGGTTCTACCTCTACTACCATACCACCAACATCTGTCCCTGATGTTGTGGGTCAGCATAATAAAATATGAGGCATTACTTTTGGAGCATCCCTTGTAACTCTTTTGCTGAGCAGTGATAAGGGAAGAAAGGTTGATGAACATTGTCTTGACAACTCTGCCAATAATTGGGCCAAAATAGCATTGATGATGTCTCTTTACAAGGTTCCCTCTGAGTTGTGAGGACCAAATTCTGTTCTCATTTACACCTCTGCAGCTTCCCTGAAGCCAGCAATCTGAAGCTATATTTACTCAATATTTAATTACAGCCTCAGAGTAGTGGCAGAGGTTATACTCTCCTTGGTTGCAAATGAGCTGATCTGCTGAGGAGTGGTGAGAGCAGGAGGGCCATGGAGCAGCACCTTGGCACACATCAGTACAGGGCAAAACTCAAAGCGACAGCTTTTCTCTCCAAGGCTTCTTGTGTTTTTCAGGGCCAAATTCTGCCCTTGCACACACCTCTGCACTCAGTGAAGGTAAATAGAGCAGGATTCAGCCCTTAATACACAGAGCAAGCTACTAAAAGAGGAGAGCTGTCAACTCTGTTTTGTCAGGCGGAGTAAAAACTGTTCAGCCAACAGAGTTATCAGCTGGCTTAGCTGAGAAGAACAGCAGACTTGGTGTGAGTGCTAACAAAGCTTGATAGTCATTCAAGGCACATCAGGAAACTGCAAACAGGTAGTCTGATGCTGCTTGGGATGAACTGGGAGCCCCAGGCAGCACATTTTTCAACTGGAGGTAGAAGTAATAAATATTAAATTGCAACAACAGAATTATAAGATATTTTAAAAACACTGTTATCGTTAACGTAGTTCTTTTGTCTTTTGCCTTCAGAAAAATGATAAGAAAAAAGTGTCTAGTGAGAATACCTACATCAGTGTCAAGAACTCAGTTTTATCTCCTGTGCTTTAAAACACTTCAAGTGAAATCATAAGCTTGTATCAGCAGAGATGTAGAGATAGGAGGAGTTTGCATTTTTGAGGTAAGTAACATATATTTAACTAATCTGTTTTTAATAGATTCCTTTATCTACTAATGTTATAGTTACTCCCTTGAGTTTTGTGGACAATTTCTACAGAATATATCCTACAGATTTAAAGTAGCTGAATTTAACTTTACCGGTGATAGTGACTGCTGTCTTTCAGTAACAAAAAATATAACTGAGCAAATACTAGTGAGAGCTGGCCCTTTTTGAATCAAATGATATAAGTAGAGCTCGAACAAATAAGGAAGTGTTCTTTTGTGAACACAAGATTAGATTAAATTTTCTGTATATATATCATGCCCCTGGCCTTATCTACTTTCTGAAATCTGTACACCACAGCACTACTAGGTTTAATACTTAAAGTTAGTAAATTCATCTTTAACTATTAATAAGAAGTTAACTAAAAATCATTATAAAGCACAGTTGACCTCCACTAGAGTATTCAAAAAAATAGAAATCAGTTCTTTTTAATAAAACTATTTTGTGTGTGTTTTCAGTATTTATTTTATCAAAAAAAAAATAAAGATTTAAAAGAAAATAGGAAAGATGTATTAAGGCAAAAAATAAACAATTTTAAGGTCAAATCTCAGAACCTCTTGTCAAGATGATTCTATGATTTTTTTGTACTTTTTTTCTTCCTCCTACTGATTTTTGAACACAGGCAAGGATCGGATTATTTCTAATTATGGAAATCAAAGAAGAAAGTAAAAATATTTTGTAGCACTTATTCTATGAACTATTCTGATGCTTATAGGAAAGCACAAAATATGCTAACTAATTATTTAAAGAACCCCTGCAAACACTGAGTAGAAGAGTCTACATAGGACTTGTTCTTAGAAAAAAACAGTCCTTACTCCTTGAGATAAGCAAATGTTTTGGTTTTCCTGTTTGGAATTTTCTGACTGTTTCTGGAAGGTGCATAGTTTGGCAGTATCTTACAAAGTTTGCTTTAATCTATGTTTTCTGAGTAGCCCAAGAATTTCACAGCTGAAAGTATGACCAGTAAAAAAAGTGTCTCTAATCATAGAAGATGGATAACTGGTAAATCAAAGTGGGGTATGGGACTGGTGGAGGCAAGTCTTACAAAGCTGAGAAATTCAAGAATTAGAGATTTCAATCAATTCTCAATCAGAGAAAACGAGAGATTGTAAGGAGAGAAAATAAGTGGATAAAGGCAAGCTATATGGCCTACATCAGGATATTTGGTTCATTTTGTTAACAAAATGAAGGATGAGGAAAGTTCTAATTGTTCTGTATGAAAGATCAGAGGATAGGAACATTTCAAGCTAGAGGTTGCGGCTAGTTGACAAATGGGCAGAAGAGAACGCATTTAGGCTGGAAACGAGGTTAAGACACTTCCTGGGTACTGGAGCAGTCCTCCATGGACTCGCTTGCATTGGAGTAGCTTTTTGATGTATGTGTAGGAGAAGAGAACAATTTTGCAATTTTAAGATGAAGTCTGAGCAGCTTGTGGAAGAAATTATTTAGTTTGATTGCACGTAACAGCAAGATGATGGACTTGATGGCAGAGGGGTGTCCTCTTCAGTACCAGGTTTCTAAGGAGATGCCAATGATATCTGTATATTTCATGCAAGTTTACATTGGTCAGAGATTATCAGGGAGACAGGCAGCTTAATTTAATCACAACATTGCTTCATAGCCACATGTATTCTGTGTTGCTGGGAAATATTAAAACAGTGTATTTTTCATACTAGGATGTGTCTAAGTTACTCATTGCAGCCTTTATCCTTTCTGGAGTTATGGCATTGAAGCCATCCAATACTTTTTCCCTGGAACTCTGTTTATGTTACAAACATGTATGTTCGGGCTTGCAGAGTACACTCTATCTCATCAGGGTCTATTTGTCCCTGTTATCTAAAAAGAGGTTTTCACTTTACTTGAGTAGTCCAACCCATTTAAATACAATTAAGTAGTTCTTACCTTTAATGCATTTAATTCCTCCTTAAGTTACCCAAGAGATGCCTGCCCTTTGTTGTACATAATTCACAGCAGCTTGTGCTGTCAGCTGTTGAAAATACTGTACATTTGTAATTAAAGTGCCATAAGTTGCTATTTTCACGTCCTGTTTTGCTCCCCTAGAAGAGGATGAAAAGTTTCTATTTGTTGCACAGGCCAGTGCAATTACCCTGCTTGGTATGTTTAATATTAACATGAGAGTGACAGCACAACTCAGTGGTCAGTCGCGTTTACACTGCAGAGCATTTCCACCAAATTCACTTTGTTTCCTTGCTAAAACTAGGAACAAAACCTGGCTTTTTTGCCGTACAGCAAGATGTTCCCCTGCTTTACCTTTGCCTTAAGCAGCTTATTTTAGAACCACATGCATTGTAACAGTAATCACCCCTGGTTCCTTGGAGGGAAGTACAGGATAATTTTCTTTCAAATGGTCACTGAAATTCTACCCTTGACTCTCTGAGAATGAAATTATGCCACGATTAACACAAATGGAGCTTTTCCATAGAGTTCAGTGGAGCATGGCTTTTTAACTTTATCTTATGCTATTCACAGTGCTACTTTTAGGTCTTACAATTAATTTCAAAGAAAGATTGTGTTAAGCTGTAAGGATACCTGGTGTAAACTCACTTTTTTGGTGCTTGAGTTTTGTGTTATAAACACCTACAGACAGACGCATTCTATAGGAAGAATACATGAGTTTTCACATATAAGAGAGAAAAATCTAAGCTCCAGGAAGAACATTTATGAAAAGTAGCTAGTTTTCTTTGTGGTTATCACTAATGTGGATACTCTGATATTTAGGGTATCAGAGACTCCCCACACATGCAGCTTCCAGTTTGTTCTTTTCCTCAGGCAGCTTTCCACAAACTCATAGGTTTTTAAACAGTTTTAAGGACCTGGTTCCTATGTCAAATTTAGTTAATCTCAGCAAATAGCTTCAAAAGCTTCTTTTTCTGTGTATCTTACTTTCATGTCCACGCACAGAGAAATGATCATGTAAGTGACGCTCCCTTAGGAAACTATGCTACAAAATCCTTGCAAAAATTTCATGCTAATTGTAATTATATAGCTAAAACTGTAGGAATTTGGAAAACCAGCCAGGCAAGAAAAGTAAACAATATAGTGTAATGTATAAAAAAACACATAATACTTTCAGGTACATAAGAGGAAATAGAGGATCATTTTATTTCAGTACAAGTTTGAAAATAAGCAGTGTTGTAAACTCTGGTAGCTACAATACAGTATTTATAATGCTTTCAGCTTACTGCAAATAGACAAGGAAATGACAGAGATCAAAATATACTACAGGCCTAGGTCATAATCACTGTAAAACTCTTTTTGCATCTGTAAATTTAATTCAACTAATCCATTGTCTTGTCCCCAAAATAATTAGCAACTCAACTGAAATATAAAATATCTTCTAATCAGGGAGGTACAAGTTCTACTCTCAGTCATATAAACAAAACACTGCAACTCCAGTTTTCTGGGATAAGGCTACAATGCAGGAGTAGATTTGTACTGATGAAACAGATAATATAACTTGACCCTAAAATTAATCTGAAAAAGAAAATCAGGAAAGTATTTTCTTTGCTGATTGACTTCATTTTCCCTCCTCTTAGTATTTGTGTTTTGTGGATACTGCCAATGACAAGGCTGGTACACAGCCAGGAGATACATGGGAAGATAATAATATCTCTGAGGCTTCTGAGATTCACAGATATTGCATACGTTAGCTGCTCCATACTTCTATGACCTCACCTCTTCCTGACCACTAAGAAATTGAAAAGAAAATATCAGAGTACAATTATATCTGTTTTTTGTAAAGAGCTCATAATCTCAGTGCCAAACTCACACTATCTTAAGAACCAGGCGGGATATAGCCCTTAGTTAGACGTATCATGATTAAATCTCCTGGAACAGAACTTGGTGTGAGTACAGAACAGGATGTTTGGAAAAAGGAAGGTCAATTAGTAATCCAAAATCAAATCTGGATTAAAATTTTACATCTAGGTTGTGATTTGTGGGCCATGTCTGGGATCCAATGCTTTAGGAGGCACCATGCTCCTTCCCCACTGGGACAGCGCCATTACACGCTGTGCTACTTGGAACATTAGAACTTGATCCAAATGGTAATTCGCATGTCCTTAATACAAATTCTGAATCTCAGACTCGTCTGATTGCAGCACATCAGACAATCACAGAAGCCAGATAAATAGTTTCTAATGAAGAAAAATTTGTTAGGAAAATAAGACTTCTTCTATACAGATGTGTTCTGTGTGAAAATGTCAGGTAACACTCTTTCTTTGCTCTCTACAGCCCTCTTAGATAAAGAACTCCTAATGATTATAAAAACTTAAAATTGACATTTTAAAATGGTTGCAAATATCTCAGGAAGCACCACAAGACCAGGGAAACCCCTGAACCTCCTGCGACGTGACTGTTGCCAAGCTGGGCAGGCTTTCTTTCCCAGATATAGGGCTCCCTGTCCCATGCCATCCCCTACAGCTTTAGAAAGGTGGAAGGAATGTACTGCTAGGAATGGGAACTATGACAAATGGCTGCTTCATTTTATTTTGCTGTCATTCATGCAGTTCTCAGATTTGACAGAACTGAAAAGTAAGTGGAAACAGCAATGACAAATAGTGCTACCGCTCTTTACAAGATAACCTGCTTTCACAAAACCTGCAGCACAACTGGTGTAGCTTGGTAGGGAGCTCTTGGTTTGGTATTAATCCTTTTTTGCATTTGTTAGTAGTTTATTATGTATTATTAGTATCTTGTTCAGCAGTGATAGATCTTCAAAAATGATTTCTCAAAACAGATGTTCCTGTTCTTCCTGACTGGACACCAAACCTCAGAGGCTAAGGCAAAACAAAGACAACAGGAATGAAACAAACGTAAAACCTCACAGAATATTAAGGAAAAAAGCATTCCACTTTACTCATGGGTCTGATCCTTCTAGATGCTTAATGACCTCTGCTAACGGAGCTGTTCAGATGTGCCTTGGACTTTGACAATGCAGACACTGATGCAGGAGGGTATATTGCATTTCTAATAATCTAAAATGTAACTGGCTACTAGGTATTTAAGAATTCCAGAAGTTGGATCTTATTGCTCTAATTCTGCATGGTAAAATGTGATACCAGAGATTTTTTTTTATTTTTATTTTTTTATTTTTTTACTGAAGTATGCTTAAGGGAAAAGAAGGGAAGGAGGAGAAAGGAAGATAAAGCGAAAAAAGTAATGTAAAGTAAGAGCTGTGTTTCTTATCTGCAAATACTTTCCAGTCTGAGGACTGTAATTCTACTGTAGATATTAGATCAAACTCACACATAAGCAAAGAAACAGAAAGAATCTTTGCTGAAAGAATAAATTATAGCCCATCTAATATAATTTACGGTACCTGTCTGGAAGAGAGTTTTTTGTTTGTTGCCATTTTTTCTTAAATGCAAAAACATTATAAACTAGGGGAATATTTTATAGTATAGTCTATCCCTGTCCTCTGGGGTAACAAAATACATTGGTTAGCAACCTTTTATGATCCAAAAACCAAAATATCTTAATGCATAAAATATTGCTGTGAAAAATGGTCACAGTGAGAAGAGTCAGCAGCCAAGTGGCTAGATGGTTTGAATGATTCATTAGGTTAAGATTTATTAACTGCCTTTCTGCTTTGAAATCCAACTGTAAAATGAGTAGTGAAACACAGCAATCATGTAAGGATCATACAGGCAAATAGGCAATGATAGCTCTCTCTGCAAAGAAGAGGAATCAGCACTACTTTTCTCAGGGATTTTATGTACAGGAGATCTGAAGAATTTTGCTGTGTTGCTATTATGTGACAGGGGTGCTAACTGGAGCTGAAATAGCCCTGACAAGAATTACTAACAGAAGGGGAGTCCAAGGAGCTCCTTCTCCTTCGCTCTTACTGTCATCCATAAGGACCAAGATCCAATGTGAAGGTCTAGTCACACATCAGCAGGTGCAGATGTGATTGGCTCCTCAGGCTGTTGAAAACAGTGTCTCAATTTTTCTTAGCAGGGACCAGAAGACCAGAGAGGATGGGAAAAGGCAAGAAACATTAAACTGCACACTTCCTCTTGCCAGCTGCATGGATACCAAGGGACCAGAAAGGTATGGAGAGAGAAGCAGCCTAGTTTTTCTTGCCAACCAGGAGGTATTCAGCACTATGTCTAGGTAATATAGCTCAGGCCATGAGTTAACTTTTTAACATCAGCAGAGAGGAATAATTTTTCATCAGGACAATCCAGGTATTCTCAGAGGTGCAAGCATATCCTTCTTTATGTTTTGAGATATACTCCCATTTGTATGCTAAATTCTTTGTTCATTTGAGTTAATTTGCCCTGTAGTAAGGGCAATCACGATTCTGATCTCCTGGGAGATGTTGACCATAGCCATGAAGCCTAAATGTTAAGCTGTGAATGAAGGCACAGACTTAAGCACAGAGCAATGTGGTAAAATTTTCCCAGACCAGAGAGAGTTTCAATGCACACTAACCATCCCAAAAATTCCTTTAGCAACCACCATGAAACATTCTTTTTGCAAATATCTCTGGCTTCTTACTGACCTTTTCTCATGGAGCACCAACAGCTTTCAAAAGGGATTTGCTGTCCTGCTCCCTGCTCTTCCCCAGAAAAAGACCGTGAGGATCCTAGTGCAACACACAGGGTCATCCCACAAAATATTATTGATTTTTTCATTGGTTTTCTTCACAGGATGAAACATTCAGACATTACCATAGTACTTTAGTTGTTTCTTTTCATATGGAAAAGATTATCCTTATAATACCTTCCTTTGTAATGAGCTCTAAGGTCACAGGGATGTTGGCAGTACCCCATAAAGACATTTCTGTGTCACACTGAGACTGGATGCTTCCTTGAGAAATTACCAGATTCATCATATGAAAATTAAATTTTGTGTGGCTTCCCAGAGGCTGCAGTGATGTTTCCAGGTGTGTGTTTTGGGCTGGAGGATGGTAAATATGTGACAGATGTAATATAGTACAAAGACTGAAAGCATTGTTAGGGATTTAATTTATGTTCTGAATAGCCTTTGCCAAAATCACCACCTCTCTACCCACATGACTGGCCTCTCAAGGAAAGACAGCAGGAAGCAGAAGGAAACCTAAGAATTAATTAAAAAGAGTCCTTCATCCTTATTTTAAAGACTATTGAAACGCTAGAATCAGGTGTCAAATTATGAAGGCTATTTGAGACTAGATATGCCACAGAATAGTGTAGAGTATTTTTAGTTTTGATGTTGGTGGTGTTTAGTTGTGATTTTTCCTTGCTTGTTTTAATTTTTAATATTTGCTACTAGAGCATTTGCTGGTGTCAACAAGAAGTAAATCTTTTTGCTATAATGCAGAATGAGCTTCCAGAGAAGTAGCCAGGTCCTGAGTTACAAAGGCACGATCGAAAAACAAGGCATTTCACTCCTCACCTTTGATAATGAGTCAGTATAATGGGTTCAGCTCAAGTGCAAATCCCATTCTTAATGCATTCACACCACGCACGTTTTAGTTGTATAACAGGAATCCATGATCTGAAATGTGTTCATTGTCGTGTTATTCCTAATACATTGTGGTGCCATTTCTTAGCTGCTGAGATAAATGCACTAAAATCGAACAGTAAGATACTCTGTTATCTCTTCATGTTTACCTCCACATTAAACTTCCATTGAAAAGAGGTCTGAAGGACATATAAAAATGTTTTACGTTTCTTGAATCTAACTTACTTGTTTGATGCATATGAACTTAATGATTTCAAAAATATGCTGCATCATAAAAAAATAACATCCCATATTGACAAATTATTTAAATTACATTGTGCTAGAAGCTCATCCAACTGATCCAGTATGTGGAAGAGTCAATAAGAATCTTCCTCTTGATTTTGCTGTGCTTTCTGGTGGGTCTTCAGTTTAGCAGCAAACCTTCAATTAATTCCCTTGGTATTTTTCCTAAACACATTCTCATTTTTGACATTAACAGCAAGTGTCCAGACCTGAAATACACAGAACTCCTCTGATTTCATAAGTATAAAATATGAAGTGGACAGATAAAATTTATTTTTAAAGAAAGTATAATGTTAGAATTAAAACCTTTGAGATTAAATCTATTACTCCTCCTGAACTAACGGGATCATATAAACAAAGCAAACACAACTAACAACTTTTAGATTCGCACCTGACACAAACTTGAATGAAATATAATTTTAATATATTTTGAAATATATTGTACACCTTGAAAAATACAGTATGCCTTGATATGTTTGCTTTCCACTTTTACCAGTAAAAAGCACTAGCACAAGCAGGTACTCATGCACATTAGAAGGATCTATATGAGGTGAGAAAGAGGCATAACAAAGCCTTTAGGACTCAAAAGTGAAAAGAGGATTTTCCCAGATGGTCTTTTAACAATTGTCTCTTTTCATTACAATTTGCAGTTGGAGGGTGGCGTTAGCACGTCTTTTCCAGGCAGACCCATATCAAGAAAGGAGTCAGCTATCATCCTTATTGTAGATTATGAAGACATTAATTAAATCTCTAAAGGGAGGTGAAGAACAATGTGGAGCAGAGATCACAAACATCAGCTTTACAACAAGGCCAAGGAGAAGACATGCTTGACACTTTCTTACTCTGCTAGTAGAGACACCTGCTTCTGAGCAAGACGACAATCCTCCTCCTCTCTCTCCCCTCTTTTTCCAAGGACAAGAACTCCTCAACCATCAAATGGAATCTTTAAATGGAGATATTTAGCTCAGCCTGTGCATAGATGTTTAATATCAAGATGATCTTCTGGGACAAAACATTGTTAAGGCTGACACTGTTACAACAGTGGGAGCATAGTTGCACAAAGCTGGAGAGACGACTTCTTAGCAGAAAAATAAGGACTAAACTCCACATTTGTGTAAAGGAGGAAGATATCATCCTGCTCTGACTGTAAGTGGCACAGCTGGCAGAGCAGAGTGGCTTTATTCCAAGTAGTATCTAATAACATATAACACTTAAGGGTAATAGTAAAGGAGATGGAATGGAGTGGAGATGATTGCAGATTCAATAATTGATTTTCAGTGTAAAAAAATAAATGCTCTTCAATATTTTTGCAAAATAGGAATACAACAAATTGTAGATTTCAATGTCTTCACTTGGAAATCATGCAGGAGTGAACATGAATCATTTTTCAGACGGGACTTTGACTTTCAGGGGTCCTGAATCAAATCCTCCATGAAGAGTGTTGAAAATATTTGATTTAATCTCTCATAATATGTAAATTAAATGAAAAAGTCTTCTAGTAGAAAGTATCCTCTGCCTCACAGGTGTCAACTGAACACTAGGAAAATGTAGAAATATTTCTGGTATAAATGTTTTCAGATATCAGTGCAAACAAATGAAGCCAAATGCTTCGCTGGATAATGATAACTGTCGGTTTTGCATTTGTGTAAGTTCTTTTGACATTGGCACAGATTTGCTCAGCTGCTTGAGTCTTAGGTGAAGGCATTTTTTGGACTGAGAGTAGGGAATGCCAAAGATTACCAGCCACTAATAAACTGTGTTATATAAGTACACCTATTGTCTGGTAGAGATTAAGTGCCTGTGTGGCCAAGAATTTGTTTCACCTATAGATCTCTGCTTTTCTTGTTGCCATCTCAAAACATACTAGCAATTACCCAAGTTGGGCAGGTTCATTTTCCTTTTAGGTCTTTGGTAATTACTGAGCCCATACAGTGGTGATCTGTAATTATTTAATTCCATACAGTGGTGAACTGCAATTATATAATTTCAAACCCGTCTCAGTGTTTGACTTATTACAGTAAGTGGGCTATTCACAAAGAATCTGCTTCCTCCCTCCAAAATAAAAGAAAAAAAAACAAACTCTTCAATGTTTTACTCCATTCACATAAAGAACTGTATAGAATTATTGTTTATGTATGCTTTTTTTTTTTTTTTTTTTTTGTTCCCACAGCAGAAAACACAAATGTGTTAGCTGCTTGCTAATTAAAAAATACTTGTAATTACTCAAGCTGGCTTGGAAAAGTAGACATTTAATTTTCTACAGGCATTTCCACACACATTGTTTTATAACAGAGCCTCAGCTTTAAATGCTGGAGTATCTAACTCACGTGGAAATTGTGGGAACCATTAAATTAATCTTACTTTAAATGTATATGTATAAGCAGTAGGCTGGGGAAATATTCATGTGTTTTCTTCTTTCATTCCATTTTTCTGTCCTTTATCTCTTAAATAAGAGCAGAAGCCATGAAGTCTAGTGTGAGAAGATAGAACTAATGGACTAGATAGAAGTAACAGACTCGATAGCTTCCTCAGAGAGACCCACACTTCACAATTGCTTCTGAGAAGAGTGAGATCTTAATTTTTACTTTAATTCTCTTTGTTCTAATGAAATCGATAGGGATACTCCTGTAAACTTCCACAAGAAAGAATACTGTGTCTTATGTAATGAATAAAAAGCAAAAAAAAAAATCTGCCATGAAAAGATGTAAGATCTACAGTACAAGAAAGACAGAAAATACTTTGTATTCAGTCACGTAGGACACTGCCACTATGCTTCTGTTCTCCCAAATGGCTGTATATGCTTCCAAACTTCCGAAGAATGTTAATAAGGATATCTGTATATTCTGTCCCATTTAATAAAAAGTGGCATCAGCTGGCTTTGCATTGTTCCATGGCAATAAATACGGTGAAAAGCCTAGACAGGAAGATATATGAGGAGCAGCTGAGGTTCCTTGGTTTGCTCAGCCCAGAGAAGAGGAGGCTGAGGGGAGGCCTCATGGCAGCCTACAGCTTCCTCATGAGGGGAGTGGAGGGACAGCGCTGATCTCTGCTCTCTGGTGACAGTGACAGGACCTGAGGGAACGGCATGGAGCTGTGTCAGGGGAGGGTCAGGCTGGTCATTAGGAAAAGGTTCTTCACCAGAGTGTGGTCGGGCGCTGGCATAGGTTCCCCAGGGCAGTGGTCATGGCCTCAAGCTGCTGGAGTTCAAGAAGCATTTGGTCAATACTCTCAGACATAGGGTTTGAATTTTGGGTGGTCCTGTGTGGAGCCAGAAGTTGGACTTGATGATCTATGTGGGTCCCTTTCAACTCAGGATTTTCTATGATTCTATGATTCTGTGATGTTTGCATGACTCATGAAGGCCTTTGGCTTTTGTATCAAGTCACTTGCAAACACGTCTGATGCAAGTTGCCAGGTCTTCCTTCTGAGAACTACATGGTCTTGATAAGAAAAAAATGCAATGGTGTTAGATAATTGCATCTGAAATCTTCAGCAAAACTATTTTAATCATCCCCTACTTTTTTAAAAAGAAAATTATCTCAGGAAACAGCAGCCTGAGTAAAACTGAACAGGAAAAGACAAGATTCTATAATTCCTGTCTTGCTTATACACCACTTCAGTCTTTTGATAACTTGTGGGTTTAACAAAACAATTTTCAAGAGCCTTGAATTGACTCCCACTGAAGTAGAATGGTAAGACTTCTTCCTTAGTGATGACTTAATTAGGTTTTGTAAGAGAAGTACTTCTGCAACAAGAATGATCCTGCATAAAATACACGACTAGTTATAATCACGAAGTAAAACCAGCTCCAATCCCTGCTACAAGACGCTTACTCAGATTTATCAGTGAGCACACTGTTGAGAACAGAAGCACTTTCAATTATTTATTTACCAAATTTGAATAATATCTTTCAGGAAATTAAGGATCAGGAAAAATAATTTTTTATACATAAACTGTTTTTTTTTTTTTTTTTTTTTTAAACCAATAGAAGGAAAAAATTACAGATGTCCAGATCTGGCAAGCAAGTTATCTTTTAACTTTGAATATAAGTGTAAATGACAAGAAGCAAGAAAAGAACTTACAAACTACTAGGTATAACAGTAAGTCCGCAAATGTAGAACAACACAGTCTGTAAGGCTATCAGTCTATAGGTTATCACAGAATCACAGAATCACAGAATTGCAGGGGTTGGAAGGGACCTCGAGAGATCATCGAGTCCANCCAGGAGGTCCCTGTCTTTCTTATACAGGGGAGCCCAGAACTGGATACAGTACTCCAGCTGAGGCCTGACCAGGGCAGAGTAGAGGGGGAGGATCACCTCCCTCGACCTGCTGGCAATGCTCTTTTTAATGCACCCTAGGATCCCATTGGCCTTTTTAGCCACCAGGGCACACTGCTGGCTCATGGCCAACCTGTCGTCTACCAGGACCCCCAGGTCCCTGTTGTTATTGCAACAAACACTCTGCTAAAACAAAACAAAATCCCACAGAACTATGGGAAAGCATGAAAGAGCGAATTATTTCTCATACATTATGAACACCTGCATTGCAAATTACATTTTCCTTGTTTCAAAATTTTTTTCTGCCTTGAATGGATTAAGACTGAATGTCTGAAAAAAAAATATATAATCAGCTCTGTCTCTTTCCTGGATTTCATAACAATAAACATTTAATGGACATCAATATATTTGTAAACATGTTGTATCAGTACAGGAAGGGAATTTTTTGTTTTTAAAGAACAGTTTTTTACTGATGACATAAAGCCACAGAAGGTATGTGTGAATACTTGTGAATAGCCTGAAGAAATAAAATCTGATAGGCGGCTGTAAGAATAAAGGAGTAGAGACGTATCCATGAGAGTTCACAAACCAGCTTTTTCCCTTCTTTAATGTAACTACCCTCATTTTTCTAATTTCAGTCTAGATGAGACATGCCTTGTGTACTTAACTGGGGTCAAACTGTGGTATTGCACATGGACTATTTCCAATAGGAATCTTTACACTGGCATCCTCTTCATAATTCTGACCCTGATTAAACACAGCTCCTCCCTTCATCTAAACAGTCTAAAAAACCCAATTCTTCTCTCTTTCCTCAGCCTACTCAACTATCAAAAAAAGCTTAAAAATAAATGTTCATCTATTTTCCATGATACAGGATCAAATCAGATGATTAGCTGGCCTGAAGGCTGCATTCAGCTGTGATGAGTGGTAACTGTACCATGAAAAGCAACTAATAAATATTAAATTAGTTCCATCTAAAAGCTTAAGGCACAAAGGTATGTACTGTACTCACTGGACCTCTAGTGAAGTAGAAAAGGCTGCAGGTTAAGTTTTAATGTGTGCATAAAAGGAAAACTGTTTTTGGCCTTTGTACTGCTCTTATTACAGCCACATGGCAAATCAAGTTATGCTGATGAATTTACTAACTAGGTTTAACTTCTCATAAAAGTAATTCTCTTCCCTGTAGATAACAAAACAAGAATAGTTAGCAAGAAAACGGGCACAACTTGCTTACATCTGATTACTAAGATGCTCATTCTTCAGTATTGGAGACTGGGGTTTTTAACAGTAGCTGTAATCATTTCAGCAAATGTTTTTGAAAACATGTCTTCAGGTCTGACAAATTACAGAATTGCAGCATGAAGTTGGAAGTTTTACAACTACTTGTAAACTTAGAAACGGGAGCAGTCATCAGTGCAGAGACCAAACTATGAATAAAAAAAAAAAAAAGATCAAATCTTTATGCTCTCAGTGTGCTATCTTAGGGCTCCAGTTCTTGGAGAGTCAGGTATTCAGCTTAATTTAACTGCCTAGGAGTGCTTCCTGTATGCAAAGGAATCATTTTTTTTTCTAATTTCAATAATGTAATAACAACTAATAACACCACCCATTGCAGAAGTGAGAGGTAAGCAGACAAAGAACCCTAGCAAGTCACAATTGTCTCCTACTGTTTGAAAGAAGAATTTATTGTCGCTGGAAAATATACACTTCTTACAAAGGACCAGACTAGACTTGATTCTCTTTCTGACTGTTTTAGCGGTGTGCTGAGGCCCTGTAACTCCCCTGATGTTTGCAATCACTTGACCTTGGGAGGGTGTTCTGCCATTGGCCTCCTCCAGTACCCACCTGCAAATCCTGGGCTGAGCCTGCTTCTGATGGAAAGGCAGCTGCACCATCTGTCAGTCTACATTTATTTTAGCAACTGCATAAGCTGTAAATATCTAATCAACAGATATCATTACCACAGTAAATGAAAGGTAAACACCTGGCAAACTTACACAGGAGTAAATTTACTTCAGGCTTCTTGTTCTTACTCCCCTCCAGAAATTAATTTTCCTCACTATAGGCCTGTTAGCCAGCAAATCCATGATTTCCTTCTTGGGAAAGATTGGGTGCAGCCCACTAAGCGTCACGCAGGCAGGCATGGGATGCTAGGGGAGAAGGAGAACAAACCATGAAGTTGGCCAGTTCCAGGAGAGCTGTGCAAGCTTTTTTCCCCTGTGGTACCCTGAAAGCAGAACTGATTGCAAGCTCTAAAGAGATCTCTGCATGATGGAAAATGTCACTTTACAAGAATGAGAAACAATTTTTTTCTGGCCCATTAAGCAGTGCAATAAACGTAATCCTCTGTACTCATTTTCAACAGCAAATCCTGATAAAGCTGTTCATTAGATGGAAATGTTTATTGCAGGTCAATAAGTGAAAGGCCTAAGGAGGGGAGGTGGAACAATTCTTTCAATATTTGTTCTGGGAAGAAAGCTTTCAGATAACAGCCCATCACTGGAATGACAGAAAATATCTCTCTTTTTTTTTTTTTTGAACTTCCTGTTTTTCAGACTGAGACACTAAAAATGCTCAGCACCATTTTAATCAGAGAAAAACACCTTTTTTATTTTTTCTTTCCCCTTCAGCAATTAATCATATTCTAGCTGAAGGGAAATTAAAAAAGAAATAAAAAGAAAGAAACCTAAAAATGCTTCCCACCACCCTGGAGCAGTCGCTAAAGGAAGCAAATGCATCTTTCAGAATCATAAGCTTCTTTGTTCAGGCTTGTTTTGCCTTAGTGAAATCTGGAGAAACATGTATTTTCCTCTAGATATTAAATATTTCCTTTGCACTCACTTCCTGATTTCATTTGTAATGTGGTCCTTATCACCATCTGAGAAAAACAGAAGGATTAGAAAATAACAAAGGCTCCTTCTTTGGAAAAAATCTACAGAGTAAAGCTCAATAAAAGAATCTAAATTCTTTTGTTATCCGAAGTGACAGATCAAGGTTTTTCCTCAGGTTAAACTTTTTCATATTGCAAGATAAATATTGCCTTTCTAACCCATTCAGAACCCAGCAGTAGCCTTCAGGAAAATTTGGTATTCAATATTATGACTCTTAATATTTTATTTTCTTCTTATCTTTAATAAGATCTCTGCCAAGAGTCTCAGAGTGTCTCACTTGAAACTATAATTTTCTCTCCTCAAAATATTTTCATATGCAGCTGATGAAATTAGGGTTCTTTTCCACTTCTCAGTGAGGAATCTGCTGTTACTGGATTGGTCCAGTGTTTTTGTTTGTTTGTTCGAAGCATGGTAACATGGAAACCAGAGTAGTGAATCTGGTTATTTAAAAAAGAAGAGATCCATGTTTTATACAGTTTCCTATAAAGAACTGAGCCAGGAGATCTAACTTACTGAAAACCTCGGTGCTGCTGCAGCACTGGCGGGTAGTCACCAGGACAGAATAAAAAGACTTTCTACTTTTCAAAGTCCAAGCTGAGAAGATACTCAAGAATTAAGACTGGTAAAAAGACTGTCCTAAACAAAATTTAGTGTAGAAGATTAATTTCAATATTTATTTATTTTTCTAAGGTAACATAAACTATGGTTAACGCAAGGTGTAATTTACATACTGAGTTATAAATAAATGGACATTAAACGGTAAAGCCATGTAGTTAGCACTGCTTGATGCATTCAGGTTTTACCCAAAGTAGATATAATTCATGCATGACAGACATGACTTATCACTCTACTGCTTTTGCATTTATACCCATGTTTTACAGTAAGGTTGCAGACAGTAGAATGCTGGAGCAGCACAGTGGTGAGCCAGTGCTTATAGGAATCAGGAAGATGGAAAAGAAAAAGTTTAAACAGCAGCAGTGTGAGAGATGAATAACTCAGAGGAATGCTCTGGATAAAATGTATAACAAAATGAATCAGTGAAGACAATACTGCATGTCTGTATACACCTAGGCAACAGGTCCCAAGAAACATTTACCCTATAGGAATCAGCCAACCATGTTGGAAAGAGCTTCAAAGCAGAAGAAAGACTACAGAGTTTAAAAAATATTTAAGAACAACCTTAAATTTTTATCCATTTGTACCCTGAAGAAGCAAACGTTGGCTCTGCTCTCCTGTGCCAGCATAATGTTAAAGTGTATGGCACCAAGGGGAATAACTGGTGCCATAAAACTGATGTAATGGAGAGCTGTACCAGACCAATGAACTTCAGCCACAAAGTTGCTGAATACTTTTTAATTGTTTGCAATGACTGCTGTTATGACTTATCATTTAATTTACATTTACGAAAATGTTAAAAAGGGTTATTCATATCAGATTCAGGTCACAGGGAAGGAATACAGAGTCCTTTTTTTTAATGCTAAAGCTATTTAAGCGTTTTTGCCCAAAGGCAAAGCCTGTGATATTCACATCTACAAAAGCTTCAAGCTCCACAATAAAAAGAATAAAAAATGCAATTTTTAATTTGTAAATTTATCAGAACAGGCTCTGAAAACAGGATTTCATGTCCAGATATATCATCGGCCAGGCACTGTAGAATCATAGAATCATAGAAAAACTAGGTTGGTAAGGACCTACAAGATCATCTAGTCCAATCGTCCTCCTAACACCATTACTACCCACTAAACTACTAAACCATATCCCGTAGCACCTCCCCCAGACACTTCTTAACACCACCAGGGACGGTGACTCTACCACATCCCTAGGCAGGCCATTCCAGCGCCTGACCACTCTTTGAGAGAAAAAGTTTTTCCTTACACCTAACCTAAATCTCTGGCGCAACTTGTGGCCATTCCCTCTCGTCCTGTCATTAGCTATCTGGGAGAAGAGGACGACCCCCTCCTCATCACAGTCTCCCTTCAGGAAGGTGTAGAGTGCAATGAGGTCTCCCCTGAGCCTCCTCTTCTCCAGACTAAACAATCCCAGCACTCACAGCCGCTCCTCATAAGATTTGTGCTCTAGACACCTCATTTCTAATCGTGGAAATATTTGTCTTGCTTATAAGCTTGTAAGAAGTAGCCTCAAAGACTTTCTTTCCTCCTCCACTTTCCCGAAGTTACAAAGCTCATTCAAAACTCACATAGTTTTTAAGTCACAATTTCTACCGGTTTAATGTTCAAAAGTACATTTTGACTGGGAATGGCAGTAAGGTCATAATTTGTCTGATTATGGATGCAATATATTTACAAGTTCTCCTTTTTTCAGTGGCTCATACATCTTCCACAAAACACTCATTAAGCATTCCAAGACCAAAGGTAATTTATTTATGGATCTTAGGTAAATTGCCAAACTGAGGGAAGCTAAGTTGTTAAAGGTTAAAGCTCCTGTAAGGGTGTTTTAATATATACACAAATATCTGAGCAGAAATTCAAGTATCTTTCCTTATTTTTTGAAGTTTGAGTTCTTTTTTTTTGCTTTTGTTCATTTGATTGTTTGTTTCAAATATTATTAAAAAAAAGCTTTTGCACAGTATCTGTTTCTGTAAAACAAATGCAAAAATCACTTTATTACATGAAGATGAAATGACTCATTCAAAAGACTAATGAGAAAAGCTATGGTGCTTCTATTTCTAACAGCTGTTAGCTTCTAACAGCAGTTCTACAGAAAATTTGTCTAATACTCAAAGATTCCCCTGTGTTGCGATATACAGTATCAAACATCACATCTAGCCATGTCTAATCGGTAATCTTATAAAATAACACAGAAACTCATTATATTTCCACACTCAAAAGCTTCCACTTCAAATAACAGAGACAGACCACTAGACCAGGCATTCCTCTGGTCTGCCCCAAATACTGGAATTCTTCCACTATTAGGCTAGTCTGTTCTGCACGTTGAGGATTTAGGAGCATATTTTCTACAACACTCACTCCTACAGTTAATACCTAAAGAATTCAGAACCATTATAAACTTGGAGTTGTTGGACTCTTTTAGTAGGTTTGGTTTTAGTATTTATCAGTAAAAAGTTAGTCTTATATGTGAACATCCAGACTGGATGCGTACATTCTGTTCTTGGCTTTCCAGCAGTTTTGTCTGCACATATGCTCTGCTTCCTCACTGAATACTGTGAATAGTATAGATGAGCAAAGTGTTGTGAAAATTTATGGTGACTGCTCTGCCTTCTACATTATGTCAACTCACCAACAGACGACCTCTGCCAGCAGCTTCTCCACTGACTTACGTATCTTAGAATCAATTAAAACTGTGACCATTCACATAAAAGATGCATAGGGACTCAAATGGTGTTCAGAAATAGCCTTTCATACTGGGGAAAAAAAAAAAAAAAAAGGCAAAAGGGTGGTTATGCACATACTATGCAACAAAACTACCAGGAAGAGTGCACAAATAAACAAATTCTGGTTAAGAAAATCTTACTCATAGCAATCCCATATAATTTAAATAACCTGAAAGGAGGATGCAGAAAAAGTCAGTCCTTCAGTGATTTAACTCAGTCTGGTTTGCACAGTTCTTGCAAGGGTCAACAACCAAGGGTATAGATGACTTTAAGCCCAAAAGCCTTTGGAAAAATACAATTAAAGAAAGCACGGGTTTGAGTATTTGAGTTACGGTTAGGGCTAGGGAGGAAATATCAATTCTTATCTGGTCTTTATTACCTACTTTACTTTTCTTTATTATTTCTTTTCCCTCCAACACACTTCATGGAGTATAAATACTCTTTTTGCTTTTTTGTATCTATGTCTTTTAAACCAAAGCAATTATAAAATCCTTTTAACAGATTTTCTTTGCAATCAGTTAGCAAAATGAAAGTCTCCTGCAAGAGATGATATAGCAATGCTTTCCTCATCTCAACAAGCTACAGGGGAAATACAGACAAGCAGATCTCCTGCTGCACTAGATATACCAGCCTCACCAGAAGCACTAAACAATCAACTAAATAATAAGTAGAAAAATCTGCTGAACAGTCTGTATCCGTGTGTGCGCGTGTGTGTGAATAACAGAATCAATAGTGCCAGGAAAATAATCTTCCATGTTGGAAACACAGTGACTGCCTATTCACAGATTATGAAATAAAACCACAGGAAAAAGCACAGAAGAAAGTGACTTCTAGTTAAGATAATCATAATGAAATAAATTATGTTTAATTTGCTTAGTCTAATATTAGAAGAATAAGAAATGATAAGAGGAGTTCTTTTTCCCATTTGGTGGTTGTAATTAAGTCTGTGAAGGTATATAAGAAATACAGATCACACTGTGTAATTCATTTAAAGACTCAACTTTTTTAAAAAGAGATTATTTACTGTTCATTATTCCTGTCTCCTTCAAGACAACCACCGTGATTAAAAGACTTCACCCGTACCGTTGTGTCTCTTTGCTGAATCTAAAGCCTGTCAATATCCCTTGGTTCCAACCACTTGTCATGCTGTTGATCAGGTACTTGCAATTTAGAATGAGAAATTTCAGCTGAATTGCATAAATAAAATGTATCAAAACATCTCTCGCATTTTGAAATGAATGGTAATTTAAAAAAGAACAAAAAAAAGGTTTTCTGGCTTGAAGTCATGTTAGAGGACGTAAGTAGAATATCTCTCATATCTGAGACAGAGCATATGTTATCAAAAGTTCTCCCTTTCTTCCTGAAAATCTACTAAAATATTTTTTCTGCTTTCCTAGTTATCCAGTTTACTACCAGAACACTTTCCTCATTTCATTTTCTCTTCTGTGGTATTGTGAATATGAAATTAAATGCTTATATTAATGATTCAGGGATCATTGGATCACTTCTTATGACCTTAGATAACACGTACAATATGAAACTATGAGGAAAGGCAATAATTAATATTCAGACTTCAGTCACAAAGTAACTACGTAGAAAACAAGAAAATTTTCAATATGGCAGGAATGTTTTATTCTGAACGTTCTAGATATTTTCATTTTCTTATCATTTGTAGTAACGGGAAAAAAGGAATTGACTCTCATCTTGATAAAATATATCCTGCTTCATTCATTGCAGTTCCTGCAATGTTTTTATTTCCTACCCTCTCAATTTTCTTAACATAATTACAGAGACTGATACTTTTCTTATTTTCACATTTACTTTATTTGCCACAAAGGAAACATCCTTATGTGCTATTAACACCTCCATGTTTCTCCAGATTATTTTTTTTTAATGTTATATATATATATAAATTCTTAAATTAGATCAAAGAACACTTGGTAAATAAATACCACCCTAAAATAGACCATAGATTCAGTGTTATAATTATAACAAGAATTCTGATGTGTTTAGTGTCATGAAAAAAGAATACAGCTGACCTGTGGAGGCCATAATCTGGCAGGTTTATAAATGAATTTGGAATAAAAACTATTAGTAAAATAAATATTTTCTCACACATTTGTGGGACATGTTAGGATGTATCTCATAGACGGCTCAATCACTGGGGGAGTCTGAAATGTAATCTGGGAAGGGAAACTCGGACAAGGTGCTGACACACAGGAGGCCAAAGATGATTTCCTGTATAAAGGCGATTGGAATATTTTGCTTTCAAGAAAATTTTTTTTTTTGGGGGGGGTGGGGAAAGCTTTTTAAGGAACAATCTGAAGAATCACTAATACAACCATCCTTGAGCTCTATGTGTGTTTCACCTGAAAAATTCTTGCTATTAAGAACAATAAGTAGTCAAGGAAGTGCAAGAAGGAAACCTGAACAGTTTAGAAACCTTTTTCCTTCATGGTTTTCTGGGTATTTTACAGAGAAAGGTATCATCCCCATGGAAGAGATGCTCAGGTTAAGACATGGAAAGGTGAGAAACCTCCCAAAGATCATTTAAAGAACAAGTGTCAGAGCCTAGAATATAAACTAAGTCTCTTATGTCTTAGCACAGTGCTTCATCTGCCATATTATATGCATTCCCCATTCCCTAATATTTCTTCTCCTAAACTGATAAATTCTGAGTCAAGAAAACTGGACACATGATTTTCCTAGAAGGAGTAAACTTTGGAACCTGAATACGAAAATTATTGGATTTTATTAATAGTTTTGCAGAGCTCTTCCATTGTGAGGCATTATCATAGCTGAGCAACATGTTGGTAGAATCTAGCTTCTAGCAACAGCATATTTTATAGAAATGAAATCTGCATCACGTCTCTTGGCATTGTTATTCTACTGGCAGAATTTCACACCCAATTTCTAGAGATGGCTGGTTGTTTATTAGTCATTTTAATTTCACTTCCTTCCTTGTTTATTAGTTTGTTTACTTTTTCTTCCATCTTACTTGAATTATATATCTGTGATAAAGCACATTATGTGCTAGAATTTTCCTTTGAAGAGTGTCACAGCTGAAATATTTGATTTTTTCATTTGAAGAAAACAGACTATGTTTTGCCTCACATCAAGAACAAGTGAGTTTGCTTGTGGTGTTCCATCCAGTAGTGGAGATTTCCCTGGAAAAAAGATTAACTAAAGTGGGGAAAGGAAACACTGTCATTGAAGAAGATTTTTCTGATTTTTTGAGTGCAATAAAAAGCAAGAGTGGGTTAATATACTCTGATTTATAAGCAAGTGTTACTAAATTAAAAAATAATAATGTCAAGGATGAATAGGAAACAGAAGAGAGGAATGAGTTGACCAGTATCAAAGAAATTATGAATTGACTACTGGAAAGCTGAAATTAATTCAAAAGGAAATGAGTTAAGGTATGGCAATCTCAAAACTGTGAAAGAAAAATTAAATGCTGCAGCAGTAAGTGACAGAGAAAGAAGAGTGAGAGAAGGCATTTCAGAGAGGCTTTTTTAAAAGCCTGGCTTAGATTTGCTGCTGCTCCCATGGGTTGAAGACCAGGGAAATAACAGAGAGATTATCTTCAGTTTTGTCCACACCTTCTTGCCTGAGTCCTGCAGAGGACTAACAATAAACAGCATGACACTTGTTAAAAGTTTCTGAACCTTTGGAAGAGGAAGGATTTGTTTTACAGATTATGAAAATGTGCATCTAGTAGACTTGATACAATACTGCAAGAAAATTGTATAAACAACTAAGTTATCTGAATATAATATTTACTTGCAAATGAAAAGAAAAATGCTAAAAATATATTTTCAGAGATATCAGGCAGAAAAATTATCAACGGGTAATCTCAAG
The DNA here is from genome assembly GCA_013396635.1 of Penelope pileata. Classification (NCBI taxonomy): domain Eukaryota; kingdom Metazoa; phylum Chordata; class Aves; order Galliformes; family Cracidae; genus Penelope; species Penelope pileata. The sequence continues at coordinate 46,274 of WBMW01006372.1, forward strand.
AGGGATTATAAATAACAAGAGAAAGCACAGCTATCATGAGCTGTCTTTAGAGTCTATTTTTTTATGTATTCATGTAAAGCAGGAGAAACTCAAAATGATAGCTCATAGGAATGTGCCAAATCCAACTGTTGTTCATTATTTATACTGTGCATGTAAAACAGGTAAGTGACTATGCACGGGGCCATATTTCTAAATTTTTAATATGTCAACTCTGTGTTTGCATTCAACTGTTTAATCTGATAGTAGTTTGTCAAATTTGTTGCATTTTTCTTCAGCATTGGCTATCTGCAATTATAGAAGATGCTGAGAAGTCACAGAGGTTAATTTCAGAAAGACACACTGTCTCACTGAGATGCAGCCTCCACGTGTCCCATCTGCCTGCTTTCACTTCTTCCCTACCCCAGAATTGTCACAAGCATCACCCTTGAGATGTCGTTTGTTCATATTCATTTTTAACCTCTCTCAGAGAGTTAATGTCATTTCTTTCATTCACAGAGGTTTTGTATGAGACCCTGAGTTACTTCAGGCTTTTTGTCACATGCTTCATCCACTGTCTGAGCTTTCAGATTTCTTACACAGTCTAACTGGTCTGACAGTGCTCTCTCAGGGACTTTTTCAACTGGAGTACACTTTCAGTCTCATCTGTCTAGCAGGATTTCTTCTAAAAGCTAAATAACAGCTATAGGGATAAAAATCCTGAAGTCTAATGAGATTTCTTTTTGTTTTGGGGGCAGACATCTCTCAAGAGTAAGATTTATTGAAAATATGACAGATTTTTATCTTAACCCTGCTGGATTTTGCCTCATGCTAGTTCTCTCTGGCAAGTTGTTGTGATATTAATGAAAACAGTCTGTGTCTGCACCCATACCATGGTGTCCATGGGTGGATCTGATCAACAAAGTCAGAAAGTCAGACAGTTTGCCTGCTTCAGCAGAGTAACAATCCTACAGAGCTGAATATCTAACACAGGGATGAATTTCCTGGATACTGCTTGCATTTCTTCAATGTAAAATATAAATGGTTATGTCAGAATAAATTTCTAGCTTGCTGACCCATCAGACAGGTGGGAGAGCGTCAGCCTGCATGGCAGTGTTTGAAATGCTTGACAAAGAAGTTGGCTGGCTTTCCTATCCTTTTTTCTTTTTTCTTTTTTTTTTCTTTAATTATTATTTGTTTATTTATTTTTTACCTGCACAGATACTTGTAACAACATCCCTTTGTAGTGTTTGGATGTCACCACTCTTTTCCTTCTGATACATTTCACTCATATCTTAAAAGCTGCAGATTGTCCTTGCTTTACATCCCCACAAACACTGGGCAGCCACTTGTGGTGGGATCTTCTCCCTGCACCAGCTGTTTTTTGAAGGACCTGGACACGGGAGTCCTTAGAGCAGGGCAGATATCTGTCTTGGCAGCCATGACACATTAAAGCGCAGTCACACAGACTGTTGCCAGTCATCAGATGTAATGACTTCAGTGCTAACACGGCTTCAGGATATGTTAAATTAACTGTGCATTGACTGCAAACTGGCAGAGATGGTAAAATGTTTTATGTGATGGAGAAGCAAGCTTTGATGAGACTTTACCTGTTACTGCAGTGGAATCTGATTGCCTGTGGTGTTTCCCGGATCCTGGCACTGTCCCTTCATAGGACTCTCTCTCCTTGGTCCCTTCTCTCCACTCCTCTGTCCCCTACGCCTCCACAGTCTCCGCTGGCCTCTGCAGAACTAATTTCTTCTAAGGGCTTCTGTCTTCCCTCATCTCACATTTCCTCCTGCATGCTGCAGAACAAAAACTGCCTCAATCTAGTTTGTGTTATCACTTACCTCAATGAAAATAACACCTTCTTTGTTATAAAGTCAGTGTCTCTGCATTTCTTTGCTTGCTGTCTTAGCAGGCTGGGTTGATCTGTGGGTCTGGGGTGACAATTGAGCTAGTTTATATTTCCCAATTAACTTTGCATTTTCTAATGAAATGCTAAGATTATTAATGTATATTAAGAAAGATTTGAAATTACTTTCACTACAGATATATAGTTACTTTCTGCCATAATGCTGACCTTTCCTATCTTTATATTCTTTAAAAAAAAAAAAGCCACTGTCTTGTTTTGAATGAAAATAAGAATTAACGAAATCTCCCACTGAAATTATCCACTGTTTCCCTCTGTAAAGCTCTCACTGAAGAAATCTAAGCATCAGGTTTAACTCATATTTTGTTGGTTACAAAACAGCTGCCCTCTATCAGGAATTTATCTCCCTAACACTATTCTCTTATGCCATCTCGTTTCCTACAACAGTAGATCTTTTATCGTTGGCAATAAACAAGGAATGTACAAGTGATATTACCTTTGTTTTTCATATAGTCTTCAAGGATTTCAATAATTGCAAACAAAGCACAGTTCAGTGATTTCCAGGTAGTTTTTTATCTGCCATGAGTAAGTAAAAGTTTGATCAGCAAGATGTTCTTTTGTATATTCTCTTTCTGTCACAGGAATACGTAAGCTGGCATCCAGATGCCCAGCCACATGGTTAATAAGACTGCTTCCAGCTTTAGAATTAAAAGTTTGTTTGACTATCAGATATGAAATCACCAGTTTGGCCCCTATCTGATTAAAGTTGAAATGAGTTCAACCTCTTTCCACTGAGAGGGATCAAGCTCCCTTATGCCCTTTTTCTCAAGAGAACTGGATGAATTCTTCCAAGTGAACAAACTCGCTAAATGTGTTTAAAAGCTTAGTGCTGAATTCTTTTTCTTTGTGAAACTGTGAGAGTCCAAGAGATGTGACAAACCTGTGCCTTTCTATGTGCCAGACACCTCTCCATTAAATACTCTTCAATCTTTTGAAGTATACTGAAAATTAAAAAGCAATATGGCTATAGCCTTCTGTACTACAAAACTCATAATTTTGTGGGATAGAGAAATTTTGATACTAAATACTAATTTTTCAGGTACTGGATATTCCCTTTTTTTCTTTTCCAATTTAGAGCTGCAACTTTAATTCTGTGTGGAATTTTGACGTCATTGTAAATAGTATAATTATCTGCCATTGGTTTTTACATACTTGTGTATCTTTGTATATAAAATGTTTTCAGGCCATAGAAAAAATGATCTAGGAAAACAGAATGCTTCTGTTCCTGCTGGAGAAGAAAAGGAGAACATATTCTGTGGTTAGTGTGCACTGGGATTTTATTTTGGTACAAATTTGTTTAGAGTTTTAAGTTGTACCATTTGCATTTTTTGTATCCCTTGTGGCTTTTTTGTGTGTGTTTGTCGCTGTTTTTGTTTTGCTGCTGTTGTTGTTGGTAGGAATAGAAACTGGTTCACTTGAACCTTTTTACAGTGAAGTGGGAGGGTAATGAAAAAGAATATTTATATGAGCAACTTAGAGAAAATATGTTACTTTGCTCTTGAAAGATTGTAGGAAGAGAGAAGGATTATAGTACGTGTTTCAAATCCAGCCACAAAACAAACCAGCATGCATGCTTCTGTCATCCTAGTGCTGCGATGACGAGTCTCACTGTGCGGGCATTGCCCCTTCTCTCTTTGCTCCTTGAGCACAGTGTCCTGTCAGCTTGAGAATTTCAGCCCACAGAGACAGTAACAAATTCACATACAAAACAGCAAGTCAAAGGGAGAAAAATAAAAATGATATTTTGTTCACTTTAAAAAGAAAAAAAAAAGAAAGAAAGAAATGTGAGGCTGGCTGCACAGACCTCATTATCTTTCTTTATTTCTGGCAACACCAATCTCAAATTTAGAAAGAAGAGGGATTCCCAAGAGCGCAGCATACAGGACTCTCTCTTTTGTTGTTTAGACGTTTCTGGCAGTCAGCTGTGGAGCTGACTACAAAGACTGTAAATGTTGGTATCTGAATCATATAAATTCACTCCAGAATAAGCTTCGGCAAAGCTGATTTTAATATCCTTCTGGAGGCAGCCTCTGCTTCGGTGCTGGAAATTCCTCATGAAAGAGATGAAGCACTCAGATTTTTCTGCTCACAGCTCCATGGGAGAACCTCTGGAATTATAGCAAGACCCTTCCTCCCTCTTCCTCCTTAACAACCAGCAGCTTCTTCCTACAGGATGATCCTCCCAGTCTTGTGGATTCCAAAAGCAAGATAGCAGCAGAACAGGGCTGCCTCACATCTCCTTATTCTGGGATGCTCTGTGGCCATAGCAGTCCCAGAGCTGTTGTCAAAGACTGGCTGCCCATGGGAGGAGGGAAGAGTGTCAATGGAAAAGAGACAAAACTTTATTTGACCGGAAGATTTATCAAAATTAATATAGTCTGTCATGCTTTTTTGCACATTAACCCTTTGAAAAATTTCCCACCTGATTCTTTTTTCCCCCAAACTGTTCTAGTTTTCTGAACTGCATTTTAGAAGGACAAGTCAGGTGGAAAAGATAAAAAGAATTAGGTTCCTAAAGAGATGCCTCCGTTTCCTAACTCCTTACAACTTAAGCGAGTGCAACTCAGGTCTTCTCTAAGCTTAAGCAACAGTATAACAATAAGGGCAAGAGGAAAATAGTCATCGTTTTCTACGTGCTTATATTCTGGGGGGGGAAAAAGGATATTCTTTAGAGGTTTTCTGTGTATCCACCATTGTACTTATCTGATCATTTGTGAAAAGAGCAAATCACTGCTGACATTCATCTACAGAGAAAAGTTTAAATTTTATACACTACTGCATCCATTATAGCTCAAGCAAAGTTCATGCTCTCAAGGCTAGCCTTCTTCATAATTCAGTCAACAGAATCTATTTTTTGCCTTGTTCTTCTGTCAGTGTTTTTTTATATAGAGTTCAGAAAAAGTGTAGTGATCATAAGCCTTTCTGAATGTGACTACTGGCATGAATTAGAATAGCAATTTCGCTCTTTCTGTAGCTCAAGAAAAAAGGTGCAGAGATGTGGAAGATTAAATAGAAGAGCATAAAGCAGATAAATCTGCCAAAATTATAAATTAGATATTTTCAAGACTAGTTCATTTCCTTCAATGCGAGCCTTAAGCAACAGCCCAAAATACCTTAAGTGACAACACCACTGCTAGATCATTTACCAATCTATTTGTAAAAACAATAAAAGATTATATTTTCAAATGAAACTAGTAACTGCTATCTTGACTTCTAAATGGGGAATTTGATTTTCAAATAGCCATATATTAAGGCTTCCAAAACTGTGGCACTTTAGAAGGCATTGTCTACCAGTAAGAATCTTTTTTTCTATCTTACTTTTGTTAGAGTATGTTAGTTAATTGTTACAAGACAATTAATATGAACATAAAGGCTCATCCTACAATAAATAAAGGTGATTTGTGAGGTAAAATTAAGGTATGAAATAGGCCATGTTAATTGAAATGTTTGTAATTGCTTATAAATGCCATACTGGAATAAAAGGAAAGATGAGAACTACTCAAGATACAACAAGAAGTTGCAAAATTAAATTCAGAAAAGTATAATTTCAAAGTAGAGATTTTGAAAATCAATAATGAAAATTGATTAAAATGAGAAATGGTGCTCTGGTGTAAGAAAGAACTGACACTGAGATGGAATCTGCTATCTTGTACACAATTGTACCACTTGAGAGGCTACCTCAGAAGGAGCATTAAAAGTCTCCTTAAATCACAAAATTCTGTAGGGTACCAGTTGTGGGGCCAGCATCAGACAGCTCAGTAAATAAGCATACCTTCTAGTTGTGCAGCTTCATGGTTTGCTTTGGTAATGCTGTGGCTGTTAAACAAATATGTTTCCCAGGTCACTGTAATCAAAGGGTAGGGAGCAAACAGAACCCCACTCTGCTTGGGAACCACCTATGCAATCATTTTCATAATGGTTTCAGCCAAGACAACATTAACAGCACACCAGTGTTGCTAAGTGATGGGAACAAGCTCAAAGCCAAGCCACTTAATGGAGAAGAGCTGCTGTCCTTATGGTGTGTTAGCAGTGGGTGGGGTGGAGCCAGAACAGCTGGACTGAATCAGGCAAAGGGTAATTTCATACCATGTGACAACATGAGGAAAGGTATAAAGTTGTGTGGAGCTAGTTGGAGTGAGGTAGTAGCTGCTGCTTGGAGTTGCTAGATGTTTGTTGGTGAGTAGTGGTTGCGTTGCGGATACGTTGCGTTGCGGATACGTTGCGTTGCGGATACGTTGCGTTGCGGATACGTTGCGTTGCGGATACGTTGCGTTGCGGATACGTTGCGTTGCGGATACGTTGCGTTGCGGATACGTTGCGTTGCGGATACGTTGCGTTGCGGATACGTTGCGTTGCGGATACGTTGCGTTGCGGATACGTTGCGTTGCGGATACGTTGCGTTGCGGATACGTTGCGTTGCGGATACGTTGCGTTGCGGAGTTCTGTTTCCTGTTCTCTGCTTTGTTCTACTTGAAGAGGAGTGAGTGAGCGAATGGCTGTGTGGTACTGAGCTGCCTGCTGGGTTAAACCACAGTAGCCTTCCAAAAATTCTCAGTGGTAATGAGTCATTGCTTCATCCTAAATGGTGAATAGAAAGTCAATTAGGTTGCTACAGTGAAAATGACACTTCTCCTATGACAGTTTTCTGGCAAAACTTACTAGGGAAATATTTTGTCCCAGGGTGATAGGGTACTTCAGGGCTCACCCTGACTGCCCCAGGTTGATACAAAACACCTGCAGTTCTTTGCAAGGGGAGGATGCAGGCTTGTGAAGTTAAATAAACTACTTTTAAAATAACAGCTGTATAACTCCATCAAAAAGAGATATAAATGGAGTCACAACTGCTCAGGAAGGAAAACTGTTAAATTATACTTTACTATAGATCAACAGTGACTGCATGAAGCAAAAGAATAGGGTGGATAATATGTATGTGAAAATAATCAAAAGGGGCAAGATACGTATTTAATGAGATTAAATCTGTGATATAAAAAGGGACAGACTCAGAAGAATAAATGGGGATAAAGTCAATTATATGTTTTATGCTTGAAGAAATCAAAAATTTGAGGGTCTGAGTAAAATCATACTAAAATTGAAAGATCTCTCACTTGTTTAAGTTTTGCAGTAGGCTTTTATAGCACCAAATAAAAACAATGACAGTCTGGACACACACTTTTGTCTCCTTGCTTAAGTTACCCACCAACTTCTTTGTTTCAGAAAATCTTTAAAGCTTTGATAATCCCAGAATTGTTTTAGAAGTAAAACTTCTTTTAAAATCTCCTTTTAAAAGTAGCCACTTCTGCATTATCAGTTCTTAGAAAAAGATTCTGGCTGTGGTGCTTTCATAATCTTGCTATGGTATCACTTGTGGCTTGACTTTCACTGAAGATTTCACTACTCTAATATTGTAACGCTATTAATCACTGGGGGAGGGAGGGATTTTCATGAGGATTGTCCCAAGAGATGCTTTTGTTTAAAGTGCCTTACTTCAGTAAAACTGTTCAATAACATTTTCCAAACTAAAAGTATGTGAAATCATATTTTCTTCTTTCCTTATTCTTTATTTTTATCTGCTTTAAAACAATAACTTACAATAGGAACTCCTCTTTCATCACGCTTCTACGAGATTCTGATGAACTAGGAAAAAATCCTGTTGCCTGTTGTTACTTGTTTGCAATTTAAAGAACAGGTTCATTCGATCCTTTTAAAAGTTACTTCAACCAAGGTGAAAGAGAAAAAATAGAAAGAAAGAACTTCTTATAGCATAAGAAAAAAGATATCAAGCTTTCATTTCATGCCACCAATTTTTTTGAGAATAGGAAAGATTAGAAGGGAACATGCAGAGTTTCTGTAAACATTTAGGGATTTTTTTTATCTAGTGAAACACCAAAAATAGCTTTCTTTTAGACATACACCACTCTTGGAACTTTAGAAGTGAAAGAAATAATGATCTTGAATTTTCTTCAGTAATTTAATAAGCTAAAATGCTAACGCTAAGATTTCCTTCTAGATGCATAAAGCTGTAGGCTCATTTTACCATCTTAATTTGAAATGGATAAGATACGAGGCTAATTCTCAAGAACAAACCTCAAAATATTTTAAATTTCTTGTTAGTATTCTGTGCTCAAGATCAGTGTTTGTGGCAGGATGCAGGCCTTAGGCCTGGCTGTGAACATATAGTTAGGCTGAGGAGCCCACAGCCAAGCCACCTCTTGGGCACTTCAATCTGCTGCTTCGCTCCATGTGCTCCTCTGGATCCAGCACTGGCTGCTGCACTGACTTGATCTCGATTTCAGAGATAAGCTCCAGAACAGAGGGGAGCCAGGTGTTTGTGCATTTTTGTGCCTGTTTGTTTTTAAAAATGAGAAATTAAGGTCAAGGTGACATTCTGCTCATCAGAGCCCAGATCAGAGCAAGGCTGCACCAGCAGCTCTGCCTTTGTGGCATCCAGTCACGCATCCTGCTCCATCTTCAAAGTTCTGTCCAGCATCTGATAGCTGTGGGGAAAAAAATAGGCCAATATTAGCTGAGTCCTCTAGCTAGAAGCAAGAGAAGACCCTTCTCACCCTTTTGCTCAATGTTGCTTTTGTGGCACATCTACATCATTTTCACTTGAGGTGCACTTAGCAGCACTGCCTTCAATCCCTGATTTGATTATTGCAGACAGAGGCAATGGCACCTGTTATAGGAGCTGCTTGGCACTTTCCATGCTTGACTCTGTTTTCCATTGCTTTATAACTTCATAAAACTTACAGATTTAGGCTGAATTTTCCATGCATCTGGCTGTGTTCTGGGTTTGTTTTCCTTTTTAAATGTCTCAACCAAAATAACGTAGCTGTTTCCAAGAATACATTTCACATTTAAGGAAAATGTGCTATTTCACTAACTATAGTGAAAGAAAAATCATTAGAATGAAACAAATCAAACAAACAACAACAACAGAAAAAACACCCGTAACTATTTTGAAGTTAGATTTTGTTCATGCTGGAAGAACAAATAAACAAAAGTTCAGTCTCATTTTAAAACAGACCCTGCTTGTAGCTATTCTGCTGAAGTTAATGCATTGCTGTTTTTTGGAGGAATGTTGTGTGTACTTGTCTTTCAGTATTTTCTGGGGAGGATTCACAGAGAGATCTCAGGTCTTGCCCTTAAACAAAAACTTGGCTTAAGCCAAGAGACTTTAGCTCTTGTGTACACACAATTAGCAAAATGACCACAGAGGTAGTGGTATCTTAGTGTCCATCCAGAGAGGCAGACAGATGGGATGGGGAAAATCCCAAACGAGTGACTGGATCTGTTCCACAAGAGCAGTAGCTCCTTCCTGCTCAAACCTCAGTGGCGGCAGCTGAGTGAACCTGCTGTAGGCTGCAGTGGGCTGCATCTCTTCATGCCCTGGGGGCCTGAACGTGTGCAGGCAGGGGCTGCAGAGCACCACAGCCTTGAGGAGGGCACACCCCTCCTGAAAGCAGACACACGGTTTTATTTATTAGAAAAGCAACATTGAAATAATATATGGATGGTCTGAATGGGGCACATCATGCATAAATACAAACTAAGAGGGCAAAAATGTGAAATTACAAAACCAAATTCTCAAAATGAGAAGTGGTCCTAACAATGGAATCTTGTGCATCTTTTGCACGTATCAGACATATACTGCAAACAGTATCACATCCAGCAACATCAACATGACAAAGTCGATTCAGTTCTCCCAGGGCTCCGCGATAACCAACCCCAGGATCTCTAAGAAAAGGATAATGCTGAAGTACAGTGAATTTGCTACTTGAACTCATAGAGCACAATTTATCATTTTGCAGTGAATTTGACTGACAGGCTGAAAAATCCTACTCTGCATGCTTCAGAGGACTAGTAAGTCACAAAGAGGGAAGATGCTCAAGCCTCTACTTCCCTGCAAAGCAACAAAGAGATTCTTGTTTCTGTTCCCTTCTCCTCATCCGTGCACAGCAGGGGACTGACTGCGTTGTGCTAATTAAAGAGCTGGACCTCAGCCTATTTTTGGACTTTGGGAATTCCTTCATTGCATGGATCAGTCATTGCTGAGTTGCCCAGGTTGCTTCTTTTCCCTGTTCTCTCTGTCAGGTTTTCAGGCTCTTTGATCCAGATCTTCAACTGGTGTAAATTGGTACAGCTCCCTAGAGACTTGGTTTTTAAAGATGAAAGAAAGTGCTATTTAAAAGCTCTGCTTTGTCAGTCTGACTATGAAGAGATGAATAAAAATTTCTACTGCTTGCAGTACACAACTGGTTGCCTTAGTAATAAAGTCACAGTCAGGTTCAAGGGACCCTGTGTAGGAGAACTAATATTGTTAGAGAACTGGAAATATAACCCTGGTGGAAAGGTTCATGGCAATTAGATTGAAAATGGGCATCTGAAGGACAATTAATGTGCTCTTTTGCTGCTCTTCAATTATGATTGAACAAGTGTAACTCTGGCATTTTACATTGAGCTTGCTGAGAAAATTTGCTTTACTTTGTTACAAGAATCATCTGCTCACGTAGTGCAAAAGGAAAGTCAGTGTGGATAGGCTAATCTCAATACTTATGGCAGCTTAAATGGGATTCTCCTTCCCTTGTTATGGTGCAACCACAGTCCTTATCAGTATTGTAACTGCACATTTACCTCTTTTACATAGAAAAATGCTCTGTGAATCACATTTTGAACCAGGAAAAAAAAACAGCAAGATTTTATTGTGCAGTTCCTGGTATAATTCTTTGTTTATTTGTATTATTTGAAGACACATTCATCAATATATTTTCCTCTGGTGTAACCTTTTGTAGTTTCCTTTATGCACTGCATGTATGCTTAAAAAATCAGGGCTAACAATTTTACATGTGCACTTAGGAGTCCTGAGGAGATAGATGGTCCAGGATATTGGAACTTAGGACAGTAAAAAGCCTACTATATACTGTATGTTGACAAATTACAGCATCCCTAACCAGAATGTATAGGAAATGTACCTTCCATGGGAAATATATAACCCAAATAGGTGTCTGTAGAGATTTGCTTTATCCGTTTAAAGAGATGCAAGTCTCAGACTTACGCATGTCTTCCTCACATTTCACTGTTCATAGATCTGCTCTGGCAGAGTCATCATGTGTCTGGGACTCTTTCTTCTCTATTGTGGGCTCCGTATCTTCCAAAGGATCCTGAACACCATTCATTGTTACAAGAGATTTCTATTGCCACATGAACTCTTGATCTCTACCAGCACCCACAGTGTGTTCTGACACCATTCCATTCATCTCTCTCCCTATTCTCCTAGCAGTACAGATTCCATCTTTGGACTCTTCCTTTAGCCACCCTGTCAGCTTATTTGGTAGCAGTTGTGTCTAATCGGCAAGGAGTTCTTGGTGGAAGAAAGCTTTCAAAGGTGAAGTATTTCTGATCCATTCCAATGATGGACAAAAGGTAGCAAAACTACTGACAGCGTTTTCCAAGTAACAAGTAATTTCAAAAGAGCAAATGGGAGCTGAATGAGGAAGGATTTCAAACGTATGGATGGATGGATCTCGTCAACACTAGTAGCGCTTTCAAGAGGCGGAGTGTTGCCTCTTGTTGTGCTACAGGGGAAACAAATAGATTAACAGCAAACTTACCACTTCCATGCAGGGCAATCTTATCTTAGGTCACAGAGAGTCCTCTTCCAGACTGGGTGCCTAGTGCACCTTGTGATAGAGCAAACAAATGGGTAACATATGACCTACCTCAAAAATAAAGGGATCATTTTTTACTTTTCTCTTCAAGGGTGAATTTTGTTTTCCTTTTCCTACCATCTGTCTATCAAGGCATTTGAAACCAGCAATTATATACAAGTAACTCTGACACAGTTACAAACACGCAGTGCTCCTCTATTCCCAGGATATCAGTGGAGGGTTTCCCCAGTTAAGAGAAGCTCTGAAAAGGGATTAAATGGCTTTGTACCAAAGCAGTATTGAGGCCTTATCAATAATCACAATTAAATGTATCAACAGTTGAGTTAAAAATAACATTTTGATACACAATATTTATACATTTGTTCTAAAGTAATGGCTAGAATACAGCTTTTTCTTTGGAAATCTTATTATTTTTGTTATCTTTCACATTGTGTACATTTCATTGGTCATACTCTGAACTCTCAATCCTTTGGTCTCTTGTGCATTGGGTCATAGTATTTTCTTGCTATGTTCCACGTTTCCAGTTTGAACTCATGACTAGAAGCAGCAGCTTCTTCACAATAGACTGATCCAAATTAAAGTTCATGTTCATTTAATTCATAAATTCCCTTCTGTCCTGTGCAGAATGAATCAACACATACCCATGCGTCTTCCTAATAGAGAATCTTTTATTAAGAACCAATAATAAAGTACATCTGGATAGGCTTAACTACCATATGCTTTGGTGCAATTTGAATAAATGTCAAAAAACTGTACATTCTGGAATTTAATGGAAACTGTGTGTTTCCATTAAATGAAGTCCTCTCTTCCAAGTTATCCTTTTTTAAAAAAAATAAAAATCGAAAAAAGTCTCCTCTAGACACTATTGTACAAATGATCTATTTAAATAGGTAAAACTATTGAGCTTACATCATATGTTAGTTAACAAATTCCTACAAATGAAATGAACAATATCATTTGTATACCATTCCTGGAATGTGCTATTGTAGAAGTATTCAGCAAAAAATCTTAATTCGTTACTAACAGTATTTCTAAAAATAAACTCTAGTAAAAAAAAAAAAAAAGCTTTTTTTTTTTTAACAGAAATATATCTCTGCTTTGTTTGGAAAGATTAACTCCTACAGGTTCCATTTTACAGCACTATACTGCAGAAGAAATTGTATCAGCTATTTTAACTTTAGTTATCATTAAATTAGTTCTCCAAGGAGCAGGTAACAGTCTTAAAATATCATGTTTTCAAATCATCTTTGCTTTCTTCTGTTAATACAGAAATTATGTTATGGTATTAAACTTGCTTTTCAAGTGTCCACTAGAATCAGAGTGTCAGGTGAGTCATTCTTTCAACATATTGGGAAGATGCAAATATTGTTTGAAATGTTTATTTGCGTATACAGCCCTATCGCTAGTAGCTCAAGAAAAATTACTTGATGTGATGGTGATTTTATACAGACCGATTAAGTGCAGCATTATAGCAGTCAGTCAGAGCAATGTTCTCTAGATGATGAGACTCTGTTGTGCAAAAGCACCAGCACTTCTGCCTAGGGTATCCTGATTCTTAAGAAAGCACTCAGAGGCGAGCCCAGATTCATGAGTTTAATAGGGAGGTTCTCACGTTACCAGGGTGGCTGTCCAGTAGTCTCCACCAATACATCTGCTAGTAGAGATGGGCTGGCAAGAAGTTTGCATCTCCCATCCCCTCATAGTACTGTGACCATGTATATAACAGCAGGAGACAAATACGGCATCACTTATTCTAATAAGTGAGGTCATTCAGAGAAAGTAAGGGTACGTACTTACTGCTACAGAGCAGTTTCTCACAAACAAGTTTTCATCTAGCTACGTGCAGAAGTGCAGGCTGTGGCAGAGGGTACTTGTGTTACAAAACAAATATTAGCCCTTTCTCACAGACTAGTCCCCTGTTCAGGCTGGGATCTGCGTTTTTTTTTCACACAGACTCTTGTTCTAATCACATGGTATTTATAGCATGAAAAATAGATGGCATCGCTCGTGACTCTGTACATAGTAATTTCAGGTTACAGATGGTTCAGTTTTGTAAGTCAGGTGACAGCTTCTCAGCAGACCTGATAGATTCCCTGATAGGTACCAGCAGAGCTTATATTATTTCTTCTCACTTTTACTAAAGGTTCTTACTTCAGGTAAGATTATACTCACCTATGAATGTGATGGCAATATTGTAGTTGCTAAAAGCAATTCATGCAGGAACAGAAAGCCCACTCTCCCCAGTCCTTAAATTTATACTGTGGCTGAGTTTGCTCCTGTATGTGACCTATCAAATATCTGCACAACAGATATTAGTTTACACTAGTTTTCAATGTGTCAAACGGAAAGGAAAAAAAAAGGTACTATCAAAAATCTGAACTATTCCAGTTTTTTTTTCCATGGAGGTGCAGGGTGCAATGCATGTGGATCCATATACTCCAGAATCTCTTCCTTCTCCTCCTTCCTCCTTTATGGAAGATATTTCTTCTTTAGAGAAACAAAAGGCACATTTTGACATGCTTTTAGATGCATGTGAGCTTCAGATATCCCAAGTTTTAGTAAAAGTAAGTTAACAATGAGTCTTTCCTTGCATTATAGGTAATAAGCCAATCATGACACGCAAACTCCTGTTCATATGTTTCTCGTTATACATGGGAATGAGAGGAGGATAGCAGTCATCTAAGCATTTATACATTATTTGACATATATGAGTGGTAGGTAGGTATTTCTTAGCTTAGCATTTTTAGTCAAGATCAGGGTGATGGACATAATTGGGATAGTCTAGGAGCAGAAGGCAGAAGTATTAAAATCTCCAAGCAGAGATCTCTGAGGAAAGATCTCTGAGGAAAGCAAGTCTATATCATGTAGCGTTGGGCAATTGAAAATGCTCTAATGCTCTATTTCTTGCCATCAGCTCTGCTGAAGTAGTTCTGTGCTCCTCATGAAGCTCAGGCTTCTCTCCTGTAAGACTCCAGTGAGTCTTAGCTCCCAGGACAGTGTCCCCTGGGATTAGCAAAGTTAGAGTCCTGTGAGACTTCTCATAGGTGACATGAAAGCCTCTATCAGCAAGCCTCACTGCGGAGCCCTGCCTAACCTCCAGCTGTTTAGATGAGGGGCCCTGCCTTCTTTTTCTCCCATTTTTCCCTATCTGGAAGAAAGGCTGTGAGAGAAAATTCACAGACTGCATCATTAGTATGATAGCATCCTGTAACACTTTCACCTCCAAAGTATTTGCAAGCATTTGCTTAATTGATCTTTCACAGAAATTGGGGAAAAAAAATGAATATATTATCAGTGTTGCCTAAACTTAATCACAAGTTCCTCTCTTTGATAAACTCAATATTTTGGAGACATTCCGCTCTCAAAACTTTTGTTTGTGCATATATAATGGTAGCTTTCAAGGATTTACTTACCCAAAATATTAAGTTTTAAATATAAATTGCAGCTACAATTTATTTTCATGGGGTTGTTCCGGACTGTATGGCTTTTTCATATTTATTCTTCTCATCAATTTATGTTAACAGTTTTATTCTTCACAGAGCTCAAGCAACTCTGCAAATTATTTTTAAAGATTTTGATTCAAGTGATCCTGCCTAATGTCAGTTAAAAGCATATAGACTAGCCTAAAGATTCTGGGACTGCTGAGCTATCGAATTCACTTTAGCATATACTATCTATGTTAAAAAGTGAATCATGTGTCCATTGTCCAGGTGATTACTTGTATAACTTTCAACAACTCAGTGGGAGTATGCTTGCTAATATTTAAGACCTGTGCATGAAACTAAATGACATCTGTTCTTGTGTTTATGAACTTCTACTAGAAGTGATGCTCTGCACAAACAGTGTAGAAATACCCATAATTAAAAACCAAATAATAGCAAAGATTACTATAATGAGGATTAAAAAGCAGCTGATATCCATGAAGTGTGTTCTGAGATTCCTCTGTTACTTCCTAGTCAAGAAAAAAGTACTATTTCCTATACCTAGGAGAATAATAGTTCCTACAACATAACTGTTATTGTTGGTATTAACACAGAATTTAAAGATCAGAGTTTTAGGCTAGGAAGTTTCACCTCAAAAAAATAAACAAACTAAACCTCCCTGTCAGAAATAATGTAGCATACAGAAATAACAGGTAAACATATCAAATGGAAAGAGGGCAAACAAGAGTTTTTTGCACACCACAATAAACATGTCACTCTTAACATAAATTTCTAAAGATTGTTATTGAGTTTAGAGTAATATCATTTGCCCATTAATTTCACACTTCAGATCATCTCTAAATTCATATTTCTCCTTTAGCTGGAGTTTTAGTTCTTCATTTCAGTCTTCCAAGTTCTGGGGGAATGGACTGCTAAGGAATCTTCCTGAGGTGTAATAATTTCCACTGCAGTTTAATCTAATGTCTGATATTGAACTTCCTGCAATATATACTGGTGTCCAATGAGAACATTCTTGCTAAATCACTTTTCTATTCTCTAGCTTTAGTCTATTAGTATTTGTTTTGCTATTTAACAGACACGGGCAAAAATCGGGATTAGTGATCTGATTTCATACTCTATTGATAGTCTTTTCTTGTCTATTTAAAAGCCAAATAGAGATATAGTAAACAAAGGCTGAGTGATACTCTGAAATGTATTGTTGTTTAGATTGAGTCTTTTGTTATGCAAATTAAATGCTACTGTATTTTAAACTGAGAAATAATGATGGGTAGTGAAATGGAGAGGAAAGAAGTGGAAAAAATGGACAGTAAACAAATCTTATTCATTTGACCAAAAACAGAATAAACAAATACAAGCAGGTAGGAAGAACAGATTTGATATTTCAGATTAGCACAGACTGAAAGAAAGGAAAACTAGAATGAAAACGAATGAAAGCATTGGTCAGCATGGTGTACACAGAACAATTCAAACAGGTTCTTTGTTTTCTTAGTTGTAATAAGATAGTAGCAAAATTTTTACCTTTCCTTCATTAGCTGTTGCAACCAGTTCTGACCCATTTGCCCTGCCTTATTACAATTACTTAATCTTAACAGCTTGGTAATTGCAAAATTTCTTGGTTGCCTAAGGATAAATTACTACTTTAATTTGAATGTGCTGTCTATTTTTTTTCATAAATAATGACCAGTACTGCTGAATTTATTATTCTAATTATTGTCTGTGTAGGGCATAATCCCTAGCCTCTAAAAACAGTTTTATAGTGTTTTACTGACTTTCTTTGTCTCATCAATTCAGATACCTGTGAGAAACTCATGATCCACTGACAAATGTTAAATCTTTCTGGCCTTTTGTACAGTACTCAGCAGAGCATTGGATGCTAAACTGATCCACATGGGAGATGTGCTGGGAGAAAATTACAGATAGAAGAAAAGTGGGAGTTCTGCAATTAAGGCCCAATGGCCGTTTTCCAGAGCTACCTCTGCTAGAAAGCTTACTTTATTAATGCTTACAGTGTAATAATGATTATCTCATTCCTGACCATGCAGGAGGAATCTAACAAGCTCCTTGGTTTATGAACATTCCAGGTAATGTAGTAGAGAGTCTGCAGAGAAAACTCATTTCTCCTAACTCTACGAAATCAACAGACTTAGTTTTTCCCTTGCATTTTCAGATTTGTTTCTTGTAAGTAGAACTTATACATAGATATCATTTGCAAAGGAAATATTATCAGGCCTGTAGAATTGATTTGAAGTTCCTAGTCTCACTCCTTTCTGTTCAATATTCATTTCATTCTATTGCTCCTGCCTATGCCAGTTAGCATACAAGAACGAAGTATGGCAAATATGTCCTTTGAGAGAGAGAGCGAGAGGGAGAGAGAAGATTGGGAAACAGCCTGAGAAAGAGAGAGAAGATCAGATGGCATAGTCATAAGAGTTTTGGGACCTTTTACTGTTACAAACCCAAATGGAGTCGCAATTTTGACAATGCGGAAATAGTCAATAGATTCACTGGACTAATTGATGTCTTCATTAACATAATTTCACTAGTAACTACTCTGCTGCAGAAGACAAACTAAGAAAATTTGGTTTAACTACTGGATTCAGCACTGATATATTCAAGTGAACGTCAATGGCCCGAATCATTTGCAGAGTTAGGCAAGGAGACCAAAAAGTCCTTTCCAGCCTTAAAGACCTCTGAATTTATGGCACTGCTGAGAGGACAGTATGTCATCTCTTGGCAGACAAAATACAATGCCATCTCACCAGTTCTTGTTTTTTCTACAGCCTCTTCAACATCCAAAAATACTTAGAATGTAGGATGCACCTCACTGTCCAGCACTTCTCTTTAAGGTATAGTTGCTTCAAACCCTCCACATCTACACTTTACCCTGAAACATCTTATTAGCTCCCTGAACAAACTGGTCTCACGACTGTACATTTGACACAGCTATGTTTTCACATGAAGCTAGCTATTTTAAAATGGTTAGAATTTCAAAACATTTTGGAGTCAGATGTTTTCTGCACCCACTACTCACCTTCCATTTTCACCTTCTTTCAACTTCTGCTGAAAGAAAATATCCTTCAGCAAAGATGTTTCCTGGATGGACTGTCAACTTCAGCACAACTCAGTAAAAACATTAAACTCAATTTCATCTTGTTTTTCTGGGACACAAGGCTCAGCAGCTAAGTGAACATCTTTTGTCTAAGAACTGACACCACTTCAACTCGGCAGGAAAAAGTCTGCAAAATCCCAAGTAGACTCAATTCTGAAAGAAAACAAACAAAACCCATTTGTTGTTTCAAGAGCATGTTTTGTATTCCTTCCTGCAGACTGTCAGCTATTGTGGCCTCGGCGCAAAGAGGCTTATCATACAGTGTGAGTGTAACATGACTGAAATCAGTGGAGTTCGACTCATATACATCAGCTGAGGTTATGTATAACCCAGAGTATTAAAGTGCACAGAAACTCTCTACTATTGACAACATTGCTATACAGTTTTACTAAAAGCACTGTAGATTGAAAAACATGTAAATGAGAAGTTTCTGATACTGTAGCTTTATATTAAAATGTAAAGAAACAAAATTAGAAACACTCTGGCATGAATACTGTGAAAATGTGTAGGCAACATTTCAATGTGACTATGCATACTCATAAATTTAAAGAACTACGTTAGAGAGGTAGCATCTGAAGGCTGATTGCATTTTATTCAAAATCTTTTTATAATGGCATAGAATCTCTACCACTTAAAAAATAATAATAATTGAAAAGAGGAAGTTTCTCCATTAGCCACAGAATATTTCTGATAGATTTCCACTTAAGTTAGTGTGAGTTCTTTGTACACATGCCTCCATATTGGTTGTAATACTGTGTATGAGTTCTCCTAATATCACTGTTTGTGGTATTTTAAATACTGGTTCGTATTGTAAACCATGACTTATGCAAGCACACAATTATTTTTAAAATCAGTGGTTTAGTTTCATTCTGATGTCTTCTCTGAGCCTCCAGACTATGGATTTCATTACAATTCTGAAAAGCAAAGGTTTACTTATTTTCCGTCTTTTATTTTAAATATTTATTTCATAATTTTTCCCCTTTGTAACCCTGCTGTTGACGAAACCATGCCTGATGAGGTATTCTCTCTTAGATTTAATATTGTAATTTGCAACTCAGTTCACACACTGCAGATATCAGAAATGAAGCATCTTCTAATATCTTTAGAGAGCTATAAAATATCAGGCTTATTTCAAGAAAAGGCTGTCTAGAATTAAAGCTTTTTTAAGTTGAAGCTTCTCTATGAATAAATGGCTTTCATTTTCCCTGTTGATTCTTTGGGTACCATGTAAACTGTCACACATTGCTGAAATCATCCTTGCTGATATTGCAATTTGAAGTTTATTATAGATACCTTTCCCTAGTGTTACAATTTACTGAATTAGACTTGTTGCTTCTGAGTAAAGCTTGCTTTCACATGGAGATTCGTTAGGCCCAGGTTAGAAGTGCATAATGTAGTATTTGGAGTAGGTGTGAAAATGCTGTGGAATCCAAATTACAATTTTCATCTCTTCAACTTATCTCACATATTCCTTCCAGCTCTAGCCCTTAATCTTTATACTGAATTTTTGATGGGCTTGGATCTTATACCCTTTTATTCCTTATTCCCTTTCACTTGATTTTTTTTTTTAATACAGTTTCTCAGGAGAAATTAGCTAGCAGTGATGATCAATGGGTGCATTGCTTTGAATAATTCTGCTGTGTGCAAGTAATCAGAGGTGGGATTTCAATAGGAAGCTCATTAGGCCAGCATGAGTCATTTCAAGAGAAAGTAAGAAATACCAGCAAATAGATACATTCTGAGAGAAGCTGGCAGATCTAAGCACTCCCTAGATAGGAATGCTATTTTGTGTGTCATTTTGTACTACCAACAAAACCAAAGGTGGTGATTTCAAAAGACATAGGATCCACAGGAGTAACAAACGTAGAAAAACTATAGCAGGATCTTCTTTGCTGTTGGCTGAGAAGGTCAACAGGATTTTGAAGCCTGAACCACAAATACATGCAAAATGAAGCCTAATTTAGCCCGGCTAAAGAACTGGAATTCTGCCTCTGCTTTCTTTGTGGCAGAAGATTTTTCCAATGATAAGTGGAAGCTTTTTGACTTTGTTAAGAAATAAAGATACTCATGGTATCATCTTCAGAAACTTTCTGCTTCACTTATTTTTTCCAAGTAATAGAACAGTGTTTCCCTTTGACCCTGATTTGTTTAGCTTACAAAAGAGATCAGAAAGATTGTCTTATCAAAGAGCTCTTTCTAACTTAGTGGGCATGCACTATAATCTCCGTAGTTTTTCTGAACTTCATCCCTTAAAGTTTATCAAGTAATATTCACATAATGGGCTTCTTCTGAATGGTTCAAAAACATATTTAAAAAAAGTATCAACATTAAGTCACAATATGTTCTGTAGCAGAAGAAGGGAAAGGAAGAAAAGAGTCTGGTAGGACTTAATAACATAGCTGTGAGCATAAGCTTCAACATTGAGTTTTTTTACTGCTAGTTTTGTTTTTCTTCTCAGGAACATGCAAGCAACATGGAAATCATAGCTTTAAATGTCTTGAAAGTTATACAGTCACTATTTGAAATTAATGATTGCCAGGATTTTTATGAAAAGTAATACCTACCAACAAATTTCTGTAAAAACAAATTTTAAAAAAATTCTAGATTTTATGGAGTAGCACAGTTTCAGAACTGGAATTGGAATTACTGCTCTAAAGTAAAATCCAAGAACAAAAAAAGCTTAAGGTGGGAAGAGCCCCTGTGATCCCAAGCTCTAGGACAAAGCTATGGCCTTTCTAAATAAGGCTCCCAGTCCCATCTGAGGATATTAGGAGTCCGTCCATTAGGAGCTTTGAAACAGCCCAGCACTGGATCTGTACCACCCAGGATATTAGGAAGCCCAGGACTGCTGTTTCACAAACAGTGCCACAGAGAAATGTAATTCCTGCTCCTGGGGAAGATGGCTCAGCCATATATTCAATGGAGAACTGGACAGTTAAATCCCTGGTGTCTCCTTCCTCTCAGAGCAGAGGAAGAAAATAAGATAGTTATTTTACCCTGTGCATTGCAAAAACCCTAATTGGCTATGTAATGCACTGCAAACTTGGAACAAATTGTCTTGTTTGCAAGACACTGTACATGTAATTCTATAAAAATGACTGTATTTCCAGAAGATACAGAAAGATTATGGCTTTTGGTAGGTCATCCGAAGAACAAGAGAGAAAGAAAAGGATATCAGTGCACATACGATGCTTCAAAACACGCATCTTCAGAAGTCATGGCTACTGATGAATTACAGGAGTATGGACTTCATTTATTTATCTTTTCTTCAACACTCAGCGGCAGGGCTGGTCTGTATGATGGAGAGAGCACAGTGATGCAAATGATATCTACCCCATCTTTGTGATCTCTGTTCTGTCCAAGTGCCCTTGGCCGAGCTGGGCTCCAGGGACTACCCTCCATAGGGGTTGTTTTGGATGTCATGCAGGGGTGTGTTTCAGACTCACTGGATGACTGGTATGCATTATCCTTTCAGGAATGTTTCAGTTACATTTCCAAGCTCTTGCATGCGAACAGCAGTTCCAGGAACTCTTTTAATGAGAATTTCACTCCTGAGGGAAGTTAATATTGCAAGGAATTTGAGACCGTAGGCATGGGCTTATAGTGCTTCCACTGCTGTCCAGCCCTATGAACATTTGTAGATGCATTAGCAATGCACATTTTAGCAAACCTTGCCTGGAGGTCTGTAATGAAATCCAAGCACATAAAAACTGGGTTAATCTAAACCCCAATTTATTTGAACTTCAGGGCACATAAGTCCATAAAAGAGACAAGATGAGAAAAAAAAAAAAAAGGCAAATGCTGCTTCTAACGGGGAAAAAAGTCTGCGAATGCGTTAATCTGAACTTGGATGGATTCATAGAACTGTGAAAGAGCAGAATTGCACTTGTTGTACTTGTGCCTTCAGCCCTAGCAGAACTAAGCCTCATACCCTTAATAACAAAAATACACCTTCAGCTCATTTTTCAGGTTTTTATTTAAAATGAGAAAGCCCTGTAACAAAAAGCAGAGGCCAAAGAGCTTTGCCTATTAATTCAGTTTTAATAGGGATTCTTATGTACTGTAGCATTATTCTCTGTGCACATTGATGTTCCTGTTTTCTCTCCGCTCCTCCCCTTAGTGTGAAAGCTGTCTCTTCTCACTAATTAAATTTCATTACCTCCCACTGAAGTGAAGAGACTGAGAGATTGCTGGCTGACTGCCTTTGACATACTTAATCAATCCCTAGAGAACAAATAATGACCCTTTCTTGTTCTTTTTAACTTGTAACCTTTTTCCCCAAGACACAATTTCTTCAGTCATTTGAATTCATGTCCATCTTCAATTTCAAGACTATAATGATAAGTAATTCTGTAGTCATGTAAGCAATCAATAAGAGGGTAGATACTTGTGTCATCTTTGTCATGAATATTAAACTTTCAATGTCATTTTGCCCTTAAAAATTCATATAAAACTAGAATCATGCTGCCTGGGGACAACATTAGCATTGTCTTTACCCAGTCTTATCTACAAAGATATTCATATGAAAGCTGGACTTCAGTTATGGGGCTTCTATAAACTATACCTCAAATTGTAATTAGAAGGACAAATCAATATACAGTGGTGCTCTGAGTTAAGTGACACTGCACATAAACTTTACAGTAATTCTCAAGTCATGATAAACAACTGGCTGCTAAGGATGCCCCTTATCAAGTGCTAAATCTGGGCAGATCAGAAAGACCAAGTGAAAGAAATAAGTAAATCTCTAGAAAATAGTTTTATATGTGCACGTGTAATGGAGAAGACACATACCTCTTTTGCTGTTCAGATAGTGAACAGCTTTTCTTCATACAAAAAAATATGTTAAAACAGTGAAAATGGTGAAAGAATAAACAGATGAGAATTCTTCTGAATTAATAAAGTAGTATCTCATGTACGTCATGCACATGCACACCATGGCAGCCCTAACCTAATAAAACAGGATTGTGGCTTTAGTTGTACTTTAAAGCATCAATGCATGGAAAAATTATGTGCATGTCAGTATAGGTATAGGTCATTTTTAGCCCCTGAGGTAAATTTCTTACTGTCCCTGATTGACTTCCAAAATGAAGCCTTTAAAAGATTTCAGTTTGTTAGCTATGAGTCTACATCCACATGGTGAGATTTTGTGAGATTTGTTTACACTTACATGAGTGATTACTGTATGTAAGCATTCATCTATCCACTGTCATAAAACACTCAAATGTCTAAGTTCCTAGAGCATACAATTTGTCAGGAATGGACTGTGGGAAAGGTTTATACTTTTTTAATAAAAAAAAAAGCCACTGCCATGCCACTCTTCTCAGACTTCTTTTGGTTTAGAAGTGCATTCTGCCTCAGGCCCATGTTCTTTGCTGGGATATGTAAAATGTACGTGAGTTATCAGTTCTGTTGCTATGGGTATCAGTGTGCTTGTACTGATTTATTTACTTATTTAATGGTTTCTTAATGGATTAACTAACTACCTGCTGGTTTATAGAAGTCTCAGTTCTGCAACATTTTCCATGGTTTAATGAGGAAATCATCAGCATATTTAGCTTTCCAGAGCTGTCTAAATCCTCTTCTTGCCATGACAGGTGTTACCCTCACAGTATGAACCACTCTCCAATTAACTGTAAGATGTAACCTGATAATTAAATGTGGCAAAGAATAACATAGAGTGTTATAGAATACAGAAATACTCTCGAGACTATGAAAAGTTCCAGAAATAAGGCAAAAAGTCTTTCATCCACTGCTAAAAAGTAAATGAAACAAGTGTCAGTATTTTTTGTTCTGGTTTGTTTTGTGAATTGGGTTTTTCTTGTTTGCCTATTTTAATTAAGTCATCTAAAGAGACTGACATAAGCTGTGCAGTGCTGGCCCTGATATTCAGAATAGCAGCTTTCTTAAGTGATGAGAACACAGAAAAAATGATTGTGAATTCATTCATTCAGATCTACAGTTACTGAAGACAGCACAAGGTTGTTCACCACAGAAGTAAAATTCTAGTTTCGGGTTTCCTTCAGACTTTTGAATAAACTTATGCAAGTTTCTTAATGTGTCTTTAGCTCCTTTTTTTTTTTTTTAATCATCCGAACATTGGTATTCTAAATAAGATATTCCCTCTCTCACAGGATATTGCAAGAACAAAATTCTAAGAAACAACATAATGTTAAATACCTTATGTCTTTAGCCAGTGAATGCTTGCATTTCTCTTAAAGTTGGACTGAGTTTGCTGTCTTCCATATAAACTCTAGAGTAATTATTTTGTCCTCATAATCAGACCTTCCTATAAAATCCATATTACGCTGTTGACCTCTGTGACAATAACCACAGAGCATTATGGAGGAAAGACAGGGATTTTTATTCCTCTGCAATATAGCACCATCAGATGCTCTCACTTATTAAATTTCCTGAGACTAAATGATGACAGTGAATTCTGCACCACCTGCTGAGTGAACTGTTGGGATGAACAGAAAGAATAGAGATCCTAGGGGAGAATAAGTCATCCCAGCTTGTTTCCTCTGTCCTCCCATTCAGCTGTGCTCACCAGCACCCAGACAGCCAGAAGTGGTGAAATGTAGATTGAGGCATGGAAACTTTGTTTGTTCAGCCCACAGAAGAGGAGGCTGAGGGGAGGCCTCACGGTGGCCTGTGGCTTCCTTGTGAGAGGTGTGGAGGTGGTACCAGTGGAGGCACTGGTATCTGCTCTCTGGTGACAGTGACAGGACCCAAGGGAACAGAATGGAGTTGCATCAGCAGAGGGTCAGGCTGAGGATTAGGACAAGGTTCTTCACCAGAATGTGGTCAGGCACTGGAACAGGCTGCCCAAAGCAGTGATTATAGCCCCAAGCTGCCAGAGTTCAAGAAGAATTTGGTCAATGCTCTCAGACATAGAGTTTGAATTTTGGGTGGTGTTATGTGGAGCCAGTAGCTGGATTTGGTGTTCCTTGTGAGTCCCTTCTGACTCAGGATATTCTATGATTCTCTGAAATGCAGCCCTGTATGTTCTGGAAGAACTGCTATGAAGGCACGCTGTTAAGTTCAGACAAATGTATGATGTATGTCTAGGTGTTAATAACGTACAAGCACAAACAGCTCATGTTTCTGTTAGAAGTCAAAAAGCAATTAAAAATGCATGGTGATGATTTTGTTGGACTGTTCAGCATAAAAAGATTGCACCCACTGACATTCAGCTATGCTTGCTGAGTGTTTGTGGAAACCAAACAGTGGATGTGAGCAGTGGGTGGCGTGTTTCAGCAGTGGCAACAGCAACATGAAATATAAGCAATGTTCTGGACAGCCATGCAGATTTTTACAAGCTCATCCTGCAGGCTCTTGTTCATTGCTGGAAAAAAAAACATAGCTAATGGTGATGACTATGCTGAAAAAGAGTGTTTTGCAGCGGACCATTTGCTCTATCAACTAGTGTTATTGTGGTCTTTGTATCTGTTGTATTTTCCAAGGAAATAAATAGGAGGCATTACCTTTGGAGTGACCTATGCAAATGTTACACTCTTTATATCTGAGGTAAAAATGTGACACACACGCACACAAATCAGTTTAAGTCAGTGCCAGAACCCTGAGAAACTACAGCAGAGCTGAGGTTTTGCTTCAGTTGTTTGTTTATTACCTGCTATAATCCTTATGCCATTACTGTGCAACATCATTAGTTCTTTAAAACTGGTTATAATACTTGCTACTTAATACTCCTATTCATTTGCCATCCATATTCATTAAACATAAATTGGAAGGGAAAGCATCTGTTTTATATAGCAACTAAATAATACCAGTTTGCTACATCATTCTGATTATAATTTGCCATTTTAGGTCCGTTTGCAATTGTCAATCATGCTTGTAAGAAAGATGCATTCTTTGCTTGGCTAAAGCTCTACATATTTCGTTCTTAGTAACTGTGATCAAAAATGTTGTTTGATGCTTGAAAGATTATTGTTTTTTATTTTTGAGTCTCTATGCTAGTATTTTCTATATTTCACTTTCACGAGATTTTTGGGACAGGAAGAAAATGCAGGGACATGTAATACACAGCGCATTTTGACGCATATGCCCAAGGAGATGCAACAAATCATATGACAAATTAAAAACAGAGAAAATTTGAATCCATAGCAATAGCAATTTAGTTTAACATTCAGACTTAAAGGAATAAAGGAATTTATAGATTCTGGAGACTGTATTATATTTACTGAAATGCCTCTATTTTAAAATAACTGGTGCAAATCTCTGAGTTTGTCATTGACTACAGGCAGAGGATGAAATCCTATGGCAAAACATAAATACTGAACACAGTTTCGTGGTCCCAGTTCAGACAAAAATCCATTGAAATCATAAGAGAGATTTGCTTGGGGAGAAACTGGGAAAGCATTACACTGGCTCGTAATAGCTCCTGGCTGCAAACTCTAATTATGAACACATCTGCGGGGAGGGGGGGGGGGGGGGGGGGGG
>WBMW01006372.1:72891-305751 GCA_013396635.1 Penelope pileata
GGGGGGGGGGAAGGAAATGCATACCATGGAGCTGACAGTTATAGGTATCTTACTATTAAACTCCTTTCTAGTTTTTTTTCTGTCATTATTTGGTACACTGCATTTTTTATATATAGTTTTCAAGTCTTTTGGACCCTAAGGGTGGGGGTCGTTTGACATAACTTCTAAATAGAAGTCAACATCAGAGCTGGTTGTCTAGACTCTAGATCATTGATGGAAAAAACAGGTAATTTTTGTGATATGAATCATCTGAACATCAGACAATATTTGAATTAGATAATATCAATCACATATAAAATGTCTGTTTCTCTCCAGTGATCACAAATATTGTCTAGACCTTATTTCAGATATAGACAAAGGCATTATAGTTTAGTCAGATAAATTTCACCCCAAGGTGAATGGAAAACATTTGTTACAATAGGTCACAAACTTTAACAGTGCAATTGCCCCGAAAATAATGAAAGTAAAACCTTTTAGCCTTTTTGAGAGTAAAAATTTCTATTGATAATTCTTCCTTCGTTTCTAAGCTGTGGAGTACAAGGTAAGGATTGGTCTAGAAAGATTACATGGTTAGATTTTGTAAATACTGTATGTGACAGCAGTGAGTACTAGAAGTGTCAGAAATAATTACAGATGTTTTACTTTGTTTTATGAGGAGTTCAGACATGGCACTGTAGTCCTGGATCTGCTTACACAAGGATGTCTGAAGAGTAGATCTCCCACAGCACCTGCATAGCAGTTGGGCTGGGAATACCTCTGCTCTGGGTGGTGAACAGCTGATGGCATATGTGGAGGTACATGGTTAACTGTGGTGAGCAATATTTGATTTTGGTTTCTTATCACCACATGGGCTTTTCCCACTCCCGTAACTGAAGCACCACAAGAGGTGTCATTTTTCTCAAAGAACTTCATGAACTCTCTGCTCTTGACAAGTGCGGGTATTTGAAATGGAGTTAAGCTATTTCTCCCTTTAAGTTTTAAAAAAAAAAAAAAAAAAGCATGTAAAACAGACATTGGCCATAAATGACTTAAAACAGGGTGTTGATCAATGCAAAATGATCTTTGTGATAAACACGGAATCACATGAAATTATCCTCAGACCTGTCAGGTTATATTACGTTATGTCAGCAGTGATTCAATATCTCTGAGCTACTCTAATCCAGAACGATGTGATAAGACAAGACACACATGGTGTCTGAACAATAGTACTAGAAAAGGAAGGATTTAGAATCAAACCATAGCTGTTTTAGCATGTAATTATTTCACGCATACTTGTACAGTGTAATTATTGAACGCTGTAAGTATATAAACTCTTTTGTGATTTTTCTTCCTATTGCTTTAAAAAGTGACTGCTTTTTTCCCATAGACTCCCTAACTATCCTTTTTACGAAACGTCATCTGCCAATGTTGAAATACAGCTCTTATGCTGCCACTGGGCACATGATATCTATTTATAGTTCCTCAAAGTCATATTTCTTTTGTAGGTTTTATTTCTTGTTGAAAGAAAAGTACTTAATCCCTTTGGCACCAAGATGCTGTTTAGTAAAACGTGAGTTTTTTCTATAAGAATTGTTTTGAAGAGAATGAGAATTGACCCCTTTAGCCAGCTTACATTT
Organism: Penelope pileata; assembly: GCA_013396635.1. Lineage (NCBI taxonomy): Eukaryota > Metazoa > Chordata > Aves > Galliformes > Cracidae > Penelope > Penelope pileata. Next base: position 74,508 of record WBMW01006372.1, read on the forward strand.
CTGCTTCCCAATGGATTCCAAAGCCTAAGAAAAAGTAAATTAAATCTGGATCTGCACAGCGCAAGAACTTGAGCCTCTGAGGAAGTCTTGTTCCCTGTAGACCTGGCCTCTGGTTATTCAGACTGTTGTTTCAACCTGTCTAAAGTCATACTTTTAATTGATATTTTGTAATGGACTACATCCATTTCAGTAGATAGTATGTTCAGCCATGGACCCAAAAGAAATTCTTGGGCCCAAAGACCTTACAGCACTTTCTGTATCACAAATATGTTGTAACGAAAAAAATTGTTTATCTAACAGAAACAATGTTAACAGGGTAGTTTCCTTGGGTAGGTGTTCAAGCCAGCGCAGCCATCATCATTGCTGCAATGGCTTTCCCACAAGGAAGTGGGTACAGCACGTGTGATGAAGGCAGGCTTACAGCAGCCAGCCCCTGCTGTAATGACCAACCTTGCACATTCTCATATTATACAACATCAGCTGTGCACAAAGGTGGATGAGCAGAAGAAAGAGTAAAGTGCTAAGGAACCATAATATATTACATACCTTCAAAGATTTCCTAGTATTAAGAAATCCAAATATGCCACATTCATATTATCTATGATTTTGAAACAGTCTTAAATAGAAAAGTTTGACATTTAACTGTCCATGACCTCTGTGGAAATCTATCCATTAAGTAGCCACTCTAGTCTCAGTTTAACAATACATAACCTCTTTACATCGGGAGCTATTATCGAGCATAAATAAAGGTAATACTATAAGATCCATAACTTCTCCTATCTAACAGGGCCATGGAGTAAACATACTGTGCATTAATCCTTACCAGAGCCCTAGAGCCAATGACCACCTCTGTTAGCACAGAGGAGCAGAAAGTGTCACTGGTGATCATATCCTGAGGCTTTTTCTGTTCCTTGTCAAAGAATTTGACTCAGAAGAACTGCAAAATCCCAGGGGCAGTGCAATGTATGATGCTAAACAGTTGACAGGCACAAGAGTTGATTTTGAGGTAGATACTTCAGTTTTCAGTTAGAGATCAAGATTTCAAGTTTGTTACAGATAGACAAATAAAGCCAAAGCCAGTTCAGGAATGAGGCAGCTTCTGTATCTCTTTTCCAGCTGTGGCTTCACTCATGTTATTATAAGAAAGCTTGTGAAAGCAATGTTGCTTTATGAATCTTCTGAAGAATAGAGTGTTTTTAAATGTTTAATATATGTTTGTATTAAAGGTGTTGTACTGGGATGATCTAAAGCTCACAAAGGTTTGATGTTAAATGAATTCACATTTTAATAGAGCAATTTACATACCTGGGAAAAACACGCAAGGTGCCAGCCACATAAAATGTTCTATGACTCAACATCAGAAGCTTGATTTTTTTTTTTTTTTTGTTTTGTCTTCCAGATATGTTAGTTAGTCTAATAGGAGATATTACATTTTGTTACAAATTTTGACTTGCTTAAAATGAGTTTTAATGCCCAGGTGCACTTACGTCTTTTGACACAAGACACAACGTTATAAAAATCCAAGGAGAAAATATTCCTAGGAATGCTTTGCAGGATATCTATTGTGACTCGTGCCAGATGTCATCAAACTCTGCTATGGTAAACTCATTTAAAGCAACTCTTTATCTGCTGAACTAAATGGCTTTAGAGTGGGGAGCAGTCAGCAACTTCTGCTTCACGTAAGACATTAAGTAACTGTGTTTGGAAAACATATTCTGGATGCAGCCATAACAATGAGCTAGTTGTAGAAATGTCTTATATGGAATTTTCTGGAAGTTTGGTACACCAGTTCAGCACCTTTGTGCTGGGAAGACTAGGTTATGCGTGGTTATCCAATGAATGTATGTACTTCTGGAGTTTAGGCAGGTAAGTAACTTAGGGCTGCAGATCAGAGGAAGTGGAGTTCAGAGAGTCAAAATGGCTTAGATCCCAAGTGGCTCCTGTGTGACATCTATGTTGTAGATTCTGCCTCCATCAGAAAGTCCATCTGCATTGTGAGGCCCGTGGCCAGAATGCAGCAACGTAAGGAAAGGTATACGCTTGCTAGTGTTTTACATTCTTCTTGCCAGTCTCTTGAAAGACTAAATTATGGCTGTTCCATGGAGGCAAAATGTTATGATGTGCTATAAAAATTAGGGAACTTTTTCTAGAGGGATGAAGAGTATAGCAAAATGTTTGCTTAACAAGTTCTGGCAACAGGAAACAAATACTAAAAACATACGACTCTTCCATGGTCTCAACATAAACGCTTAACAAAAACACTTGGAAAATGAATACTGAAGTGCTTTATAAAACATACCATAGTAAAAACAATAATACCTATGGTAGAATAAAATGGTTCAACAACCAAGGTGAAGCTTTAGGCCAAATTCTCTAACAGCGTTTAACAGGATTTCTGTGCTCTTCAAAACTTCAAGTAGAAGTCAGTATTTCTCATGTTATTTTCAAAGAATAAACCTTTCACAGTCCCCATACCTGACATCTGATAATTTTTAGTGTGCATGGTAATGATTTGAAAGTTAATAATTGGATAGTCTGTTGCTCTGTGATTATGAAAAATCACTTTAGGTGTGCTCTTAGTATGCCATTGTATTTTGAGAGCAGTGTCAGTTGTGATTATTCAAAAAAAATCCAGTGAGACTGTATATTGCCTAAAATATCTGGAGTGCTAATGCATAGGGTCACAATCTCATTCCCATGATTATAGCCTAAGATTTTTCTGTTTAATTTCAGTTTGGTTCAACTTGTAAACCACATTCAGACCAAAAATATCTCTATTAGGAAAATTTCTGTGTAACTTCCACTTTATTTTCATTGACTTATATTTTGCCAGTTTGGGGTCTAATGAATCTTCTAAGTTATTGTTTGAATTATTCTTTCTAAAAGTGTATATCTGGTGGGGGGTGAAGTGTTGCTGATATGTCAGACCGGGATTACTTTTTTAAGGTTAGAATTGAGAATAAACAAATTCAAGTGCTTTTAGTTCCTAAGACTGAAACAGCAAACATAGATTTGCCTCAAAGTCAGTGGTATCCTGTAATGCCAGAAGGATCTAACACCAGGAAATCTATCTGTAGATCTTAAGTTTCTAGAATAATCCCCCTTATGACTAAGCCTAGAGTGATTTTTATTTATAGGCATTTAAAGTTGACTTACTGACACATTTTAGCAGACAAGTATTTAGACACTGAGAATAGAAAATCGTGGCTGTCCGTGGTCAGCAGTATATATATATATTTTTTTTATTTTAACTATTCCCTCTCTAATTCATAACCATGCAAGTGAAAGTTTACAGGATACTTTGTCCTTTCCCAACTCCTACATAAAACCTGCCATTTATCCTCTCTATTCAGCCCCATTGTACCACTTAGTTGGGAATGCATTCTTCTTGTCTAGGGAGCATGAACATTATAAGTATGCTACAGATGTAGTCACTGGAGCCAACCCTGCAGTTTGCACCACAGGCTATCAGGTGGGGCAGGCAATGCATAAATCCACCTCAGGAGAAGCACCTAAATTTCTTCAAATACTCAGAACAAGCATATTTTTATTGAAAATAATATCCCTTTAAATGACTTTGGAAACATAAGTTGATAATGTTGCTGCTGTAGAGAACTTTGCAAAAGGACTGTAGGTAGCACAGTCTCTTAGATACTTCTGAATATGTTTTTCTTGGTATGGAAAAAGCCTTTCTTCCTCCTGCTTCCTGGCATGCCTGAATCCATCCATCCTGCTAGACACTGGGAGAGCGAATGGAGAAAAATTCCCTTGAGGACATAAAAAAAAGTTTTTAAAGAGAAGAAACTAATCACTCTTTGTGAGAAAGAGAAGGGCTCATACAGCCCTGCTCTCTTAGGAATGATATTTAGTAATGGTTTTGGAAGAAGGATAACCATAGCACAGCTGCCTACACACAGTCTATTCTACAGCAAAACCATCCCTTCACAGAAATATGGAGCACTTGGCTTTCAAAAATCTTCATGCCTTTCATGCTAATGCTGACAATATTCATGTTTTCTTCTTGAAGTTCTTATTAATTCAAATGTACCAGTGACAGAACAGCTTCTGAAACATCCCATGACAAAGCTATCTCTCTGCTCAGTGCCCTCCTAGATACTTGGAGCTACCCCTGCTGCTGTGAGATGAGGGCTGGTGGAGGTAGCTTCCAGCTCATCTCTGCTCACCAGCCCAACAGCTTGTGCAGGTCCTGCAGGCTAAGCAAAAGGAGGCGAGGAGAGCTATTTTGGCCCTGTAACAAGACGTAAAACTGCAGGAAATTGCTCATTCACTCTGCTGCCTGCAGTGACTTACTTTCATCTTGCTTATGCTCCCTCATTTAGTCCTCGCTGTACAATGCAGGGCTGACATGCTTGCTGCCATTGTACCATCTAGTCGGTTTGTTCATTTCTGAACTTGGCCTGTGTAAGTGGAGCATAAGTCATTAAGGGCAGGGCATGTGTATAGCTGGGCAGGTTCACAATGCCTAAAGCAGGCTCTGCTCTTAGGAATTGCATTAATAAATATGAGCATTATAATACTAACCTTTAGAAAGTATCTAGTTTATTATCCTATTGAAAATATGCCAAAGAATTTGCAGCAACATCATCAAGAGTCTTTGTTATTACAGATGCCTTAGTTTGCACTCCTGAAATTAAGCTTTTAAGAAAAAAATAAAAATACACTGAAACAAGAAGCCTGTGTGCAAACTAAGGACAGAACAGAGCTTTACCCTTAAATAATTTCAAATTCTCAATGTTATTTTTATGTATCAGGCTAAAGGAAAATATAATCACATTCAGTATAATTTCATCTTCTCAGAAAAGCTGTATTTACAATAGTATTTAAAATCCACTGCAAGTTTGTAAATGCAGAAAAATTGATATATCTAAAGTAGTCTGAGCAGAGGTATAATTATTGAGATTACTATTTAGAGCACTTCATATGTTTTCTATAAAAGTGTTACTTCCAGCTTCCTTTTTTTCCCATTAGGACTAAAAAGAATCATACGCCTGTTTTTCTGAACCTATTAAGCTTTGACACTTTCTGAATACATTTTTCTACATTTACACATCTTGTCACATAGCTATAGTGAGGTTTCAAAAAATTCAAATATTTTTGAACAGATGTGATATAAAGTTCAAGAAACAATGGTGTATTGGTTCCTTTACTAATGAAAATACAACAGCTTACGTTACAGAAATACTAACTGATTTACACTACAATTTTATCTGGATTAGGCTGTGAGATACTTAAATACATTTATTCAAACACGTACTCTCACTGAATGTTATTTCAGAAAGTAAGGCCATGTTGTAAAAACTTACCCAATGAGATGATTATTATTTTTTACAAGAACATTTCAACCGTGGTTCCTCAAAATAAATAATAGTTTTTTTTTCTTTAAATGGTAATTTTATTCAGTTCTTGCTTGTCTGATACTGTATTTCTATGAGAAAACATTAATAGCTAATAGAAAGATAATTAAATGCCTTAATGAACAGTTTCATGGATGAATTCTTTTACAACGGACAGCCACAAAAAAAGTATTAAAATCTATTACTATCCCAAAGGACCTGCTGCGCTACTTTTAATTTTACTCTGAAGGAATAGAAAATATGCATATTTCAAAATAATGTTATAAAATCTCTGAGCAATGTTGCCTGTTTGTGTTTAACACAAATTGCCACTTGCTATGGAAATGACAATGTTTATATATGAAAGACTTTGACTGTAGCTTACATATATTCCAGTCAGATAAACAAATCTCCAGGATTATCTTTCAACAAATAAATTATTCATGAATGCAGTTTCAGAAAGGCTCTCATGGTTAGCTCTTTCTACACCGTAGCATATAGCATGAGTGTGAAATCTTTAAACTCTACATAATGAGAGTGATTATGTAAGCTGTGGCAAGAAAACAGGGAGTTTATTTCTTATCTGTTTTGCTCTGACCTTCATTAAGCTTTATGTGAACTAGTCATTTGTTTCAGATATAGAATGTTTTGTGAAAAATCCAATTCAGAATATTTGAATACCAATGACTGGAAAAACATGATGGTCTAACTTTTGCATGTATCGTAATTGGCAATGTATCTACGCTATTCAGTTTCTATTACTCTGCAGCTTCAGCTTCCAACAGATTACCCAGTTAGCTAAGTCCCTGTTAAATATTTATTTTTAGCCAAATACTGTTTACATGTGCAAATCCTAACTAGACAAAATTTTGAATATAGCATCCCTGCAGTATTTGGGAGAAAAAAAAATCTTTGTGTATGATTCCAAAGTCTCATGGTCCCACAGCTGTTCTTCCTTGCAGCTGGCACGTGGTGATTGCCCTCTGTCACTGGACTGCAGAAGATGCTGCCAGCCTCTGCCATCTGGGAGGATAATTGCACATCAAAAGCAGAAACAGCTGGCAGAAAACTGGAAGGGATGTGGCTCTCAAAAATGAGGGCCTTCTATGTGCTTGAAAGTCTCATTCTAGCTCTTTAAATTGCCATTTTGATTCAACAGAGCTGCACTGTCTTACAATATTCAGAGATCTTGCCCCAAGCATGAAAATCTCTCATTTGTTTGCTGCACTCATCTCTGTCAAACAGCTGTTGCTGATGTCACAGAACCCAAGCACTGCCCTAGCCAGAGCTCCCAATCCTCCTTCAGTACCCACCACCCATCCCAAGAGCCTGCACTGAGGACAATGGTGGTACAGATCCAGATCTGCTGGGTGTTCAGATCCTCTGGTTATAGAGACTATCGAAAAGTCTGTTGGTATGTTGTTCTTTAAAGCAAAAGTTAAAACTTCTGTGAGAAAGAAAAATTCAAATTGCCGATGGAAAGTAAATACGTATGACATGTTTGAGTAGCAGTGAGTTTATAAAATTCAAAATCTTTTTGTGTTACATTAGAATAGGCTAATTTGTGTAATGTCAGAAGAAACAATCAAGATGTGAATCTTAAAGTGTGGTTTTTTTTTTTTAATTTCAGTTGGATTCATTTAATTGAAACTGGGAAGAATGGAAATTAAACAAATGTCAAACTTTATATGAATCTGTTACAGCTAATAGGCATAGCAGGAAACTTTGTAATAGTAATACTTTAAATCAAACTTATTGGCTGAAACCAATCAGTGTCATTTGAAAACTTTCCATTAAAATGGTTTCCAATAGAAAAATACCCTTTTCACAAATACAAAATTTTCCTAGGAAAAGTGTAGTTTTTCAAAAAATACAATTATGAAAAATGAAAATGTTCACATTGAACATAGCATTTAAAATTTCTTGTGTGCCCATATATTATTAGCAAAAAACTTACCAGATATAAAATTACGTGACATTGTTGTCAAAAATAGGTTGTTCTGATTTTTATTTTTCAGCCTAATATGTGGCTGAAAATTTGGAAATTTCTATGAAAACAAAGAATCTTCAAATCAAATACAACTCTCTGAATGGAAATGGTAGACTTAATGTTCACTAATATTAATTGGAAGAATTCTTATTTTGTGTTTCAAACTTTTTTGCAATTGTAATGCGTGTTATCAAAAGCACCTGTCAATATTTTAGCTTCACTTTTAGTTTTCACTTTTTCCCATCCCTTTCCATTTTGCTTTTGAAAAGAAACAATCCTATATTTCACAAAAAGAAAGTGTATATAAAGAAACCTCTAAAATTGACATGGTTTCTGAAATGTGAATAAAAATATGATCTTTGAGAGTTGTTATAACATCTTTGCGTCTTAATGATTACAGAGAACTGAGAGGAAAACAAAAAGTTTTCAATAAAGGTGGAAAGGTGGGAAAAAAACTAAAATATTAAGATTTTGCCAGCTTGAGCATAATTGGAGTGGACCTCTAACTCTATTTAAACCAATGTCAGCTACACTGAGTATTACATTCTTGATTTTTGAAATACCCAGAAATGCTTTCCTATCCCAGAGTAATTTCTAAGAAGTCCATTGGCTTTCATGGGGTTAAATGTGTTCCCCACAAAGATTAATTCAGGACACTCTTATCCTTAACAATGAAGTACCTATTATTACTGAACAGCATAATAAGACTTCTTTACAAAATTTATCTCAGGTTCTTAGCCAGAACCTGAGACTTTGAGCATGTTCCAAAGATTTCTCTGCTTCTATTCAGTAAGTTCTTTTAATAACAGGCAATAATCCAGCCTTTAGCACAAGCTTTATTGCATAAATTAATTTCTCAATAAATATTTCAGTGTGAGTTTATTTGGGACTTTGTCATCCAAAGTAAGTAACAAATACGAACTTGACAGTTACCATCTGGTTAATTTGATTACAATCACTGATGAAATAATGTGTAGAAGTATGAAGAGAAAGAAAGCTATGAGCATATGGAGTAATGAAAGTCTGACTACAAATGACACCAGCCATGTCCTTAGTTAAGTTGCAATGTTTGTAGACTCAATAAAAAACAATTGACTAAATGTAAATCAGCATAAAAATAACTATTTTTAATAAAGAAATCAAAATAATTTCATTTCTTTACAGGATAGAAATGTAATGCAGAGGAGAAAGATGAACTCACAGAGTTTATATTAATTTTGACAAAGCATTTACTTTCATGAAATATACGATGAAAAATTATTCAAACGATTTTGGATGCAAATGTGCAAAAACCCTCAAACTGGGACCTCCTTCATGCGCAGATGATGTGCTTTTTATTTCATTAGAATATTTGTTTTTCGTGTTGCAAACATATTTGCAAAAGCGAGGTCTACCTTGACTGGTGCCTGCTTTGCCCTTGATAATACACTTCAAATAAATCCTTGTCACAATCTGTAAGGTACTTTAACTGAATACACATTGCCCTGCAAAGCTGGTGATGGCAGCTTTCTTGTTCATAATGTCATTTCTGTTTTCCGTCTTTGATTTAAGAATCATCATCTTTGCTTTCTTACATCCTTGTGTCTTCTGTCAACCATGTGCAGGAAAGCATTGTGTGAGTTGACCACAAGTGCTAGCAAATTGATTGTGAATTGGCCAAGGGACCAGACACTGATGGGTAATGAAAACTGTGACACCAGCCTGAGCTGCCTGTGAATACTTCATACCATTTACAGAGACATTAAACAAAACTGACTGCCTCCTGACTGCCTCCTGAAGTATTGCCTATGGGAGAACCACCGTGATGAGTGCTAGATCAGATCTGGGTGGCTTTGTTAATTATCTCATCAAGGAGAAAGACAGAGCACTTTTAATGTACAATGACAGTAAGGGAGGAAAACTTCACTGAAGCAGGAGAAAAAGCACTAATTTTCTTTTTATCTATCTTCTCTACCCCCTTTACTCTGCCAAAACCTGCACTAAGTTGTTGCAGCCTCCAGCACCAGTCATCTGCGTAGGTACCCACTGTACATACTATATAGAAGGGGAGAGGGGGGAAGGTATTTCTCCACTATGTTTTATTTCATGTGCAGTTCCTACCAGAACTTGGTCCTCAAAGAGGCATTCACCATAATTCACAGCTGCGTCATCTATCATGAGGCTGTAATTTTTTGATGCTGCCTGTTAAACTATTTATGAAGAGCTCATTAATTTACTTTCTCTGGAAATAATGGCTTAATTCCTTATACAATCTGGCACAACAAGACCCAACATTCTGTTTAATTATTTCTGTTACCAAATGAAAAAACAGTTTTCTAATAAACTCTTTCAGCTTGAAAATATTTTAAAATATCTGCTCACTGAATTTAGTCTTTGGAACTTTGGCATTTCTTGGAATCTTCAAGATTCACAAACCCAAATTTTTATCACTCACTTTGAACTGTGGAGATGATCTGCTGTTATGTCAACAGGCTCGGATGAGATATTATTCCACTATTAAAGTGCTTTTTCTTATACTTTCCTTTGTCCCTTGGCTATTACATTCTTTGTATCCTTTTCTCTTTCCACATAAAAGAAGGAAAAATTCCTCCCTTCTATGCTGGCAGATTTTCAGCTGAATTAGTGATGAAGCATTTATAGACTTAAATTTCCTTAGCATAAGTACAAAGTTTCTTCCTGATGATGTTTCTCCCACTCTGCTGTTCCCATGCATAAGCAATCTAAATCTAGCCCCTCATGAGGTGGACAGCAGCAAGACGGACAGTGAAAACTGTGCATATATATAAAACAAATGATTAAGTTTATTTTGTAACAAAACCTGTATTGATCTTAGTCAAATTTTTGACCATGCAAGTGACACAATACAATATTTAGAAAATGTTTCCAAAAGTGTATTTTAGTTGAGAATGTAGAAAAGACTTTACCTGGAGCAAACCAAAATCTCCTTTGATTTTGGCAAAGCTTTGCTGATGTAAATGATCTCCTTCACTCACGCGTATATGCTCATGAGCACTTTCAGCTGGACGTAAGGCACGCTATTTATTTAAACCTAAGTAAGCAGAACTCCAGACCTTCTGTATGACAGATATCTAAAGGGATTGTGTTTAGGGTACATAAATATGTTCTGAATTTCTTGGTACTCAGCGGAAGTACCTCCACAGACTTTCTGAATGGTGTAGCCATGCTCACCAAGAGCTTCCAGCCAATTGCTGAACCCTTGCCTCTCCTTGACTTCCCCACACTCACTTTATTGGTGTGTGTATTTAATAAGGGTATTTCTTGGAGTGAGTCCTCAATAGCGTGTACAGACCAAAAGAGATGTCTGTGAACCTCTTGGTGTAACAGAAGAGTTCAGGAGAGAGACACAATCCAGATTTGAGTCTTGGTAGCATCTCAGGAAATGGAACAATGCTTGTCACATTGTTCTGAATCATATTAGGGCAGATCAAACAGATGGTGAAACCTTTTAAATTCCTGCTTGGTTTTAGTCATTTTTCAGTAGCTGTACATTAAAATAATAATAATAACTTTTTTAAAAAATAACCCTCAGGCTAGAAATCTTAGCGTACAACAAATACCACCCTAGAAAGACTTTTCTTGCTGTCGGTTCACCCAGGAGAAAGCCAAACTAAAATACATTTTGGAACTTAAATTTACAGCATTTAGGTCATTTAATAAGTATTTTCTTAGTCATTGTAGATGTTTCTTACTAGGGCAATGTTGTATAATCTGGTTATTTGAGAAGACAAAAAGCCGCAGAAACAAAGGTAAATACTTCAGGCTTTGCCTCGCATCTTCCTTTCTTGGGTTACAGTAAACATGAGGCTACATCCTTACAACAGTCTGCACAGATCATGTTGGCACCAACAGGCAGAGCATGGCAGGACTGCTGAAGTGACTGAGCTCCCTCCTGGATGTCACTAGCAGCAGGCCCAGCTCTTACCCTTTCACTGCTTCTGGACAAAAGCTCCCCAAACACTGATGTAGGAAACAAATGAGCTCCTGCCACAGCAAAGAAGAACCTACAAACTTCTATGAAAAGCTTGGTTTTTTGCTTAGTGATTTCAGTATTTCCTGTTTGTTCAAGAAATTGAAAGACAGCATTCAGATTCTAGGCAGTATCTATCTGGCAGTGGTGCCCTATATTGAGAAGCTGCATGGAAAAATGACTGAACCTTTGACCACATCTCCATATGCTTCTCACTAACCCTCCTGGGACTGTTTTGATGCTCCAGAACAGGGCAGCTTTGCATAGCCACAGCATGACAACACATTAAATACAAACAAACAAACAAACCAATAAAGCAAAACAAACACACACACCAACAACAACAACAAATAAAAGCAAGAAGAATAGCCTGCAAGTAAACATCTTCAATTTTTTCACAGATGTAGAAGGTGATGAACAAAAATTATGCAGGCCTGATATCTGAGATGGGTAGTACATTGGAGCTATGTTTAGTCTCTGCGATTTTACAGATGAAGGAAAAGAAACATTATACGTAGAAATATGAATAAACTCTTTCTTATCCCAATGTAAGTTTTTCCTTATTAGGAAGAGAATTAACTATTGAATGTATAAAATATTTATATACATATTCATGCTTACAGATATATATACATATATATAAACACACGCACACAAGTATAGAAATCCCCTGCTCTACAAGTATTTTACAGACACAGGGCACACTGGGATACCCGCCAGTACACATTATTTAAATACTTTCCTGAGGGAAAGTCTTGAACCCTTGCTGCAAAGTGGAAGCTGAGGCACTTCCCCATGTTACTGCCAGGGCTGCAGTGGCAGAGGACTGGAGTCCTGAGCTTTGGGCCATGAACAAAGATGTACCCTTGTGCAGACTGTACTAATCTGTGTTCTTCCCATTTTTACAGCTCTACTTTTACCCCTGTGGGCCTGTCAGTACCTCCTACATGTGCAAAGGCTGCGCTCTGAGGTTTATCTACAAAGGACATCACTGTAGATCTGTGCTGCTTATGTGTGTCCCTTGCTCACCCAGCATGATTCCAGGCCATTTAGCCTGTTGGATTGAAGAATGTGCTATAGGATCTCCCTGCTCCTCAGCTGGAAGACTTTTCAGTATGCATATTCCCTTAGAGTTGTACAGGGCAGCCACAGTAATTCTTTTCAGCGTTACTCTAGTTTCAAAGTTTTTCATCATGAAAACAGTTCCTTTGATTTTAGACATTCCTTTCTTTCTAAATTGTCTGAAACTCATACAGTCTTTAGCCCTTCAGAAGATCATTCTCTGTTGTCTACAGTGGTTAACTTTGCACAACCTGTATGGCTTATCTGCAGTATTATTTCTCTGGAAATAAGAATTTCATGAATCCATGCTTTTTTTTTCAAATAAACCCTTCCAGAAAGTTATCACACATTTCAGGAAAGGATCTTTTACTTGGTGAATTTTTTTAGTTTGTTTCCCACAGTGTTTTTACATCTTAACATAGCTGATATTTTATTTGTCCCTTATCTATCCCTCTATAAATCTACAAAACAATGCTTGAGCTGCTGCTAAGTAATTCACCCTCTGCTGAGGGTGAGTATTTTTTGCCTTATTAATGAAGACAGTATTCTATTATACCTGTTAAATCTTTTCCTATACTCATTTTCAGAAAATCCACATACAATCAGTCTTTTTCCAGGGGGACGACTAATTGTACTTGAGTTCCTACCATAGTGTGCGTCTGCTGTTTCATTTCCTTCTCACTAATACCTACGAATATGATTCTCTTTATCTGCAGCTCTCTGGGAATGCTTGTGAAATTCAGCTTCTGAAAAGGATTTGTGGCATAATATCTCAGTTGGAGATATTGAAAGATAATAGTTTTTCTATAGCAGCAGGGAAAAAATGTAGCCCATATATCCTGTGAGGTGTTATGAAAACAGTTGAGAGGGACAAACTAATTACACTATCTCCTCAACAAAAAATGGGCAGATTAGAAAAGCTACATCATTCTAAAATGGTCCGGAAAGCTCACAAATGATTCCTGCATCCTCGTAAAAATAAAATGTTCTGTTGTATTAATGAACCTAAAACAAGCATGCTTGGAGTCAATGAATTAGGAAAGGACTTAGGTGGAAATTTTAAAATGCATATAAATCATTTCATCTATTTATTTGTGCTCAGATATCACTGAAAGGTTATTTGGAAATTTCCAACCTAAATTATAAGCACTGTTGCCAAGATTGTAAAATTTCAGTAGACTCTCAATTATGAATATACTGAGCATCTTCCTGTCTGATGTGTCCATGATCACTTGATGCATGCAAGTGCTTGAGAGAATCATTTAAAAGGCTAATACTGAAATTATTGTGGAGTAACTATTGACATGCGTTGGATTTTTTATGGATATTCACTCTCCCTATATATCCATTCTCTTTCTCTCCTATGTAAATATATGTTTGCATACATATATATGTACATACAGATATTGGAAATATCACAAGTTTCTATATGTATAAACTTGCAACTGTCTGTCTTTTGCAGTCCCCATAAGAATGATTCATTAAAGAAGATTTTATTTTGGTGCAGTAAGTCCCTGCATGAACTTGTAAGATCACTGAAATCCTGATTCCTTTTTATTAAACACAAACAATTTTTTTTTATTGAAATCTGACAAGATAACTGTCTGCACACTGTTGCATTTCTCTGTCTTGGTATCTTTTTCTTGTCGTGAAGAACAGTTACTAAATGAATATTTGAGCATTTGCTGAAATTATTCCCACCAGATTCTGTCTAATTAGAAGAAACAGACATATTGTTGTTTCTGTCAACATGCCGAGTCTTACTTCAAAAACACTGCCATTTACAACAGTGAAACCCAGTGTTACTAGCTCTACATGATGCCCATAAGACAAGTGGCAGAAGTCAAGGTGCTCCAAGTATCATGAGCTTCTGCTATAGATCTTCTGCTCTGGATTTCTTCTGCATGCTATGATATCACAGAGTAATTTGGGCTGAGAGACCCATGGATACCACCTGGGCCAACTTTGAAGCTAGATGTAAATTAGAGCTCAGAGCCTTTGGGCCACGCGTGGAGGAGGCCTCATTCAGACCGTTGATGCAGCCCATTTGCATGAAGAGTTGGTATAGGAATAATAGCTAGATGTGACAAGTGTGCACATACCTGCCAGTACAGGTACCACGGGATCCATCAAGGTGGCTTTTGTGGTCCTCTTTATTTATAAACAAGAGTACTTCACTGTCATTCATTTTGCCCGAGTAAGCACTGTTAAGAAACTGACCGACAGGTTAAAGAGGCAACCTTTCGAAGATCACAGAGTCTCTGAGATAATATAGTAAAGATGAACAAAAGCGTAATCATTGACATGTGTTACTTCACTTTAAATGCAATGAAGATAGCAAACTTTTAAGACAGGCCGCACATGCGTTTAATTACTTGGCAGTGAATTAGAAGGGTAGTGTTTGCTGCCTATACTCCCCATTTTTCAGACTATGGCATTACCGCTCCTTCAGTTCTATAGGCAATCCTTCTCTCTGTACCTAGCAATTTTTCTTAGGTATCACTACCAGTACTCAAAGAATCAATGAGCTTTTCTCTTCTGTGTTCGTAATCTTTTCCAGCAGTTTATTCCTATGGATACGAACTTCAGCCTTCTTTACTTAGGGTGTTTATTTTTGGAGCTCTGGGTGGTTCTGAGCCATGAACTTGGATTTTACTTTGGCCAGGCCCTGTACAAAAAAATCAAGCAAAGAAATGGCTGATGCCTAACAGGACTTGGAACCATAAAACAGGAGGTGAAGTGGAAAAGAGAAGAGAAAGCCTAACAAGAAAACAAACAGTGTGATTAAAATTGTCTGCATAAGCCAAGTGGCTTTGCCGTACCAGTATTTACTGTGTGCTGTGCCACGGGAAGGACTGGTAAGATACAGGAGATCCTCTCACGTGCTGTGAAGCATCAGAGAAAGGTGCTGGCTTTTGCTGGGAGATTTTAAAAATGGTGGAAGATGTTTGTGTGACATTCTGTGCTAGACAGTAGTCAGTCCAGCAAATGATGTGAGAGGTAAGGAAGACACTAGACAGAGTACATATTAAAAGTGGTACCAAGCACTATGATGTGATGAACAAGGACTTTGGGAGTAGACATATGGTGTGATCAGGGCAAGATAGTAGGAAAATCATTTGCTACTTCCCCAAGTGAATCACTAAATACAATGCTTTATATTAATTTTTTTTTCTTTCTTTCCAACTGCTTTCCATTGTTCCAAGAAAAAAAATATTGTGCATTAAAATTAGACATATTTTAAAAAATATTTTTATATAATTATCAGAAATTTGAGAAAATCAATGTAGTTATTTATCCAGTGCACAGTTAATATGAAAGTTTCTTCCTCGAAGTAGAGAAAAATTATTCTTTCCATACCTCAGTCTCCTAAGGGTTGACATTACCTGAAAGGAGCAATAACATTTCCATTTCTTCCTTTTGATCAAGGAAAAGCCTGGATCTGCAAAACTGGCTGTTACTTCCTGATAACAAGAGCTTTAACAACAGTCTGTACCATCTGGGATTAATTTAAATGGCTTTAGGGAGGTGATTATCAACCAACACAACATGCTGTATAAAGAGCTAGGTGCAGAGCCTGCAGTTGGCTTTAGAACTTTGGTTTAGATGGTAGTTTGTATATACTCAGTAATTTTGTGTGGCTGCTGTAACAAGGACTGAACTTTTTTTTGTGTTTTGGATATATTGTTACTGAGACAATGAGAGAGAGGATAAGACAAGGTTCACAGTGATCATTTTGAAAGAACCCTGCAACAGCATCACTAACAATGATGTTCATTTCAGAATCCTGATGGTACATACTATCTGGTTCTGCAAGTTTCATTCTGAGCGTGCCCCAGTTGAAAATATGTGAGGAAAAAAGTCATGACATATGAGCTACAGAGAATCATAGAAACATAGAAACACTAGGTTGGAAAGGACCTACACGATCATCCAGTCCAACTGTCAAGCCCCTCACCATCATCACTCACTAGCTGGGTCAGCCAGTTCAGAAAATGTTTCTGGTCTGTTCACAAAATAGCCCCCAGATCCATTCATTTGCATCTGTTCCAATACAATTTGTGAAAATTTTCTGCCAGGTATGAAATGGTGTTGATGCAGCCCTTTTACATGTAGAGTTGGTGCAGGAATAACGGTTAGGTGTGAGAAATGTGCACATACCTGCCAATACAAGCTCCATCTTGGGCCATCCTTCCAGCAAAGCTTCCTCCAATTTGGTAATCACACAGTGCGGCATTTCCACAATGGTGAAGTATATGGGAAAGATTCTTAAACTTGGTGAAATGTCCCAGACAAACAGGCTGTTCAGACAATAAGATAGTATAGCTTATGTGGAAAATATTGAGAAAAGAAGATAGATGTCAGAAGGCTCTTGTGAAATGTTATTTGCTATGAAATGACAGACTTTGCTCTCCCTTGAGGTGTCCTCACAGCTCTGTCTCAGGTGAGTGGTGGAGAGCTACAGTTTTTCCAAGCTCAGTGCATTGCCATGGCCTGTCTTTCCCCGTGGCTCAGCTCCTGCATACCACAGTGACCAGGTGGTCGCTGGTCAGGTGGACATGGCTCCCTGGGACTGGGGAGAGGCTGTGATATGGTGCTGTCAACATACAGCAGTCAGGCATTGCAGCAGGAGAATGTGGTGTAGGGGCCAAAGGTGCGGCTCCCATCCAGTGGCTCTAAGAAGTGACAAATTAGGGGCTGAGCATTTAGGAAAAGGAAGGGTGGGCATAAATCAGTAGATGCCAGCAACGCAAGAATCCACATAGCAGCTCTACCAACCATTCTGGATCTGGCCCAGAGGTAGTTACTAATGTCTTTCCTGAGTAGCTGGAAATGATCCATTTCACTTCACTGATAGAGATCCCAAATATTCCAGATCCTTGATAACCAAGTAATGAGTTTAAAACTGTATAGAAAGCTTAGCTCTTTTACATTTAAGCACCTCCTGCTGAGAAAACATCCCCTTTGGCATGCATACACCAGCTGCTCTAACAACAAGCAGACAAGACAGAATCTGGATTTAAGGATACCAGATTGACAGGGAGGGGGAAATAAATCTAACACTCAGCATGACTCAAGATCCTATTTGAAGTTTTATTTTCTCCGAGTTTTGGGTTTGGTAGATTTTATTTTTCTTCCTCAGTGCTCCTTGCATCACTGCTGCTGTCCAGTGAATTTGCGGTATTCTTTCAGTCCCAGCACTGCCTAAGCAACAATCCCATCCTGCAATGAGCTTCTGAATCTCCAAGAGGCAGAAAACTTGCTTCTGCTTCTGGCTTGTGTCCAAATTAATTGAAAGCATCCATCCCCTCCGACCCTCTGCACTGTAAGCCTTTCCTCTGACAGGACTGTTCTCTGCCACAGAGACCCTGGCTACTGCTGCTCTGAAGCAAGCATCCTTGCAGCAGTGGCTGCAACACTGCTCTTCCCTGGGACATACTTAGCAAGATGGTTGTGTGCTGAGGGTGAGAGAGGAAGAAGTACTTGCAAATACCCTATTGTGATGTAGGCATCCATAACATAGGGAGTTACCAAATTTCAGGGAGGAAGCCAATTCTTCCCAAGAAAGCTGTGATTGCTGGAGTTTAGGCAGCCATTTTGTGAAGATTTTGCTTATACCTTTTGCATTGTAATGCAGGCAACACCAGAGAAACTGCACAGATTCTTGTTTTCATAAAGTGTTTTTATTTCTCATATCCTCTATAAAAGATAACAACAAACAGCAGAGGAAACAGACATGGTCCTCCCTGAACAAGGACATCATCATGTTTAAGAAATAAATAGATAACTGATTCACTAGAAACGATAAGACCAGTACATACAAAAGTAAAAGTGGATATGGGAGATAGTCAGGTACTCAAAACGATAAGTTCTGTTTCTTCATTAACAAGATGTAAAAATATGAGATCATTGATGAGACTATCTTCCTCTATCAACTGGTTTTAATGATTATCCACAAAGAAAAATAGGGGGAAAAAAAAAGAAAAGAAAGAAAATATTTTTTTCTAGAACTTCTTTTGTTATGTTTGTAGGTTGCTATTTAAATCAAGTAACAGATAAAAGCATTCAAATAACATGTAATTTTTTTGAATTTCATCAAGGATGTCTGAAATTTAATACAGTGCTAGAAGTAAAGAACTTAGGGGAAAAAATGACAGTCAGATGTCACAGATAATGGTTTAAACTTGTACCTTACAGGGTCCCTGGTATCTCAGCATTTAGGACACAGTACCTTTCCCCTGAATTCTCATTGACATTGTACTTGATCCCATGCATAACCCCAACCCCTTCTTTTTCTCACCAAAAATGTGGAAAAGGCTTGTGCTTGAACAGAGTTGCAGTGTAGATTTCAGCCGTAGGACAACACTGTTACTTAATGTATGCTAAATAGAGATGATTTACTCTGTTTGGATAAATTCCAAAGACATTCAAATCATTAAGTCTTTTAAGCAATTATTCCTTTAAAGTTCAATTAGTTATTCTGGCCTTTCCACAAATATAATTTGCTTAAGGAAAGAATGTACAGCACTTTGATTGCCTGAAAGATTGAAAATTTCCTGGTGATCTGAGGTGACAGGGATTCTATAAAACTAAAATAGGTACCTACAGGACTACTTGTCAGCAAATTCATGGGGAAGAAGTATGAAAAAACATGTAAGCATTGTTTATGTTCATGCCACGCATTCTGTTAGCCTAAAGACCAGTCCCCAGGCCCTTTTCATGCTCTCTACTCCAAATTCTCTCAGTAATAGCAAGCTTCCAGGGCACTGTGCTTGAGGCTCTCTATCAATGTGATGAGTTACAAATGTAGTCACTTTCTTAAAAATCTTCTCCCACTTTTTTTTTTTTTATCTGTTGTGATGTGCAATGGCCTTCATGCAGATGAGAATCTGGCTTCTAGCATATAGCAAATTCTGTCTTGTCAACCCAATCATGTACAATTAAAAGTTGTTGTGAAAATCCCTGGAGATTCCAAGGTCAAAGCCAAGGAAAGAAGTTGCTAGATTGCATACAAATCTACAGAGAAAAAAAAATACCTTGTGGTTGAATTACTCTAATTTGCTACCTTGAGACTTCCCTTTTTGTCTCCTGTTTTGTTTTCTCAGCAACATTCATTCTTTTCAGAATTGCTCTGCTTAATTTTTACACGTTTGCAATTCTACCATAGGTTTTACTGGCCTTTCCTGTCAAACCAAGGCTGTTGTCCATCTGATGATGGACACCCACCTACAGCTGCATTACTCTCTTCTAATGGCGAGTTTAGAATAGGGCAATGTTCATGACCAAAGGCACCACCAAAACATGCTGGGAGCTGTTGACACACACTGCCTTTTGGATATTTATGAACTGAAAATCCCACATACCCAAATCACAGCATTTTTCTACACTGCCTGGGTTAATGTGGTGTAATGTAAAAACTAAAGTTAGACAAGAAGCTTCTTCTGTTTAACGTTTACAAGAAAAATTGAAAATACTTTGAGGTAACACTTCAGCAAGCAGGAAGTAATCTGGTAAATTTACTTTTGTCTGTGCTAATCATCTGGTATTTTACTTTCATTCTTCGTTCTCATCCTCTTACATCTCCTCTTGCTCCTGTTTCACTTGCTGGAGAGTAAGAGTACCCTTGAACTGGAAAGCCAGACTTGTCACATGGAAACTGGTATCAAGCAGCCAAATCAGAAATACTTTATTTTGCTAACTTTCTTCTAATTAGTAACTCTGCTAGTCAGCTGGGTTTTCATTCCCTAAGTCATTTCTCTTGTTCTGACTGGCAAACAAGAAAAACATTCTATATAACTCAAAAAAAAAAAAAAAAAAAAGACTTCATACTTCATAGTGATGTCTGAAATACAGAAACCAATTGTCTGCATTTTCAGCACCTTTGTGTTAATGATTGTTTAGCCATCCTGCTATATTTTTATGTTACTGTTAGTTGTTCTGTGCAATCAACTGCAATGTAAAGAAATCTATAATAAATACAAATACATGTATTGAGGGTGATAAACAAATCTTAAGTGACTTATATCCATTATATTCATTAACATGAGCACAAGAATATCATCAGTTTGTGAATGCTACAGATTTTGTGGTTCCATCAGTGTCTTTATGTAATTTGTCTGCATTTGTACTTCACATTTTTAAGATTTAAGTTTCTAAGTTTTTCTTTTCCGAGATGATCTGACAGTTCAAATCAAGAAAGGGTTATTTTCAGTCTTGATAATAAAATTTCCAAAGCTTGAAGGTATTTGTGCTTAGGGCCATCAAAGAAGTTTCTATTCCATCATGGATAGGTTATGTGGCAAAATGCTTGCATTATGTCATCAGAACATTTATGGATTAGGCATAATAGAGATTTTTCATAGAATTACCCAAGAAATACAGTTTTCCCTTTATTTCTAAATATAAAATCATCAGGGGCTTTTTGGAAAGGTCATTGGCAGTGACATTCTTTCTGCTAGCTTGTATTATTACTGAATAGTAGTGTAATAAGCAATGTATCACTACTAAGTAGCATGTTCATCTGTAGTATAAAAATAATCTTCTTAATTGCTACCTGAGTATTGCAGCTTTGGCCGTTCCTGTATGCAGCAGCATTTGTTATCTTTTATCTTGTTCTTTTATGCATTATCCAATTTTCCATTAGAGCCTAATAGCTATAAAACTTTTCCCCATAATTTTACCCCGAAGTAATTAAAACACATAAATAATTTTAGGTATACAGTTCCATTTTATGGCTAAATCAGTGATTTCTGGACCATTCTGTGATTTTTTTTATGCCCATAGTTAACATCTAGATTTAAAGTCTAATTTTCTTGACTCTTGGTGTTATGTATCTCAGATTTTGCACTGTTATGAGTAACAAATGTACCTTACCTTTTCAAACTAAAGCGTAAGTGGAACATTTGATCAAAAATACCCCTTGCTTATCTTTGAAGTTCAGTTGAGTCTTGTGGAAAGACAAGGGTGCAATATCTTAAAAAAACAGAATGGGCTGTAAGAAATATGCTCAATTCTAACAAGGCGTGTGAAAACATACTTTTGTGCAGTTGTGCAAAAGAGAGATAGGCTATCTTTTTGTTGCCTCCACTCAGGTCTCTGACTGCCATCTTAAAATGATAAAATGACGCTCCCTCTCAATGCAGCACCTTCGCTCATTTGTCTGAGAGATGTCATAGGGGCAGTTATGGTAGCATGGCTTCACTAAGGCACAAGAGGAGAGATGGCTTCAGATGCTACGGAGGAGACAGTTTGCTTCTGCAAGTTTGATTATCCTTGATGGGACCTCTCCTTGTGTACATACTATCTTCCTCACAGTCATTTGGGGGCAATGCTACTGGAGTGGCATCACAGAGTAACAGAGAACTTTAGACAGGCAAAATAGCTACTTGAAAACCTACCAACCCATACCCTCCAAAAAAACAAACCTTGTTTACTGCAAAAGTAGGATTTTTCTTCCTGCTCCTCTGATAGATTATTTTGCATGTTATCAGCTCTTACAACTTCAAACTAACCATGTCTTGGCTTGTTTGATTAGTGATTGCTGTTCTGATCAGATTCCCCATCCCTAGGCAAAGCTAAAAAACCATTACAATATTTAGGAGGCAGGGAGTGAAGAGGATGGAGAGACAAGACTCAAAGGTCTCACACAGCTTTTACTGCTGTACAGAAAACCTTGGATACCTCACCTTCAGTGGATCACAGCAGAGAGAATCCTGAAGAGATTATTTTAGAAATTATATTTTTGAGCCCACTTCATTTTTCAGTGTGCCCGAGACCTTATGTCTGAACAGTGGCAATGAACCAACGTGCTTCCAAACTCACTGGTCTTTTAAGTTGCAGCTATGGGCCTGTTTTCTTCATATTTCCTGATCTGTCATGGCACAGCACTGGAATAGGTGTGTGGCAGACTAGAAATGCAGACAACGACACAGGCAGAAAATGCAAAACACAATGGAATTCATTCTTTTCTGTAGCCACCATATAATTATTTATTTCTGCTGACATTGAGAATTTTCTGCAATAATAGCAATGAAGACAGCAAGTTTGTGAGGAAAAATGATCAGCTGTGAGTCTGCAGTTAATTACGGATATCTTTTGCCAAGAGAAAGCATTCTTCATTTTCTGAAAGTAGCTTTTAGCATGTCTATCTTTTTCTCCATTTACTTATAATCTATTTGCTTATCCCTCCTACTGTCCAGTCCTCTTTCCTGCTGTGTCAAACCCTATCCCAAATATTGATGTTTGTGCGTTCTAACATTTCTTAAAAGAGATCAAAGTGATATTACTGGCAAGAGGAAACACAGCTTAAGTGCCAGTGAACAGATGACGACTAGATCCACACTGCATATCATATGCGTACATTCCCACTACCAGAGTTTCAACAGCCAGAAGGGAGCAGGATGAGGCTGTTGGTGCTGTTTGTGCTCATCCAAGTGCTCTGTGCTGACCCGTGAGACCAGCTGGGAGCACACCTGTAGGTGTGGTACCCCTGTGCTGAGTGCTGGGCACACTGGCCTGCCTCGCCGCTGGCTGGGCCTGCAGCCTGGAGCTGCAGCAGCCTCACTTGGCTGCAGGCTGCCCGACTCGGCCCTCCCTAACACAACCAACTCTGTTTAGACTTATGACTTAAAAATATTTAAATCAGTTTTTTCACATATGAATAAATGAACTGAGTGTAATTATCAACAATATAAATATTTGTATATAAATATCCTCATGCTTGTATTTACTGGAGTACCATCAAAATCAACATTTTTTTTTCCCACAAGACTCAGCAATACTAATTTTACCGTTATTTTTTTTTTTTACTTTAAACAAATTCGTGGAGGAGAGACTCACAAATCAATGATCTAAAACCAAGCAAGAAACAGAGAACAAAAGTTCAGCAGCTATGTTTTGAAAAGGATATCTTGCATTGGTGTGCTTTTCATTTCTTTTGCTTATCACTTACGTTCATGAATGATGGTAGATCAAGGAAAATTGGCTTTCAGTCCTAATTCAAGCTTAAAAGCATCAAGGACAGGTAAACAAGGCCATACATTTAAGAAAGCAAATAGAGTATATAGACAGTGTGGTGGATTTAGTATAATTAACAGAAAAAACATTCTGACACTCGGGGGGTTGTTGGTCAAGAAAGACTTTCCTACAACGGGGTCAGTCTAAATGGAAGTACTACATGCTTTGTTGCAGCTCATCACAGCGAAGGTACAAAATAATACGTCATGAGCTAGAGTATTTTGTTTGGCATTACGTCAGTGCCTTAAAATATTCCCTCAGTGGTGTTCTGTTACTACTTCTTTTGAGAAAAAAAAATGTATTTATATTTTCTCCAAGGACTATCTGCTCTCTGTTTCTACAAATTCTTATTCTCAGTCTGTTTCCCTCTGCTTTCTCCCAACCCGCATCAAGTGTGCAGGGGATTGCAGGGCCCACATCCTCAGCTTGTGGAAACTGACCTCCTTCCACTAATGCCTATGAAATACTCCAGAGGGGTTGCTGAGGTCTCTCTGTATTCTCAGCTCGACTTTGGATGCTACTGACGTTCGTTTTTCCTAGACATTCTCATGCTTCTCCTTGGCTGTTTTGGTCCCCTGCTTTTCCAGTCAGATGGTCAATAGGAGAGCATGGGGTGACACAGTTTAAGCTTGATCTCATTATAAACTTTTCTGTATTCTTCATTCACACACTTACAGTTCAAACACCCATTGACAAGCAACAACTTCCCTGCCGCCACTTTTAGCTTCACCCTTTTACTTTCAAGTGCTGCTCTTTTTTCTTAGTATGATTTTTGCTGTTCCCAGCAGGTGCTTGTCAAATGCACTTTTGTCCATCTTAAAATAGTCAGTGCTCCACTTCTTTTCAAGCCAATAATCAGGCCAGCTGCTATGACTTCTTCTCTGGGGATAAACTCCTCTGAGTTAAGAGCACTGCTGCCATCCTCCAGTGCCTACTGTGCACACTGCTGACGAGTGCACATGGGCCGAGCCTTGCCATTGTCCTTGATCCAGTATCTGGGCACGAACTGCTTCCCACACCATTTTCCACAGACTCCAGCACCAGCCTCCATGGCATTTTGGGTTCCCTGTCACACTTGTGGCGTGTCTGCCTTTCCCCAGTGTCTGTCTGGAAAGAGGTATCCCTTTCCTCTGTAGATGTTGATGGCTTAACTGTAGGGCTCCCAGCACTCCTCCTGTGGCTTTTGCCCCTCAGATATTAGGTGCAGAGTCTTTTTGTTGCAGATTTCATTGCTGCTCCTCCCCGTAATAACAAGGTATTGAAGACAGCAGAATTAAACTCCTACAGGATTTAATTTATTTTGCACTTTGCTTAAAAACATTCTAAGTGCATATACATTCTGCAGGCATTGCTGTGTTTTTCCAATCACAGTGTTACATGTTTGCAGTTCAACTACTCTTCCAGAGCTAACTGAAAACCATGATGCCTGTTACAGCTGGCCATTGTCAGGAATAAGGATGGCTCTGACTTGTTTCCGCTCCACTGGCAGCTGCTGCTTGTAGATACAATATGAAGTTCTGATTAAACTATATTTCTGGAGTTCAAGCTCTGCTGAGTGTTTTAGTTATTCTATTTCTCACTCAGGCTATTTCCATAGTTCATTTTACTTATGGTACCTGGTGTATTTCGGTAACCATTAAAATCGGAGGGCTGATGGTGTTCTGCCTCATTAGGTGCCTGGAGTGGTGACAGCCTGTGGCAGGCATGTCCATGCCAGCTGCAGGAGCCTGGGGACCCCCACACCACTCCTTCCACAGCACCAGCACAGCAGTTCATGCAGCCACACAATTACCTGAACGGACCGAAATGAAAAATAACCTGGCAAGAGAAAATGGGTTAATTTCCAGCTGGATCAGTATCCTGACCTTGTTTTTTTCCATAGCCCTCCATTTTTCTGTGCTAGCAAAAGTGCAGGCCAGTGCAGAAACAAGCAAGTGTGAGAGGGACCCGCTTGAGAAAGGATTTTCTCCCAAGAAATCCCTGTGAGACTGGAGCCCGAGGGCTGAGCTCTGCCTGCCCTGAACCACTGCAAAATGCTAGAGACAAGTTACCATTGTACTGCCTTATGCTAGGGCCTCTTCCCTACAGGAAAGTGAGCTTGGTGGGGAGCTCTAATAGTGCATGACTTAAATACTGAAGGTCTCAAATTTGGTGAGGGAGACAGAGTTGGGGGCATACATGGGGGCACATGTGCCAAGATTTTTGTGGCTGTGATTAAGCTCATTAACAGATCCTCAGGACCACACAATTCGATGGTTTCATTTCTCATATGTAACTTACAGCTCCTCCCCAGTACCTTGGAAACGTTTTATGAAAATTGAGTAAATTTGCCTATTTCATGGGATTTTTCTGTGGAGCACATACAATCAGGCTTTATATTCCTTGTGAAAAGACAGGGACAGTATTTTAAAAATAGGTATTCAAGCACAATGCTATTTCATGTTTATGCCTGTGACTACAGCATTTTTTAACATTCAGAAATTCAACATGAGAAAGCTACAATTGCTGAAAAAGCAATGAATCACTCAACCTGAACTTTAACACCCATTCAACATCTAATTAGTTGAATTAGGGCCACTTTGCAAGAGAGTCAATCAATTCTCTAGCTTTAGCTGCCCCAATGGTTCTGAAATTTGATGATGTTATCATTACTTCAGAGGAGACACTGAGAATTTTAATAAGTACATTTTCACCCAGCACTTTAGCTCCAAACCAAAAACTATCATAAGGTAAAATATTATCTGCAAAATGCAGACTCTCCTGGGCCAGAAACGTGTCCACATTTGAAAACTTTTCTGGTAGAGCACTCTTATTACTTTCACAAAGATCAAGAGAATTACCATCAACCAGAACTTTGTGAGGTATAAAGGTAATTAGCAGGACAGAGTCTGAACTGAAATAGTACCTTTACCAAAGCAGCTCAGAATGAATTATTTAAATTCACTATTCATATATGAATAAACGATGAGATTAGAAGCACAACCAGAAGTTTTAAACTAGACTTTAAATACAAACCAGGTAAATAGTATGCTACCAGCTTCCTCCAAGTTAAGCAAATACATTCAGTGTTTCGCAGGAGCACTGTCAAGACAAGGCTGAAGATTTCTGTAAAGTTTGAAGCATATCAGATAAAAGGATATACACACATACAGAAGAGCTCAAATTGGCTTCACTATTCTCACTATTCCATTGGGAAGGGAAGAAGGGCCTCTCGTAGCTCTAAAATGGATTGATCTGACTTCTAATCCCTTTGTCTTGCTGAGAAATGTTGCACGGGCTGCTGGCTCCCTCCTTCTATAGTAGGATGTTAAAAAAAGGCTCAGGAGGTGATATCCCCCAGGAACCTATATGATTTAATGTTGGAAAATGTCCTGTGATGCAAATCAATTCTAGGAGAAATGTAGAAAAGACTGATGCCCATATAATCTTTGAGATTCTGGATTAGCTGTGTTTGAGCAGCCTGGCTTTGTACAGAGGGAAAGACTCTTATGAGGTATCTGGTAGAAAAGCAGTGTGAGAAATGCTCGATGGCCAATGACTTAGGCTCAGGCAGAGTATTAGATGAATGGCCCTTTATTGACACTTTGCAAAGCGGGTGACCTAGCAGGTAGGCACACCAAGCAGAAATGTACAGCAGTTTTTATTCTCCCCCTGCCCTGGTTCCTCATTGGTTGAGTACTTCAGGGCTTACAGCCTACAGCCTATCCGATACTGCTGAATGTCCTGCACCTAATTACGACCTGAGTATGATTCTTTCCAATTCTCCTCCCCTCTTTGCTTCATGGTCGATTTAAGCATTGTCCCTTTTTCCGAGTAACCTTTGAACAAATTCAGGCCTGCTCCTGGTACCCTTCAGAAGCACAGACTCTCTGGCCGTGTTCCCAAGAATTAGCCAAAACTATACCCTGTATTGCTGTGATACGCTGTGTTTAAACTGGCCTTCTTGGTCACAGTGTTCTGTTTACACCATCCTGACATACAGTATCGTAAATAAGGTACAGCACATTCTGCAGCAAGGAATCCTTCTCCTACAATCTTAGAGAGCAGAACAGCACATATCCAAACGAAGGATACAGATACAGAAAAGAAGATGATACAAGTAAAAACCAATCTTATACTCTCTAGCTTGGAGGGGGGTCTCTAAGGGCACTTTGGGGTCCTGTAGGAGACATTTGGAGGGGGTTTCAGGTATGTTCTAGAGTCTTTGGGGAATGTTAGGGAAATTGGGAGACAGGAAGGAGGGTCCTGCAAAAACAACATTCTACTATTTCTTACAGCAGTTAGCTCTGAACTGCACTGGGTGGAAGGAAGAGTAATTCAGCCCCCCAGGCCTGTCCCTTCCCTCTCAGCTGACACTGCCCCTTCCATCTCTCTAAGGCAGGCTGATGGCCTTCCAGCTTGACTTTCCCCTTTTAAGTATTATCCTATTTCTCCTGTTTTCTTTAGTGAGATGATATAGGTCAAAAACACTTGAAAGCTTCTTTACGATGTTGTCAAGCCCTTCTATCGCAAAGCCAACATTGAGAAATTTCCTTCTAAAATTAGAAGTTACAGAAAATCTGAATGGATGAAAACAAAGACTTAAAATGAAAATGTCACATGCCATGAGCCAGCACACAGTAGCAACAATCATTCCTGTTGTAACAAACGCTAGTTGCTGTGACAGCCTGATGCCATTTGCTGGCTGGACAGTTGCAGTGCTCTACCTTCTTTTTTGAGCTTTGCATAAATGTCTCCACCACATTTGTTTCAAGCACACTGCCTCTCTGGAAGTTCATTTTCCAGACATGTATCTCTAACCTTCAGAGCTCCTGCAAAATAAAACAACCTAGCATTTCCCAAAGGTGATAATTATCAGAGAACGCCATCGCTGTTGCTCTCACCTTTACAGCATTCCTATTTACTTTAACAGCTTGTTGGTTTTAAGGTTTAGTCAGATACTAGGAGAGGAGGGGAAGGATAAACAAGGAAAATGGAAATGTGACATGCCATCCCAGAGGAGGGCTGGGAATGTCACCATGATGGGGAGCAGTGCCTTAGTTCTCAGCCACTGCCCACAGAGGGGAAGATCAAGGCTGGATTCGATGCACGTGTACTTTGGTTGCTGTCAGGAGAATTAATGCAGCAAAGCAGGATTTCTTCTTTCTGTTACAGAACTGTGGGTCTCAGGAGACCAAGATAGAGTGGAAAATGGTCTAGAAGTTTTGCATGGAAATTTGAGCAAATAAAAAAATTAGGTCATGCAGCCAGCAGGAAACTGCTGAAAGCAGAGCAGCTAGACAAGGACAGAGGTTGTAACTTTTGTCTTGCTTTAGAGGGTAATAGTATTCTCTTAACTGGCACAAAGATATCATTGTATGTTACTTGGTTAATTAGTTAACTTAATTATATCTTTGCTTATACATCCTGGAAAAGTTAATATTTCCTCAGACGTAGGGATCAAATCTTACACAGCTCCCACTACCATCTTCGTTCATGGAAATGGCACACCATATCTTCAATATAATTAGCTTTACTTTATCTCCATGCAGGAAGCAAGAAACTATTATTTCTCTTTTCATTTGTCAAATGGATTCTAAGCAATTTTTAGAAATTTTAGGTCTACAAGATATGGGGTGATATCTAAGGCCTAAGATAATGCCAGCAACTTACTGAAGAGCAAATGTTTGAATCCGGGGTCCTGAATTTTTTAATAACTGTCCTAATTCCTGTTCTATATCTGCTTTTCATAGTGCTTATGCAAAAAGTTAGAAATCCAAGTAAGCCATGATAATACACCATTGATTTTTGTCCTTTCTTATGTTGATCAGCTGCACCCACCTCTTCTTGCTGTGTGTCTTGTGTCCCTTCTGTATCAGGGTCTACCAGGTATTTTGTACTAAATAAGCCAGGATCCTGAGAATCCTAGGAGACAAACATGAATAAAGGAGATGAAGCCATGAAAAAACGGAGATCCACCTTGCCATGCAAAATTAGCTCTTCAGTCACAGCTCTGAGCAAAACCATGCGTTTAGAACTAATTTTCTGTACAAAGTTTTTACTTCCCTCCTAGAAAATCCTCTGATATCAGCATAGTGACCCTGCACATGCAAAAACAAAGTCCTAGCTTATACAGATTTGATACCTCAAAGTAAAAAAATGCCAATCTCTGGAGAAGAATGAGGCCAACAAACCATGGACATGGTTCAGCAGAAAATCTAATTCTGTGTGTTAGACATTTTTAAGAATTGTGCCTCACTCAACTTAATGTATTTGTCCTTCACATTCATGGACACAACTTTTTTAAAGAAGAATAAAGAAAGATAATAAATGAAAAAGAATTTGAAAGGTACTGAAATAGCTAATCTGTTTTCACTCTTGCTGAGAGTATGAGTCTCAGAAGGAAACAACAGACTGACATGAGTTAATTTCCTTTCCATTTTCTTTCCATTAAAGATTATGAAATAGTGAATTATAAAACAGCAAATTCGTAGTAGACTAAAATCACTTTCCATGCAGAGAATAACAATTGTGTTGAACGGTTTACTGTTTTAGAAGATTTAGATGTAACTCCGGGGGAAATACTTGTACTTAAAGGTATGAGCAAAAGCAATTAAAGAGACAGTTTTTTACTCCTTTCTCACATTCCAGTCACTTCAGGCTGTTTATTTGCCATGACAGCCAGTCAGAGTAGTCAATGGGCCAGAACCAGAGCCTGTAAAAATTAATGCAGAGGTTAGCAGCACTGACCAAGCTTAAACTTGCTGGACACTTGGCCCAGGATCTCCTGCAAATGTCCCATATTCCCTTTTCTTTGCATTTTTATAAACACATTAGCTTTGTTTTCTGCAGAGCTTTCCTGGTGTGTCCTCAGCCACATCAGGTCTGCCTCCTCTTGGAGATTCTGGGGAGTCTGGAACAGTGACTGTTTGAATACAACCCACTGCCCAAGCCATGAGCTGGTGACCACCACAGTGGTACACTACAGGGGAACATAACCCCGGGAGAAGACATTTCAGCCCACAATATTTAAATGCAGTGTCCCCAAGGGAAAGATGTGAAACAGTCACTTTCAGGCCTTTAGGCATCACTCTGCCCTTGTCCCGTGTCTGGAGCCCTGTGGGGGAACGTGGTGCCCAATTGCCCCTGCTGTGATGAAGAGCAGGGACCAGGTGCCTTCTTGCTCAGCTTTTGTAAAATATGAAATGTTGGGCTGCCTGAGCAGCCTGAAAGCTCCTTATAATGTTGCATAGGCAGTCCCTCCTTGTATCACCCCCTATCAACACCCCAAATCCCAGACAACCTCACCTTGTTCTGGCATAAAATTCCTTCAGGTCCCTCTACCAGACACACAGGTCCCTCCCCAGCTTTTCAACAGTTGGCTTATAGAAATCTGTATGGACTTCAGCCTTTAATGTGCAAGCGTATATTGGGGCCAGAGTGCAACAGAGCCTGCAGAAAGAGAGGAAGCTGTATTTTATCAGGCTGAGCTTGGGAGACTTACAGACTCTAGAAATTAGTGTTATAAACTTGTCAGCAGGTGATGTGTAGCTGTAGAATAATCCCAGCACTACTTGTTGTGTCCTTTGGATGAAACATTAAAGAAGAATGAAAGTTAACTATGCATGAGATGCACTAAAACTATATGCTTAAATAACACCCATCCGCTGAATTTTCTTATTTCATTTCAAGTCGCCTTTTTCCAGTGTGGGAATTTATAGCCAGACGAACAAGTATTTTCTTCCTGTGTCTTTTATTTAAATTCTTGCATTGCGAGTGCCTTGGAGGAAAGCAGATTTTACATCCTTGTAGCAGGACTGAAACGTGGAAAAGGGCAAACATTTTATGTTTACATTGCACAAGACCATTGACTACAAAATATGCAAGATAACGGAGAATATTTCACTTCTAGGCTTGATTCAAATCTCAGAACAGAGTGATTTCATTGTTCATCCAGAAGTATTAGAGTCACATGAACAACCCACTGAAAAAACTGGAAAGTCTTTCTTTCCTAACAGAAAGAATTCCATTTTTGCAGTTCTCTGAAAACAGATAAATTCAAAATATTGTTTCTATGTAATTTTTGTTGTTTTTTATTGCAGTTCCACACAAAATAAATGTAGAGCATTGCTTATCTCAAAAAAAAAAGTCATTTAATGGCGGAAAGGTGGGGGTTTCTATTGATTTTAGATGCAATATTCATCAAAATACACACATTAATAAAATTGTGGGTTGTGGATTTTTTTTTTTGAGAGTTCCCATGAGAAATACTAGATATAGTTTATATCATTTAATTTATCTGTTCTAGCATTACTTTAACATTATTAGTAAAAAGAGACCTCTGTTCCCTCATAAAGATAAAAATAAATATATAAAAAAATTAACCATGGAGGGTATCTTTTTTATTTGAGGAAATATTTCTAATCAGGCATTCGGAAACTTATAGGTCTTCAGAGAGGAAAGTTAACCCCAG
This sequence comes from Penelope pileata, assembly GCA_013396635.1. Classification (NCBI taxonomy): domain Eukaryota; kingdom Metazoa; phylum Chordata; class Aves; order Galliformes; family Cracidae; genus Penelope; species Penelope pileata. The sequence continues at coordinate 106,370 of WBMW01006372.1, forward strand.
TGATAGAAAATGAAATCAACAAATACAATTGTTTTAGACTACTTTATCATTTTGACAATGATGTTGCCAAGACCATGGATGACTGCTCTCTGGTGAACAAATCGACCTCTGTGACACTTATTGTAAATTTTCAGATGAGGGGACAACAATGATGCTTGAATTAGTATGTTAGGACTTTGCAGCTCATAAAAAGTTGGAAAAGGGATAGATCTTATATTTTGTGACACCAACACTTTCAGCATTTTTTGTGAGTCACGACACATTTCCTGCTCAATACCAATGCAACAGCATACCTGCAGCACAGACAGGGATGCTCCGAAAGTAATGCCTCCTATTTTTATTATGTTGGCCCATGACATTGGAGGTAGATGTTGGTGGGATGGCACTAGAGGCTGAACTTTCCCAATTCCATTAAATATTATTGCCAATATCCCACTACACTTTGTTGCTGTGCAACAGAGGGCAGCAGAGGGACAGTCTTACACAATGGTGTCTGACATGGAAGTGCGGATGAAGTAAAGGTATGTGATTGAATTCCTCCACGTTGGAAAAAATGGCACCCATTGACATTCATCGATGCTTGCTGAACATTTATGGACACCAAACAGTGAATGTCAGCACAGTGAGGTGGTGGGTGGTGCGTTTCAGTAGTGGTGACAGTGACATGAAAGACAAGCCACGTTCTGGACAGCTATGCAGATTTTTATGAGCGCAGCATGCAGGCTCTTGTTCGCAGCTGGCAAAAATGCATAACAGCTGGTGGTGCCTATGTTGAAAAAGAGTGTTTTGTAGCTGAGAACGTGCTCTATCAAACAATGTTATCGTGCTCTTTGTATCTGTCGCGGTTTCCTTGGAAATAAATAGGAGGCATTACTTTCAGAGCTACCTATGTATTTGCTGTAATTTAATAAGATTTAATGTGCAGATCAGAGCCACACAAAACTGTAGAGGTGAATTCAGGCTGATGGCTGTCTTGAAGTTTGCCCTGCCGAAAATATAAACACCTCATGTGTGCTGTTAAGAGTCATACTAAAGACTCTAGTTGAGTAGGGCAGGGATGAAAGAATTTTTTGTTGCCAGGGCAGAGTCAAGACACTTTCAGTATAAATGAGAACCAGACTCATCTGTTTTAAAGTCTTTCTCAGCTGGACAACCACAGAAGTGATTGTCTGTCACTTAGCTGTATCAGTCAAGAGCCACTCAGAAAGCCGACAGCCATGTGCTAATAGATGCAGTACAACTGATAACAACAGGCAAATCAAACCTCGACCACTTATCTGGAGCTACTTGTGGGTCAATTTCTATTCTGGAAAGCATAATTGGTGTGGTAAGGAGAGGAACAGCAGCAGTAGCTTTGTTCTAAAAGTAAAAACCACTGATCTGATCTGGTCTGGAATCAATATGGAAAACACATTCACAGATTTTCTCCTTTATTGAAAGACTTTCACAAACAAATGTCATCTTGCAGCTGGAGGTAAAGGAAAGTTACTTCTATAGGCATATTGTCTTTTATGGACAGAGGCAATATTTGTTATCTCTGTTACATCCACACATCATGGTGTAAATTGGCTCAAATCTGATGTAAATTGGCATAAATCTATAATGTCCCCTTGAGGATGAGCATAACAACTTTTTCTACACACTAGTAGTGTTCTTGTGCTATCACCAATCAATGTACATGACTAATGCACTGACTTCAATCAGCACACTACCAGTGTTAATGGCAACAAATACTGAAAACATCCTTGGAAACACTAACATTTAGTTGTCTTCAGAAATTATATATTGAGGAACCTGTTGGTCTTCTGTTAAACGGACATTGTATCTAAGAATGCTAGATGAATTAAAATGTCTTTCAGCCTTCTTAATACAACCTATCAAATGCAAACCCAAGTTTGCTTTTCTGTAAACAAACTGTCATCCTGTTTTATGATGATACCTCCATGTACTGTCAGAACAAATGACAAAAACATAAATTCTATTGTTATCTGCTTGCAGCTGTCAGGAGTGCAGGTCTGGAGAGATCCAAACATCAGCTGTTCAGATTTGTTGGAAATAGTAGAAAAGCACAATGCAAAATAAAGGCATACATTCACAGTTTGGATAGTGGGAAGAAACACCCTCTTGCCACTAACTGCATTTTTCTCTCCATTCTCCTATCCAAGAGTATGTCAAAACCTCCCTTAGAAAATACAAATCCGTTGTCCTGAAACAGGGCTTATTGTGGTTTGTAAATGCATATGACTTACAGTCAGCAAAATCATTCTACCCTTAATAGCCTAGATAGTAGGAGATGAATTCCCATGTACACAGGAAATGACAGCTCATGGGAGACTTCCCAGAACTCAGCTGTCAAAAGTCTTTTGCTATATTCAGAGTTATTAATCAGACCAAATAATCTCTTCCTCTGATTTTCTCATCCCATTTTTTTCCTGCAACATTTAATGTTGGAAAATTATTCCAAAGGTCTTGAAGGAACATACACTGAATTCTGTGGACATTGCGTGCATCTTATTTCATGGTTGTTAGGAGAGGTTTGTTTGAGGAAAGACTGTAGGTGTGGGTATTTGAAAAGGAGTTAGACTGTTAGGTCTATAAAGCAGATTGTGGTTTTGCAGTTTGGAAACAGATGCTCAAGGAGCTATAACAACACGGGCCCTCAGAAATGAAGACAGGATCAGAAAGATTACTCTGAAAAATTTTTCCTTCTAAATTTCTGGGGCATATGTAATATGTGGTGTAAATCAGTTATGTTCTATTGTGATTTTTGTTATCATAAATATCCTGCAATAAACTGTTGCCCTAATGTCCATGTTGTTATTTCAATATAATCCTGAATTACATGTTGTTCTACCAGAAATTTGCAAACTTAAATGGATTTTTAAGCCTGGCCTCTACAGAAGAGCGTCTTTGAGAGTCCTCTAGATATCATTGTATTTTGTCAAAGTTATCAGACCAAATTCACCCTCAGTATAACTAAGCTGAAGTTGACTTCTACTTGGCTCAGTGGAATTGAGCTAAAAGTATTATTTAGTCCATGTTGTATGGGGTACAGCAGAAACATTTTCACAGTTTTTCAAAAGCATTCCAATGTAGCTTTGACTTTGCCATTGCAGAAGTGAGTCTTTTTGTCATAAATGTAGGCGTTAATTTTTTCTTGTGCTGACTAATTAAACTACATTCTGCCTATTGCTTAAGTCACTCACCTGTAAAATAAATGATTAGAAATGTTTACATCCCAAAATTATTTTGACATGGCAGTTTGTATCTCAGAATTATCCAAAGAGGTCGTGACACAAGCTTAAGCACATTGTTTTCTCCTAGCTTTGTCTGGTTTCAAAATAAGTCCAAGGCTTCCATTGACTAATAAATCAGGAGGTTTTCTATTGGTGCATTAATATTTATGTTTTAGTTCAGATCAAGTGCACCTCTTCCAAACATCTCCCATTTACCTAATTTTGGTTTGATTTGTGAAATAATCTGAGTGCAGAACTGGAGCCTGTTTGAATGAGCAGAACCGGAAAATGTATTCTAGGAGTGCCCCTCAGCAGCCTCAGCTACTAATGAGCTTCAGTCCATGAGCCCAGACTACAGTTAGTACAAAATAAAACTTCCCAAATCTGTGTAGTGTAGATATCAAGTCCTTGTCACAAACTGTTTTAAGCTATGGATTTGATCTGAGTACTCATGGCCACATAGCAACACTGGTTATGTCCTCTAATCACATTAATAATATAATCAAGCTAGTTACAGAGACAGAGAAATCCCCATGCCTAGTTTTTAATGACCTTAAATCTTTCTGTGTAAAGTATCACTTTGAAGAAGGGCTTCCTGCAGTCTTTTGTCCCTTACAGGATCAGAAGGTGCAGTAGAGAGGAAGCATTTGATGTAAGTCATCAAAATCATGAAAACACAAGGCTGTTCCTCTCGTGCTGAAGTGTTATAAGGAGACATTGTTTGAGCTCAGGTCTAGAATTGTTCATATTTAGAATATGAAATCTTTTTTGTATTTGCCAAGTTACCCTAAAACTTCTGAAAAATACTGGTTTACTCCTTCAAAGCAAGCATTGTAATTACAGGATAACCAGCAGTGGACCCTCAGCTGTCAGAAATTATCTTCTTCCATTTCAGTAAAGTTGTGCCTAAGTGATGCAGAGCAATGCACTTGTGTCACCATCCCTGGCACCAGTCTGTCTCACCTGTTCCTTCAACTCTCCTATGAGATCGTAAACTTCTTCACTGAAGTTTTCCATATGACCCCAATGTCTCAGGGTTCCACTCATGAACCTTTAGTAGCATTAAGCCTTCCAATCCAATCTCGGAAGCATCTCTTCAGCACTGATAACACTCATGCAGCACAGGCTGCCCATTCTCCAGCATCGGCGGGGATCAAACAGGTCATTCACAACCCTAGCTTTTGGTGGATGCTGCTGCAACACAGAAACAACTTATTGTTTGTGATGTAAAAGACAACAGGTATGATTTTATGAAGTGCCTTTGTGACTTAAGTGTCTCTGCTGCTACAAAATCATCAGTGATTAGGTATCTAAGATACACTGTTTCCAAAAGAGAACATTATGCAAGGGTTATGTTTTCTTTTGTATACCACTGAATGGTAAGCATACCAAAGGTCCACAAACAGATCCTTGGACCCAGAAATATTTCACCCCAGGGACCTTGTTTTAATCCATGAAGGAAGCCTGCTATAAAATTGTAATTCTGATTGAGTTTGTCACTATCTCAAAGATCCAGGTAAAACATAAAATTTAGGAAGTTGTTGCAGTATCTGGATTAAGCAATTCAATAGGAGTAAGAAATTACTGCAAATAGAGCTGCTGCTTTTGCTTTCTAGAGGTAGAGCATGCTGAAGTGTGTAGTCTCAAATTCTTACAAGGAGATGGGGAAGGAAGAGCATATAGTAATCTGTCAAAATGCAAATGTTAATAATGTTCACTAAATGAAGGGATACAGGAAACAAAGAATATTCATTCACTATTTGGATTCATTTAAAACATTGAATTTCTACAACCCGTTTACTAATTGTTCTTAAAAGGTTCTTTAACATTTCATTAGTGACATGACATTGCTTAACATTTTATTGATCAAAAATTGGTCTTTGCATGTAATGGGCTCAGGCCACCATTCTGTATTTCTTCTTCCAACAAGCCAACTTAACGTTTGGCCAAAATACAGATTTCTGGGACTGTTAAAATATTATCTGATACTAATCTTTTTGTAAAATCAAGACAAATAGATGGTAATAATTCTGCATCCACTCTAAAAATAGAGTACCTACCAAATTCACATTATACGTGTGACAAAAGGATGAAATACTAGATGTGATATCTGCAATTATGTCAATGACTTAAGCAAAAACAGTTAACAAATCATGTTCCTTATGAGGATTTTTTTGTTGTTCTCTTGTTAAATGTTTCAACGCTTGCCTCCAACTAAACACATTTCTTATTTTAGTACTCACAGAAAAAGTTATTCTCTCTGACCCCCCCCCTCCCCAAGGGCTATTTGAATTATGTAGTGCATTTCACCCAATTTTGCAACTTTCAGAAGAATTACACAAGCTAATAGCTCAGGATGGGATTCTAATAACTTAATCTAAACTGTCTAAAATCTAGAGGTCTAGCCTAAGTCAGTTATTCATGTGCTCATGCTCAACAAGTTTTCCCAAGTAACCAAGATCCTGGAGGAAGGTGAAATTCTCTTCTGGAAATGTCTTTTCTCTCTGCATTAACTATCAAGTAATCCTAGACCATATTAGAAACCTGGAGAACTTAAAAGGTGAATGCATATGAGATATACCCTACTTGAAAGAATGAAGAGGTATTGCAAGGTTCAGTGACACATCCAGTCTGTACCATAGCTATTCCAATTCTTGTAGCCTGGTGTTTCAGGCTCAAAAAATTTGCTTCACTTAATGTTATTTCAAAATTATGACTAGGTAATCAAATCAGACATTTTGTGACTAGGATTGAAATTGAGACAAATATAATAATAATAAAAAAAGCAGTTTAAGAATAGAAGTATAATGAAATACAGGCCCAGTTCTTTTATCCATTGCAATTTGAATAGTCTTTTATCATGTGCATAAATTTATTGGCACCAAAATTTACAGCAGTATATCCAACCTGTCTGCTTTCACACATTGTGGACTTTTCTTTGACTTCCCAAAACAGTGTGTTCAATAAAAGAAAGGATTTCTGCCAGTGATTTTGACAGGTTGGTAAGTGAATTTTCCTTCTTGTCCTCTAGATGAATTGATGTTCTCTTCTATCCTCAAAGTGCAAGGACAGTGCTCTTTAAAGCACCTACATGGACAAACTCAGCCATTTAGTTCATGTTTTAAGACACTAGTGAAAATATTATTATATAATTCTAACACTGCGAGGTGTTCAAGCATTAGCATCACATAGGATTATAAATCAATCGTCTAATGTATTGTCACATTACAAATATAAATTTCTAGCTTTCCGGTCAAGGTTGCACTAGCACTGTTTTTTGTTGGTTGAAGATCAAAAGGATTACACAAGACCATTTTCTGATCCATACACAAAAGCCGAGACCATGATAATGTCTTAATTGCCATTATACTGCCAAAAGTTGATGCAAACTCAAAATTACAACATGGTTGAAAATCTGTGTAAAGAAGCAAAGAAAAAGTATCATTATTTCAGTAGCTCTTAAAATTGTTTAGCTGTCATTAAATATTGAATTCTTTTTCCAATTCCTTGTCATACAGAGAGATACATTGGTTTAATATACTTCTGTCAAATAGATTCCCTCTCTAGTAGGATATAGCAATGTATTTGTATTTAATTTGGATAGCTGGTGAACCATAATATCCAATAATTATAGTGTTTAGATTTATTTGCTACATTATCCAAAATGTTTCACTCGATTGTATCTTGGCACAGGAACCTCAAAGACATAAAAATGCCAAGGCAGAAATAAATGTTTCTTAGCTTTCTCATGAATTAATCGTCAGAGAGTTATAACCATGTGCAAAAGTGGAAGCTTAAGAAAATTGTTAGAAACTGACTTTGGTGATCTTTAATGTAATGGAAAAGGTAAAAACACTACTTATAAAAGCTAACAATACTTACATAACTTTTTGTGAAGCAGCTTGAAAGCACCAGAGAAATAGAAATAGAAATAAGAAATAGAACTAGAAATAGAAATAAGCAAGTTCAGAATGCAAACAATGTGTTTATATACTAAAAAAAAAATTATTTAAATTTTTCAATCCTTCCCACCATATCTACCTGTTCATCTGTCTCTATGTGTAGGAATTTCATAAATTACAAAACATTCCCCCCTGAAATACTTTGAATGAATCTCGTACAGTAGTTTTGGGAAATGGTGAAGAACAAATTAACATAATAAAGCTAGAAGTTGAATAAAGTATTTCTGAGGAAGTATTTGCTTACAGCGACTTAAGAGAAGTGATGTATGCCTACATCGAGTCTGAATTTTGGTCTGGTTTGATGAATGAACTACACAGTAACTAAAATACCTTGGAACACCCAGACTATTTTTTCTTATTTAAAACAAGCACAGGAAGATTGGATACATGAAAAATATTATATTACTTAGGCAGCTGGGAGACATATGTAGATGCCTCCTGCCATGCTGCTGTCACCCTGAGAAACTCAGACCATTGAAGGATGCACAGCCATTAGGGTAGTTGCAATGAGTTCATTTTTAAGCTGATCTAGGTTAACAGTATGATTCTGCTAGCTGATCTTTATGGTTAAACGTCAATATCTGTCTCTCAGTGGAGCCACAGAAATATTGAAATACAAGCAGTGACTACTAATAAAATGAGTCCTCCACACGCAACTTGATGGTATTGCTTTGTCCACCTGATTTCTACTCGAAGCAGATATGAGAGGATTTGCTCCTTGTACAACAATGCTATAAGGCAGTAGCAAATGTCAAAGAAGAGGAACTGAGCACAAGGGACAAATATTCTGAAAAATGCTTAGGATATCTGGTCAGGGAGCCATTCGTAGGGATGTTGGGGATTATGGTTTATGGTGGGTCTTGTTTACAGCTAGGTGGTCCAAAGGGTATAGCAGAAATTGCTAGGAATTGATAGGAACTGAGAGAGGTGAACTATACAAGCTGTTCTACTGTATACGGTGACTTCAGGCAACATAAGAGAACAATCATCACGGCCTTCTTTATTACTGTCATGCTCCCAACAGCAGAAAGTGTTTTATTAAGCACTGGTAGCTGTTACAGGAGAGCTCTGTCAGCTGAAGTGACAATAGACTTTGTTTTGGGGGTGATGTTTCAGTAGATGTCAGTTCTCTGAGGCTAACTGTCACTGTTTGTTATATAAATTCCTGACATCTGCAGGAATGCTGATGAGAATTGAGGCGTTTCCTGACAAAATGATCTTATTTTCGAAGGCGAGTAAAAAAAGAAAAAAAGAAAACTGTTTTCTTGACATATCTTGCCTGAAATAGGACAAAGTTAGGAAGTACCAGTATGCAAAAAATGAAGACTAGTTAAAAAAAAAATAAAAAGTATTGAAATAATTGAAATGAAGATGCATTTCCTTCGCTGTTCTGCAAGCAGTTATGCTCTGGGACCCTGCTAGCTTTTTCTAGCTTTTTGTTCTGATTGAACTTCAAGTGTTGCCTTTGTGGATAAGCATGTTCTATGCTTCATTTCACTTGAATTTCAGGCTGAGACCACAAAATAATACAAATCAAAACTTTTATCCTTGAGATGTTGCTTCACTTCATCAAAATGACACTGTGTTTTCAATGGACTTCAGCTTTACGCAGGTAAAACAAGCTTTAGATTCTCATATTTTTCTTCATATTGGCTGCTTTTATAAGTATTGCTATTTTGCCTTGGAATCAAGGAAAATAAGACAGTAATTGACCTTGGTGACTGACCTCTGAGCTAGATATATCCAACAGCAGCAGAACAAGTGTAAGCCTTTGCCTCTTTTGAACTTTCTAAGAATAACTTAATATGCATCTTTCTGTTTGATGCACTTCCCATGTCACAGAATCACAGAATTGTAGGGGTTGGAAGGGACCTCTTGAAATCATTGTGTCCAACCACCCTGCCAAAGCAGATTCCCTACAGCAGCTCGCACAGGTAGACGTCCAGACAGGTCTTGAATATCTCCAGGGAAGGAGACTCCACAACCTCCCTGGGCAGCCTGTTCCAGTGCTCCATCACCCGCACCATGAAGAAGTTCTTAGCATATTTGTGAGAAACTTCCTACGCTCCAGTTTGTGGCCGTTTCCCTTTGCCCTATCAGCACATATCACTGAAAAGAGTCTGGCCTCATCCAAATGTCATCCACTTTCTGTTTTTTATGATTCATTTGTTTGAGTTGGCTATACCAGAAGTCCCACATCATTAAATATTTTCCATATCACCCACTCAGTGACTATGCGTGTTCTACGTGCAGATTTTGAAACAACTTTCGTTTCCATTAATTTCACCTCACTTCCTTCTGCTACAGCTTATTGATTTTATTATACAGTGTATTCCTAACATATTCTCCTTTAGCTTTTCTACAAGAGATGTAAGCAAAGTTCCTTATTACATTTAGCTCCTTGGCTTATATTCCATTTTGACTTTAAATATTTCTTCTATCTAAAACATAAAGTCTTTTCCACTACTACTGTATATTTCTTTTTTCAGTTGCCTCCAAAACATGGAGCCTGCTCCTTTGTTTCATTTTCTTTCCTTTTTGCCTTTGCACTTTAACAATCCAGTTCTCCTCATCACTAAACCTCTTCTTTCATCAAAAATTTCACAAATTCAAGGGAAAAAAAAATTAAGTATATCCTAAACTTAAAGTATATATATAAGCATTTGTCTTAGTATTAAAAAAGGAGAATTGTTTATAATGGAATAACTTCAAGAAAGTATTGGGATGCCAAATCACTTCCTCCTGTTTCTCCTAATCTGTTGCAAGAGACTAGTACAATCTTCAAAATGGAACTTGTTGCCCAAAATAGGAAACCACCCAAAACTCCAGTATCTGACAATTCCCAGACACCAAATTCTGACTACCACAGTCTGGTCTGGAAGCACCGATATCTAGTGAAGCAGACGATATGAGAGTCTTATGTTCAGAGAGGCCATCTCACTATCCACGTTCCATCATCATGCTATATCTGAGTAATTCTAGCTCATTTACTTTCACCATTTCCACCTCATTCTCTAGTGTTCCCTCATAAGAGTTAAAGGTCATGATCCTTGGGAGACACTGTTTTGTTGCTGCTCTTCTGGGCACTGCACAATTTAATCCATAATTTTATGTACAGTGAGATCCAGGCTGAGATCTCCAGCATTTTCCCCTGCCTGCTTTTTCCCACCAGTTTTATTCTGTGAACCATCCAGAATAACAGATGTTACTGCTGCCAAACTCTGCTCCTGCCTCGACCTGGCCAGTTTTAAGGAAAGTGGCCCATAGAGTGGCATGCACTGTGTGCTGCAGCCTCATTGGGTTGGGTGACTCTTGCTGTATTGACAATATCTGACTCTACAATTTCAGATTATTCTGTCCAGTAACGATCCCATCAAGCACAGAGAGAAGAGGAGAAAGCTGGCCTCTTAAGAGATGCCACACTCTTAAGCATCTCACATCTGCATGAAAATCCTACATTCTTTCTTTCCAGAGACCATTGAACACAAAAAGCCTGATAATGGAGTGTTAATGTGTGAATATTACTGAGCTCCCTGTGACACACTCTGCAGTATTCAAGGTGTTGGATGTGATCTGGCTCTCTATTACTTAAACACTGCAACCAAGGAGACAAGGCAGGCTCTAATTACATATGCCCAACTCTTTCCAACAGTACTACCTGTTTTAAATGAAATTGTTAACCTTTAAATTCCTTTGAAAATCTGTGAGTTTATCAGGGAAGAACAGGTTGGAAAGTTATTTTTGCTTCCTTACCAAGTTAGCTGCATGTTAAGCTTCTGTGCGCTCTGAAGAGGAAAATACATTGAGTGAACGTTCCCTGGTGGGTCAGTCCTGGTATCACCTACGCTGTTGATTTGGCTAGTTTTGACAGGCTGAAGAGTGGTAAAAAGAACTGTCTGTTTCCCACGTGCCTCCTGCAAATAAAAGTTTCAGAAAATTCACAATTCAACCTGAAGATACTCAAGAACCTGGCATTAAAATATTGGTCATGGTCCTTTTAATACGCACTTTTTACTAAGGAAACAAGCAAAGGATGTTACCCATTTAAGCATGGCCAGACGTTGGATACAGGAGATGTTCTGACATCTCACAGCTGCATCTCTGCAGTGTCTCCTTTCTCTTTCAGCCCTGGATTTACCAAGGGACTAGGAGTACTCTAATTCACCTTTCCGCTATACTTACTACAAAACACTGTGTACTTTCCTGGTGATTTGGATCACTCACAGCTGTATCCACTGCTTTGCTTCTGCTGTCTTTGACGTCTTTCCTAGCTCCTCTGACTCCATGGACTCAATGGAAAGCACCTGACTCTAGTTACAGCATCTGCCTCCTCACCTTATGACTTTGGCCAACTTTCAGATTTCTCAATCTCCCATTGCTTTTCCCCTACTCTCACCATGTTTTTCCCCAATACTACACACTTTCTATCATGATTGGCACAAATTGCATTTTGGGGTTCCTGCTTGTTATGTTATTAGCCCTGTTGGATCATGCTTCCAACACATATTCGCGTTCCTTATTCATCAGCTTTTAATTTTCTGTGCACATGTATTTCTGGATAGCGTTTATCAAGTATTTAAATGACTGTAACCTGCTTTGTTGTGCAGTGTGTGGTTTTCCCTGATATAAGCCAAAATCAGAAACTCAGGAAGCAACATGATGGGAGTAACTGAGGGCATTTCTTATGCCAGTGGCATCCCACAAGACCCTGCCGAAGCCCAGCACCGGGGTCAGCAGCTGCAGGGCCATGTTAATCCTCAGCACCAGAATAAAAGCATGGGAATGCAAGGGAAATCTGACAAGGCTCTGCACTTCAGACAGATTGGGTGAAAGGTTACAGAGCTGCAAATAGTAGATGAGAGCATTACAGATGCTGAGGCACTAAGGTACCTCAGGCACCGTTCACCTTGTTTTCCTCTTTACCTTCTTTACACTGCATACAATTTCACAGACCTCTGCCGTGTCACTCTTCTTCATCTCTATTCAGTCAGAGAAGTCTAGTTAGTCATTCATTGTGCAGTCTGTCCTGAATCAGTGATCATCCTTGTCATCCTCCTCTGTGCTACTTTCAATCCCACTACAATCTTTTGAGAGCATTGCACTAGAATTACACACAATTTTCAAGACACAGCACACGAAAGTGTGATAGAATGGCTTGCTGATGTTTTCTGTTTTGCTCTTCCTCTCCCAAGTAATTCTTCACATTGTTTTTCCTTTTTCACTGCAATAGAGTAATGCAGTGACCTTTTCATTTTTATAAATCCTGATTCTTGCTCGTAGTAAGCAAAATCAATCAAATGGTTGTAAAATGCTGAGAATCTTTATGTTTTCATGGTTTTCTACATCAATTATACAGACTGAAACTGAGTAGCCACATGAGTATGGGCATTCTGAAGGTCACAAATCCAAGTTTGTAGACGTGCAAAAAGTCAGGTTGAAGAACGATTTTGCAAGTAATTTAGACAGGGGAAGTTTATATATGGCTTGAGAGAAATATCTTTAATTTCATAGTCATTGGCTCTGTTTGAGAAGAGGACTTGTTAGATTTTAGAATTACTTATAATCTTTGTAGTCTTTTCTACAAAAATTCAGAAAGATGCTGTTGTGTTGTAAGCAATCAAACACCATGCAGCTGACTTTGAGTCAATCACCAAAACCATTTTCAAATGAATATTCATTATCGAAGTTTTTTATTGGGTTGCTGTAGAACTAGACAGAAATACTGGGACAATGCCACATTTTGTACAGAGTGAATACACACAGTCTGTTCATCACATCTGAGCAGAGTTGATTCTTCTTGGGCTGCCATTTCTGATGCAGAAGCTATAGAATTATGGAAAATATTAACCCACTCCTAGCCAGGAAGGGGATTATCACAGCATTAGCAACATCATCTGGCTGGTAAGGAATTTCGTTTACCAAAAGCCATTGAGGACCTGATCTCAAGGTCTGGCTCCCCAGCACACCAGAGATTTGAATCTGCTTGTGAATGCAATGGGAAACTCATCTGCATATAAATTCCCATTGTAGTAAAATGTTTTGTGTTTCCCATGCAGCTGAGATGGAGTACAATGGGTCACTGAGGAGAAAAGAAAATATTTTAATCTCTTGGAGACTTTGGGGTGACCCTCATCACCTCGTCTCCTACTTCACTCACAAGCAGCCTCTTGGACACCAAAGTGTCCCTTTGCCTGGAGGGCAGTTTCTCATGACAGTGCGAATAGAGCACATGGACCCCAAAATCCTGTTCCCTGACCCTGTGTGGAAACCATCCTCTGTTTAGCGTTCCAGCTGTTCGTCTGTCCCCAGCAATGCTTTTCATGAAATACAACCAGCCACAAAGGTCACGCAATAAAATATCGTCACAGTCAATCACAGCTCATCGCTAACATTCACTTTCTTGACTGTTTCCAAAAGGAAAGTAATAATCAGAGATTCAACTGACAGAGAATGCAGAGGTAGAATCAGTAACATCAGCAGAGAAAGGAAATACAAAGAAATCAGAAGGTAGTGTTATCACACTGTGACAGATTTATGCTAAACTCTTTTAGTTAACTTTCATAGTTCTAAATGAAGTCTCCCTTTCTGATTATTTTCAATTCTTAATCTGGAAATATTTTCCTTCTTCATTCAAAAACATTGAAATTTCTTTCTGTGGAACAATTTTTATTGAGCAAATCTAACTATCAGATATACATGGCTGAATTTGTATTGTGGCATAAGACCACTTAGAAATTTTTTTTTCATTAAAGTCTTGTCTTGGTAAAGTATTTTGGGCACATATATAAGCCCTTAGTATTCCTCTTTTCATTCAACAAAGTTCTTAAATATCTATCTAAATATCAACCTGGGTTTTTGCTTGTTTGTTTGTTTGTTTGTTTGTTTTAATTGACTTAAAATGTGCTTTACACTTCTTCACGATGCAAAACCAAGGCAGGTAATTCACTTCCTCAAAACTGTAAAGCTCATCTCCAAATAAATAAAATTAATGCAAGCAGGACAAAAGCTTCAAATCTTTTATTTCTTGAAAAATGTAGGTCATGGAATTTGTGAATTCAGGCAAATGTAACAAATGTTTTTGTCAGCAGAAAAGCTGTTGTTTCTTAAGTAGGAACACATTGTTTTGACTTATTTGAACAATATATTCATCCTTTTTAATTTGAGACATTTTATTTCAAACTTAGCAGAGCCTGGGCAAGCAAAGGCACTTGCTAGGACACTGTTCCTCTCCGTTAACATGTGTGATTGGCTCACCGCAGCTCTCGGTTTAGATGGCTCCATTAGGTGGCTCCTGTTATGTAGCACAAACTCTGGGCCTGTAGCTGAAGAAACTTCATCCTTGCATATATTCAAACCTCAAATGAATGAAGGCCTGAATAATCTTGCCTGTGGCTGAAGATAGCTTTGTTGGGAGCCCATAGTGGGTTGAGATGATCTTCTGAAGTCCCTACCAACCCAAGATATTCTGTGAGCCTCTGTTTCTCAAAATAGCTGTACGACACTGTAAAAACTATAAGGAACAATTTGCACAAAAGCAAATTCCCTATGTCCACCCATCTTCCTGTCCTAATAAACACTAGGACAAAGCCACCCTTCTCAGTGAACACTGTCCCAGGCCAACTTTAAGCTATGTTTGTTGCATTAGATGGCATACCAGGGAAAAGTATCATCTCAGAGACCAGCTTTAACTGAGAAATATCCACGTTTTCCTCGCAAAGTACTGTCCCTCTCCTTCTTTTTCATAAAAACTTTCTCTTGTATGAGAAGGAAAAAAAGGGTCATATTTCTCCAGTGAAGAAAAAAAAAAAGTATTTCCTTCAGAAAGACATGACATAGGAGCTTTTAAAAAACAGATAACTGCACTGGAAAGCTATTATATGCACTTCAGCGTTTTCATCATGTGATACAAAGCTGATGGAGCTCCTGAGCCTGACTTTCATGAGGGCAACTGAGTTTAAATACAGAAGCATTAGTAGAAGAGGAAATAAATGATCAGCCTGTTGCTTGGGAAAGCCTCCTAGCTAACAGGATAGACCAGAAAACGCAACTAATATGGAAGATCACATTTAAATTAATAAAGGAAATGTACTGAGATTTCTATATACAGTTTAAATAGATTAAAAATTAAGAAAGACTCTGCAAGAAAAACTACTGTTCAGTAGAATTAGCTAATGGGTGTAAGATATAAGAAATTTGATAATCTTATAAGTAGAGAATGCTACAAGACCAACTGGTCTAGCAATTTGAAACTGTTGGAACTCAAGACCAAGAAAAATCCATACCTTACTTAAATAACCAGGTCATATTGTGCAAAGTTTGTCACTGAAAGAATAGTTGTATTTTATGGAAGTCATTTGGAATATTGATCAACAGCAGGGAGAACACATCTCATACAGTTTTTGATAACGATTGCAAAAGTAGAGCAAAGTTATATCACTTTTAGACCTTGCTGAATCTTTGGCAGAGAAACTTTTAATGCCTCACGTAATGATACATTTATTAATAATAAAAGAAATTCCTTTGTTTCGGAGTAAACAGGAAAATATCATTGGATTCCTCCTATTAAATTTACCAGTCATTCACCTGTTGACTTTGTAAGTCACCTACAGAAATTGCTTGCTTTTCTTACAGTAAACACCAAGGTGATATAACAGTATATCCTCCCACTTGTATGTCATCAGTATACCACTACATCAACACACACACACAAAAAAAGATGATGACAATTATTCAGTACCATTAATGTGTTTTTCGTTTGTGCAAGCAAAACTCCCAAACTGCGAACATAATCTAGTCTAGTATACAAATAAATAAATAAATAAATAAATAAATAAATCACATGGTAGAGATATTAACCTTAAGATCGTGCTATATCTATTCTGCAATTCCCTGCTACATTCATTATATATCTTTCAATTTCTGCAGCACAAGATTCTTTTCATCAGGTAAGTCTGATTTTTCTCCAGAGTGAGGATGTCCCGTATACTAAATGAATAGAAGAAAAAATATAAAATAAGATTATGATGAATGCATCTGAAGGTTCAGTTTCTGGTTCTGGCATTTTATATGTGTTCTTGAGCAGTCATAATGTTATTTTAATTTATTTAGGTTTTGTATATGTCCATGTGTGCTTGAGTTTGTGTATGCATTCTCCTCGCTTTCTATTAGTTCGCCCTGATGTTAAACAGTAAGGCTAAAATTTTAATTCAGCATCTTGTGAATATTTACTTACTCATCAGTCTTCAAATACAACAATGTACTTCTCAAAACATGCATGCATACAACATACTTCTTAGAAATCCTGCCTCATTTTAGGTAATTATCTCCTGGGAAATGCTTTCTGCCTATGATGAAGAACTGTGAAATGAATGTAAATTGAACTAAATGTAAACAGCAAAAAAAATGTTAAGCCGTGTAGAAAGAGCTCATTGACCCAGAAGTTCATGGGGGAACTATGAGTTCATGGGTACTAAGACCATACATGTGACAAAGTGTCACCAGGAAAAACTGTGAACCACCCACTGCTGGGTATCTTGAAATGCACCCATAAAGACTTCATATCCTTGGAATAATGTTTAAATTCTCCCAACAGGGAAGGTAGTTACACCTGATTTTCCAATAGACTGAGATACTCAGTTATGTCATAAGAAAAAAACACGAGTATCTCTGAAATCTAGAGTTTTACTTTCCAGTCTTGAAAAGACAGTATTAAATTTTGTATTTGGTGTTTGACATGTTTAATGTCTTTTTTACATAAAGACAGAAGCCTTATTTTTGTCCTTGCTTCATTGTAGATTTTAACCTTGCCTCCTTAGTTGTAGATTTTGAGTCATGTTCTTGTCAGATATACAAACATGCAAATAAATATCCAAGGGCAGAATTTGTCCATGAAGTATCAAATTTATGCACACTTTCAGTAGAAGACTTTTATAGATTCTGACATGGAAAGATGCATTAACATTTTGCTGCAAAAATTAAAAGAAGCACTATTGGCTCTTCTCCAATTTACACAAATGAGGCTTCAGCACTGAATCCAGTAAAAGACAAATTCTGGAAGAGCATTGACTTTTCAGCAAAACTTATTTTAGAACCGTCATTCCTGATTTAGAGTCAGAATGGACTCTTGATATGATATCTTAATATGATTAGAACAATTATGTATTTCTTTTTATAGAATTCAAGGCGCACGGAAGCAATATGTCTATAAATGGACCAAAAATTCCGTGTTAATAAATTGAATACTTTTATTTAGAATTAATGCTTTCTACTAATTATACTATATCTGACAATATATCAAGATATATCAGAAGTCTGTTAGATCTTCCAACCAATATGTAAAACATCACTATTTTGACAAATTTTAACCGAGAAAGCAGCCATACCCAGGACTGCATATGTACTTCAGCCTAAATGTAAGTAGGTGTTTGAAATTCAGTGAAGTTGATGGGACTTAAGCACTCAAAAGTAAGCAACACTGCTTATAAGTTTTCCTCTTAAAAATCTGAGATGGGACAAAGACAGTACCAGGAGCACAAACCTGGAACAGATGTAGCATCAAATATTCACACAAAAGGTTCTGTGGATATCTGTTTTGAACAAAAAATTTGAATTATCTAGCTGGGAAGCATTGGATATGACAGATGTTCTGTTGCTACTGAAAATCGAATCCTCTCTACTAAGGTGATTAGATATGTCTGTTGGTGACTGGCTTTATTCAAAATGTCTGCCCTGGAATCAATGAAGATTATTTTGCTATAATCTGTATTTGCTACAACCAGGTTATTCAGATTTGTTTGTCCAAAATGGTCTTGCAATTTTCCCGGCCATAACATGGCTTCATGAAAATAACCTGTTCATAAAAGTTCCATCAAAATACTAGCAAAAAAGAAATTAACATTGAAAAGAGACCCAAACTTAAAAACTATTTGTAAAGGTTCTGATAGTATCACTTTAAATGTATTGTTATATGATGATATTTTCTCATGTTGTGGTAACAGGTAGATCAGGGCTCTGATGCATATCCAGGTGTTCAAGATAGACTGGCAAACAAACAAAAAAAAAACATGGAGTTTTTTCAATAGAGGTGCCGTCATGGTGTGTTAACTGTAAATATGTATCATGGAAAAGTACAGCTGTATGTAAAGAATATGTGTTTGTAAAGAAAGATTGATTTTATTTGGCCTCCATGAGGGACATTATGATATTTACATTTCTGAGATATGTCTAACATTGTTCAGATTCTGTTTATAATGTGAAGTTAAGAGTAATCCTTATCTCTAATTTGTATGGGACCTAAGCAAACTAAGCGGTAACAGCGTTTGCCGTTTGTTAACAAATGTTCTTAAACTGTAAGATGTGAAAAATTCAGCAGTTCCTCTTGAGCCTGGAGAATAATTCATATTTTACCAGCTAAATGAACTAAATAAACTCAAGCAAACTTATTCTTCATGGTGGGTACCAGAGCACATAATGCACTAGGACTGATGAGAGAGCAGAGGGCACACCGCATTTCCTACAGGAAATGTCTGCCTGGAAATGTTCCTGACTGCTGCAAGATGACCACATACATTTCAGTGACAGCGATACATGTCTCTTCTCTATTCATACCCTTCTCTTTGAGAACGCAGTAGGGCAAATTGCTATGTACCTTTTGCTGGAATTTCTGGGAAAACTGATTTTTCCTTTATTGCTTACTGTTAAAATCTAGGCATAATTTGCTTTCGTTAATCTCCTTCATATTCTCATCTGCTATCTCTAGTGCTGCTCATGGTGAAATGAGCAACCAAAATGTCAGTAAATAACCTGAGATCCTTTAGCCAAGTCTTGAGGCTTCTAGGAAAGCTCTTTTCTTCAAATCTTGTCTTGAGAATACTCAGTAAAGCTCCTTACAAGTCTCTTCAAATAAGGTTATCTAAAATTTCTTGCATTTTGTACTTTACAAGGAAAACTATATTAAATTCAAACAGCTTTCAAAGAGTGTCTGTTACTCAGGAGATCAAGTCACAATTTCAAAAAAGCTGTCTCTAAGTGCCTTTAGTCATGTCTGAAATGAAGATTTAGGTTTATAACTCACTTAGGCATTTCTTAAAAATATATATTTCATCCATCTGAAACTAATTTACCCTATGCTTTCTAATTCTGTAAGCATTCATTCCAAGATGTCATCACTCTGTTGTTAGTTTTAAAATAGCTCCATGTGCAATTTTTCTTAGTGCTTTAAAAATTTCTTTCCAGTTTTGAAATAAGTGATTTGTCAGTACTTCTTTGCAGTCTTTCCTTGTCCTTCTCTTCCTCAGCAGGAAGAATAGAAAATATTCAGCAATTTTTTATGCATACATATTTACATGCTAAGAAATACTTTGTGTTGTGTGCATTAAATGCCTCTATTTTCACGCCTAAAAGTAATGAAGAAGTTGCTGTGGTTTGAGAAGCACCTTGCAGTTCTTCAGGGTCAGAGAGAGGGATAAAGGGCCATGGAAGCCCTTCCCATGTATTTCCCAAGATCAATGCGGGATCTAGCAGTGCCAGCAAAAGCAACAGCATCAGTAATCCTCTCCTTGAGGGTGACACTCTTTGTGAGAGAAGGCTGTACGAAGCAGTTAATATAGACACCGGACTTGGTTTGTCAACAGGGATTGAGATAGAAAAACATGCTGCAGTTCAGTCACCACCAGATTAATTCTCTGAAACATGTTGGCACCTCATCAGAGGGAGCAGTAGGGAGGAGGAAGAGAAAGTGAAGCACAAGAGATATGTTGGAAGTGCAGCGCTCATACCTAGCAGAGATTTGGTTTGGTCCATTCAAAGGCATTGGTGATGCTCTGAGTTTTGCTTTTCAACTTCCAGCTGCAGCAAATGGGCTCATTCCTTGCCTCATCCAGAGCCACCCCCTTTTATTGACAAAAAGGGGGCTCTCCAAGGACTTCACCTTGATTTACAAGTGCAAAATAATGGTTTAAAGGGATGTCCCCATTTTATGGTTTACCACATAGATCTAAGCAGCTTCTAGACCATCTGCCTCTTTCTGAACATGAAGTAAGGCCATCAAGAGCCAGATTTTTGCCCATCTTCTAAAACTAGATGGGCTTAAACAATGACTTAGTTCCTAAAGAGCAAGCAAGTACAGAAATAACAGAACTGCAGTCTAAAGTTTACCTGAAATGTTTCTTCAGTAGATAATAGTTCTCTCATGAATACCGTGACCATGAAGATAGTTGCTATTCAAAACATTTTGAAACATTATGCAAAGCCCAGTAGGTAAACTGTGTGCAATTTCCATGTATAGGAAAAGTCTTACTGTACTTCAGCCCTGTCGTCTTATGGAGGCCTCACTACACTTGCGATTCACTCTGACAATCTCCAATTAACAGTTCCAAGCTTAGCTTCAAGTACAAAGCTCCATTTCTTTTAAAGGAACAAAAAAAGTTCTCCACATATATCTTAAGAGATACTATAAATCACTACGACATTGTGTTTTCACCCTTATCACCCAGTATACAGATGCTTTTCTACTTTCCATCTCTATCTTATCTCAAAAAGGACCTGAAGGCATTCTGAAGTGATGCCTGTCCACCAGAAGTACTTTCATGGTTTGTAGAAGGATGATTGAATGTAAAGGTTTGGGGATGAAAGAAGAAAACCATTTAAACACAATATACTCATTCAAATCTGAACAACGAACTTCTAACAAAGTGTCTTTTTGCGAATGCAACACAGAAAATTCCACCCTTATATATTTAGACAAATAATGGTGGGTAAATTGGACAAAAATGTGATTTCCTATAATGTCTCACTCTATGTTCTGCTAATAACTTTTCAATTATCGTGAAACTGCTCTGTAATTGAGTTTCAAATATATAACTTTTACCATGAAAATTACTACATTATTTTAATTTAATTAGACTCCACATGACATTCCCACAGATATATTAATTGATTTTGAAAATATTTTGTGGGATTAAGTGGTAACACATTTTTTGCTCAGATTTGAAAGTTAGATATGACAGGGAGATAACGATGCTGGCCCTGTTTTAAGGTCAGTTCTCTTTGATGTTTTCATAAATGAATTGAACAGAAGACTTGAAGGCATACTAAGCTTGCAGACGAGACTATACTGGGAGAAGCTGTTGACTCCCTAGAGGGCAGAGAAACTTTGCACAGCATGGAATTGTGTTAGGGAACGGTCAGGTTGTGTATCAGGAAAACGTTCTTCACCAGAGGGTGGCTAAGCACTGCCACAGGCTCCCCAGGTCACAGCCGAAAGCCAGCCAGAGTTCAAGAAGCATTTACATAATGCTTTCAGACATAGGGTTTGAATTTTGTGCGGCCCTGTGTGGAGGCAGGAGTTGGACTCAATGATCCTTGTGGGTCCCTTTCAACTAAGGATATTCTACAATTCTCTAATACTATGACATAGATCATGAATTTCTATAACAAAGATGACAAGCCCTTTCTCATCAGTTGAAAACTTATGCGCTGTATAGATATTTCCACTGCCAGAGTCAGAAAGAAAGAGAAAAATGAGTAAAAAGATAATCTGTCTATGGGCTGCACCATGCAGGTTGTGGCACCTTAGTGATGTCTCACCCAACTAGTGACAGCAGACCTTTCCCTCTCTGACTAATGGTATTTACAAGCAGAGAACGAACTCAGCAGGGACTGACTTGTTCCTGTGCTTCAGAGAGCACCTTTGCTTTTTTCCAGATGTCAGCGTAAGGAGGAAGGATCGAAGGCCAAGGATGTGCCTGGAAGAAGATATGATTCTGTTTCCACACCTGATCTGTAGGGTTGCTGGGTGCTGACTGACACAAATGGGCTGGATTCCTTCACCACTGACTCCTGCAGAAGCTCAGGCGTCTCTTGTATCTGTCTTTTTAGTAACTGTTCCAACTTACTCTGACTTTTTCCAACTTTGTTTCTGAATCACTTTCTTTATTCTAAACTCAGTTTCTTTCAGAATTTTTGTGAAGTTTTATTCTCCTATTTCTTTTTATACTTTCTTCTACATATGCACTTCCTTATCTGCCTTGCTTTTCTGCATCTTTTCTTGCCTCTTTCTCATCTCACACATTCCTTTTTGACATCCTCCCCATTTTCCTGTTTTCTGCTCCCTTACCTTTGATGATACAGCACTTTGTATAGATTCTTTGAGAGGCCACTTTCTAGAGGAAAGATGCAAAAATGAGATGAATTCTTAAACAGCAACAATGACCCCATTCAGATCATGAAATCCCATAATACTGGAGCTACTTTCTCTTTAGGTACAAAGAGCCAAGGGCCCATATAATTTCAATTGCCTTCACACAGAAGTGATACATGGCTATATCCATCCCCAGAGATCTCTTTTTTTTTTTTTTTTGAGAATCACAAGCGCAAAAGTGACTGGATGGTTAACATTAAAATAATGAATGAAACACTTGACATGCTTTAACATTTGATAGTTTAAATTCGCAATACAAGACTTCAGTAAAGAAATAACATGCCACTGTGCTGTATATAATACATACTGCAATGGAGACCACTCCATAAAGAAGCTACTTTTCATCCTTAACTGGTAAAGTCATTTCTGCCCTCACCAGCAACGCAGTGACTATTCTTTCTAAATGCTACCAGTAGTATTTTACATCACCCAAACTTTTTGTACACTAACAGCCAAATTTGTCTACAATCAAAGTGTCAGACTGCAGAGGCATGCATCTGAGCCTCCTCCCCCTGCAGCAGCTCCCACCAACATACATGTAGGGCCAAAGGAGATGGTTGTACCCCTAGTCAGCCACGATTTGCCAGCAACATCAGAGCCAGGTTCAGACTGGGGTCCCAACTGTCCCCACCCCAGATCCAGGGGTCATCAGCTTTGAAACATGGCCACACCTGAGTAGAAGATGTTGTATACCTCTCCCACAGTCAGGATCACTGAGTTCAGGTCCACACTTGCTCTTAGCTGCATAAAATTCTGAGGACATTGACTGCAATTACATATGTACAAAAGCAAGGTCATAAAGGCATACAAAGTACATTTAAGCATCTTTCAACCTCTTTGGCAACTGACATAATTGTCCTGGCAGAGGATATCAAATAGTCCCTGCAGGCCACAGCTGGAGGACTGCCAGGTTGCTGCACTAAGGGCAGAAGGAATGCAGGGATTGAAATAACCTCAACAACCTGAAAAAAAGTCAAGGGAACCATTGCTGTTGCAGAGAAGGTGCTTATTGTAATAATAATAGCTACAAATGAGGGCCTAAATGAATACTGAGAAGACATTTGTGATTTCCTACAGGAAGAAAAAAAAAAACGTCCTGTGAAAAAAATGATGTAGAAAACTTGGAATAAAAATGTATGAGATGGGAATTTATGCAAATAGTCTGCAGTTTATTCTTTGTTTTCCTTTTTTGTTTGTTGGTTTGCTTGTTTGCTGAATGAACAACCAGTTCTTAAGATCCACCAACGAAAATTTTCCCAAGCCATCTTATAAATCATATAATAAGCAAACAGAAGATTTCTTTAATTACACATATTTTGCACTTCAGAGCAAAGTCAACGTAATTCTGTTCATGCTGGAAATAAGCAATTTTTTCCTTACTATCTGAAATATCAAAAAATAATTGATTGATAGTGAAGATAGGGAAGATCAGCTACCCAGTCCAGACGTCACTAGTTTTATCTATGCACTAGAAAACTTGGAACAGTTTATAATTTCTTTTAGCATTTAAAAAGGCAGCTTTTCCCTAAATGTGTCATAGATCTAATTAATCTTTGATAGTTTTAAAAAAATCATAGGAGGATCTGTAAATGTTTCAGTGCTGCAAATGCTAATATGTTCACTCAGACCGTGAGATCTTAAAAACCCATTGCAAGATTAATATCATATTTTAACATAAGGTACCTCTAAAGGAAGTGTTTCACCACCATTATGTGTCAAGCCTGGCAGCTGTGCCAGGCTTTGCCTTTTAAACCCAGCTGTGCCTTCTCTGAACCATCTTAATGTAAGTTCCGTTCAAAGAGATATTAATCAGGCTGGTTCAACTGCTGGGACTTAATGTTTCCACTAGATACTTTTTTATCTAGCCTTATAAACTTTATATTGAGACATAAATTAAGACTTCAAGTGCTCCTACTTGCTTCTTCAGCTCCTTGCCCGAGGCTTCCTTTAATTCTAAGCTGTCTATTGAGCTATACAAATGATGCATGTGAGAATGCCATCAGCTTTGAAATGATGTTTATTTCTTCTTGTTAATGAGAAGATTTCCATTTATTTTATGCATATTCTGCTGGTTTAAGAAAATGTCATCTATGTATTGCTTTAAGTTCACTACAATGAAAAAGACTTTTTATTAAAACAATATTTTTCTCTAGTTTCAAGATTGGCACTTGCATCCTCTAATTCTGACAGTTTACATTATTTCTCTGCATAATAGGATTGAAGCAGTGGAAGATTAACAGGAGGCAATCTAATTTAATGGTTGCAATTATAGTTGATGAAGGAATGTGTTAATCAGGAAAAATATAACTGATGACTTCCTATTTGAAAAAAAAAAAAGACAGAGAAGAAGAAAAAAATGGAGATGATAAATCTGTGCTCGGTGAGCTTGTTCATTTGTATATTCACTTTTGTTCCAGAATCATATTTTAATATAGATATTCTGGCATAAAATTGCATCTTAAAGTATACAGACTGTCAGCCTGATGGCTCAGCCAATAGAAAGTATTGAGGATTTGCTGAAACTTCTTCACTAACATTTGGTTAGTTACTGATGGAAAGAATACTTTACTTACCAAATCACCCACTTTGGCAGGCCTCACACCTGAGTGGTGGATATGATCTGTGGGACCACTTCTCAGCATCACTTTCTCCTTCAGTGTATGTACACACACCACAAGATGAGAAAACTGTACCAGAATATTGTTGGCTGTTATTTCCTAAATAGATAGAAACTGCAATCTGCTGGATGTTCTAATACATAATGTAGCACATGGACAGGTACGACAACCTCAGGGACCAGCCATCTTGCTGCTGCCTCAGTGAATCGCTGCCTGGTGGACCAGTAGCAAGATTCCCAGTCCTGAGTGAAACAGCAGCCTCCATCTCCCATGGCTGTGGTTGTGAATATGACACTATCCTCAACTGTAGAGTATACTGTGCTATCTTAGATTGGCTCCCCCTTCACCAGGAAAAAAAAAAAGTTCATTGCATAGTGAGATAAATTTATACAAAGTCAATCTGGCCAAAAAATTGCATTTCTTTCTCAGGGGAAATTCCAGTGAGTGGCATAAGAAAAAGAGAAACATGTACCATACTCAAAATGAACAACTCACATAAATATTTGCTGTAGAACTGCATATTTTTGAGGATTGATTTTCTGACTATAAAAACATTTTTTTCCCCATGTGTTATGTATACTCTGCTGCACTCTTTCAGTGAATTATAGCCCTACAGAACTCTTTCACTGGCTAACAGTCCTCCCTTCCCAGCACCTCTCCAAGCTTCAGGAGCAATGTTGTGTAGATTTTGAGTCCCCCCAGTTGCCAGCCAGTGGGCAAGAGCAGGGACATTCAGGAAGCACAAAAATCATGCTGCAGCATCATAATCTCTTCCTCCCAGTCATGTGGAGCAGTGAGTCAGGAGGATTGTTAAAGATAAGGAGTCCAGAAGAAAGAAAGAATGAGCCTAGGACATTGTGGTGGTGAAGAAAATGCCCTATCTTTCTTTAGCACCTTATCTTGGAAATAATACTGCCTCTGAGCAGCAGTCCCAAAGAACAGAACTCACTTTTACCATAGCTGTATGCCAGGACTGTACCTCTTTTCAGCAAAATTCAAGAAGCGCATCACTAAAATATTATCTTTTGAAGGCATGAAATTATTGAGAGTAATGCTGCGAACACTGTGAATAACCACTAATGTTAGAGCGCAAAGCACGCTGTGAGGCAGAACTTTGACTGTTCATTACTTGCTCTGCTGCAGAAGTGTTTCTGTCAGATGGAGAAGCTGAACAAGGACTTAGATTCAAGTGACCAACCACCTATTGCAAGCAGACAAGCGCCAGTGAAATGCTCACAGACTGAAGATTTTTATTGTCATTATTTAGTAAATAGTTATGAACAGCATATACCTTTGTATGCTTCATGCTCAGTTCACAAGCAAACAAGTTGAATATTAAATACATGGGATAATATATTCACAAGTAACTCCTGCAGCTCCTATGTTACCTATTCTAAAACCTGATCATTTTACCATATCACAGAAGCGAACTCCTTGAATAAAAACAGGAAAGGCTTCAGAAGCTGTGAGGCTGCATTAACAACAGTATCCACAATTTTTTTCCAATTCACAGCACTTCAGTTCTCCCAAAAGAGAACAACAACCCAGGTTCAATTTTCTGAACTCAAGAATTTTTGGAAGCAACAAGTTATCTCAATTCTTTCAGTGTATAGCTAGTTTCTGGACCTAGAAGAAAAGAAATATGAAATAATTTCCAAACAGGCATAGGAATAAATAAAGTAGAACCTGAGGCAGCATTTCTTTCGGCCTTTGGGCTTTGAAACATGTATAATCATTAGTCTTTTCACACAGATGCAACATGTACTTATGATTTATTATCATTGGTGAGAATCCATCATCCTTCTATCTGTCCTCTCTTGAGTTTCTCTAATTTTGAAAGCTCCCAGCACTCCATTTTGTGTGCTTGGCTGACAGTCCTCAGCATTCACTTAAATTTTTTCTGAGTTTGGATCTTAATTGCTAAAATCCATTCTTAGAGCAGTTAATGCCATGGATTCTTGGAGTCTGAAGTATTTGTTACACTTTCAGGACATCTCATTGAAAAGCAGACTTTGCAAACCCACTGTAATATAATAACCATTTTCCCCTGTTCTCCTAGGAAGGCTGTCACTGCCCACTCCAATTGGGCTGGAAATGAAATTCTGAGTACTAATTTGTTAGAGGTACTGATCTGTATTCGCTGAAGTTATAGAATAAATAGCAAAGAATTTGTTTAAAAATGAATTTTTATTTCAAGTTCAGTTTGGAAGCTGACATGAAGAAAAGATGGGCTGTGTGTATCTCTTTTTTTTTTTATACACACAATAGTATGTTTTTCTTAAAACTTCACTGTACAAGATTAAGTCGAGACTGTTACCTTTTGAGCACTTCTGTGTTTGGGAATTCTTGATTTTTTATAAGTACAAGGAGAAAGAACGATTCTTTTCTAGAAGAAAAGAAAAAGAAAAAAGATAGCAAATTGATTGCAGAAGTCAAAATGTACCCTTTACATCTTTCAGATCCATAGAGGAAAAAAAATGGGATGTAACTTGCGAGATGAAAGATAGTGGCATATCCTAATATGAATAATGACATGAAAAAAAGAAAGTAAAGAAATGGAAATGAAAGAAATGAACAGAGGATATAAATGTAAAGAGCCATTTGGAACTTTAAAATGAGCTCACTGGAAACAGAAATGGAAAAATCATTGGACTGGAACATTGAATGACAGGGATGGAAGACGAAAGTGTGCAGGAAACCTTCCCTTGATGCACACACAATTGAAGTGGTTTCAGAAACACTTAAGCAGGAGGATATTAGCTGGCTCAACTAAGAAATTATTTTTAGGTACTAAGGAGAACAGAAAAGATGATTATAAAATGGTTCAGCTTTGTGGATATTTAAAAGGTTTCCAGTACTGTAGTACACGACAGGAAAATCTACTGCCATTATGTTAAACAGATTTACATCCACTCACTGCAGAATAGGAGGAAAATTTTCAACAGCTAATGTGGATGGCAAGGGAAGGGGCTGGGGTGGGTACAGAAGTCTTTTCAAGAAGAACTGAATATTTCACCAAGATATTAGTTGTGCAATTAGAATTGAACAAAGAACAACTAAAGTTTCCAAACTTACAAGTATGAGGGATGGGCTGGAGAGGGGTACGAAACAGAAAAGAGAAAGGGAAGGGAAGGAAAGGCAAGGCTATGTCCAAAACAGCTTGTTTGAGAAACAGAACCAAAACTGCTTTTCTATCTCATAAGATCCTGACAGAGTTTCTTCTGCTTTTTCTGGTAGAACCTGGCTACAGATTCATCTCTGCTAAAGCAACACTTGGGTGGGACATTTCCCACTTGGACTCCTCTTCCTCTGCTTGCACCTTCTTCTCTCCTCAGCCTGGCTGGCTGCAGCCCTTGTCCCTCTGTGACACCAGGCCTGACAGACCTAGCCCAGGGCCAGAAGAGCTCAGGGAAACAAGAGTAAGTAACAAGTAACTTTGGCTGAACCAAATCCAGTTTCATTTCAAGGTTTTTCTGGGTATCTAAAGAGAGAGACATAACAAATAGGTAGACACAGAACTGAACTTTTCCGTTTAGATAGCATTTTACTGGCAGAAATTTACTGACTAAAATTAATAGATCATACCTTCAATTAAAGATATTTTATGTCATATTTGCAGTTACAATTTCAGGTTATTTCATCTGCATTTTCTTTTAACTTCCTATCCATTAACATAATCTAAAATTTCTAGGCAATATGTAAAACAATACTGATCTCATAAAGGAGTGAGACAATGAAGAAGAGGATATTTGAGGCACAGAAGACCCTTGGATACCTACTTATGAACTTGCTCAGTCATAAAAGAGGCAGAGCTGTGCATGCCTTAAGATGCCCAGGGAGGACCCACAATATGACACGAGCTGACACAATCCAGCTAGGATCCTGCTGCCCCTGTGCCAGTTCCCATTCTTGGGGGAGGTGCACTCTCAGAAAAATGTGAGGTACTGATTTAGCTCTTTCTGACAGACTTCCTTGGAAAATTTTTTGAACACTTCACGAGAAAACGGGGAATCCCTGTAGGAAGAACTGGGAAGTGAAGAAAGATTAATGCTTCTTTAAAATTCTGGGTACCTGCAGGAGACATCTCTAAAATTACCTTGCCTTATCTTTAAGTGCTGTGTTAGTAATGTTCACATCAGCAGAGACCAAAAGTAATTTCATTCCTAGACTTCACTGCTGATGATCACATGTAGCAGAAACTGCATCCCAGAAAACAGAAAGTGCACTGATGACATCTGAGCACCAAACTCTGTCCTTCTTCTGCATCAGGGCAGCCTTAACTTTGCTTGGTTCCACCTTCACCTTCCTCTTCTGAGCATTGGGACATGGAAACCATGGGACCTGCACTTCCTCTCCTTGGCAGAAATAGCCCTTTCTTATCGCCCTTGCTGCTGGTGGTTCTCCCTCCCAAGGACATCCAGGGATTCCAGCACCATCCTGGGACAGCCTGTGGAAAGGCCAGATCTCCAGGTCAAATGAGGTCAGGTCATCTCAGCAAATGAGGGACATGAGAATGTTATCCCAACCACATTGCACATAAACCTGGCTGATTCCTTGCCCAGAAAGATTTAAATCTCATGAAACTTGTTGCATGTGTGATTTTTTTTTTTTTTTTGTAAGAAGTGTTAAGCAAAATTGAAATGCTGTTGCTGATCACAATTCCAGCTTCATTACTAGTTTTCTGTTTGTTTATTTTCTGGATCTTTTTTTCCCAGAAAATTCCTTATAACCAATTTATTTGCTCTTAATAACAAAATCTGGGGAGCTATCCAGATGAATTAGTACAATATCTGATTAGTATGAACATTTTACAAGAATTGACAATATCATGAAATTTTAGGAAATTCTCATTCTCTGTTTCTTCTTCTGGTTATCTTTGCAAACTTTGTGTTTTAAGTCTTATTTTAATGGCCCAATTGAAATTGTTAACATTTGAAAATCATAGGTACTAACTATTATCGAAACTGAAGAGAGAATAGTTCTTATATAAGCTCTGTTAAACAATTTTTAAGATTAAAATACAATTCCTTATATGCTAGAAATACTATTTTTATATAGCAACACTGAATACAATACAACATTTAAGGAGTTTGACTAATCAGAAGAACATACAGGTCCATGGGATATCAACAAGTATCCAAACAAAAGCTAAAGCTTTTTAATTATATTCTCTTTTTACCTTCTCACTTTGCATATGTCGACTCAGTCTACATCTTGACCATTCCCTTACAAAACTTTTAACAACTTATACTAGTAAGTATGTAAAGGAAAAGCTAAACAAGGGCAACTTTTTAGATGTTTTTCATAGCTCTTGAATCTAAAGAGCTTTTGGAAATTATCATATTACGTTCACCAATACATTTCTGTTAAGCACCCAGACCAAGGCCTTAATAGGATTATGTGAAATGATGAAGAAACTTATAGCAAACCTTAACAGACTATTTTCTTACTTGAGAAAAGGTTTTTGCTTTTACTTGATTTTGAAAAATCTCAGCCTGCTAATTGTTTAAATAATTGCAATTCTCCAGTTGTTACCAGAAGAGTTAGGTAGGAAAATCAGAAGTGCTCTTTCATCAGACTCAGATTTTCACTGAAAGTGTGCCATTGTTCATTTACCATGATGATGCATAAATGTTGCCTCTATCAGATCAAACTACTGAACATATCTAAAAGCACTCAGTACTGGCCTAATTACAGAATACAATGGAAGAATTTTCCAATAACATCAATGCCTGCAGACCTGGGTCAATGCCAAGTACTTTAGAAATTCTTACTTTCACAGTTTTCCCTCCTAATATTTAATGTTTGTGACATTGGTACTTATATCATTCCATGAAAACCAGCCTTTCTTCTGCATATTCAACACAATAGCTTATTTAAATACATTTAAATTCATAGTTTATTTGAATACATTTTCAAGTTCCTGTGTCTCTGGAGCTTAATAAATTTATTTCCTACATAAACCACTGAATGCCATGACATCCACAGACTTGAAAACATACTTTAGCCTTTTAAATATAATGAAATGCTACCACCACTAGGCAAGATGCCTGTTGTGTACTATCCTATCCAAAGCAATAGTTCGCATAAATCAGTCAGCTCCTGAGGACTCATATAGAGTTCATACCGATGCTCAGAAATTTTACTCTGGTCTAAAAAGAAAAGAAAAGTACACTTTTCTTATACTGTGGAAAGCGGAACACTGCTATTCTGCACAGCAGCATTCCAAAGCCCTCAACTGAGATTTGGTCCCTCCACACAGGTGGATAACTATTTTCTATCTTTTTTTTTTTTACTTTTTTTTTTTTTTTAAGAAAATGAAGCATTCAATTAAATATTTTGTATTTTCCTTAAAAGCTGAAAGACAAAAATCAAAATATCTATAGTTTCCTGCTGCAAAATTTACATTTTTCAATGGAAAAAAATGCTTCAAAGACTAACAGATACTTTTCCTTAATACTTCACAGAAACAAAGTTTCTTTACTGAATACCTTTCTGTTAAACTTCTCCCAGAGGTCATCACATCACAATCTGAAACAGCAGATGGGACAGCGGAGGACAGGTTGGGTTTGCCTGCAGTGAGAACTACATCTGTGCCTTCCAATGTCATGTCCAGGCTTTACCTTTGTTCCAGAATACTGACCATGGTGAACTCCTTTCTCAAAGCAACTTGAGGTAAAACATGTATAACAAAATAAATCCCATAAATCTAAGGCAAAATAAGTTTGGTTCTTCAAGACAAGTCATGGAAGATGCCAGACATTCTTCACACCCTTGTTTTACACATTTGTTGATCTGCTGTGTTTCCAGCTTGACATATGAGCATTTCTAGATCATACTGAGCAGTTAAAAGAAACACTATCATGTCCTTTCTTCTTCAAAGATTGCTACTACATAGAAGCTTCATAGATATGCTTCATTTTTACACAGTCAAGAAGGAAAACAAAAACTGGTTTTGTGAAGAACTAAAATATCACATAATGACTCTCATAAAAGAGTCATGAAGAGTCTTCAGTTACTATGCTGTTTCGCACAATTAAGTGCTACCAGCTCTACGAAACCACTTGAAAAATATAACCAAATATAATTACTACTTTCTAATAAACCGGTTATTAGTTATTTTTCACATTAATATCACAGGTGTGAAATCCATCTTTTTTTTCTTTTTTTTTTAATGATCAGATAAACAATGATATTTGAGAAATTAGAAAACCTGAAAGATCTTTAGAAATATAAATAATATGAGGAGCGAAGTATACTTTTTCTTTCTTTCTTCTAAACAGCAGTAAAAATTGATGGACAAACATCATAAACCCTCAGAGTGCTATGTGTGTTTTTCTACGTTTAGTTTCATTCCATATAGATTGGCAGTACCTTCTTGCAAGTGTCTGCAAGACAACTCTCATTTTACTCCTGCTTATTTTTTCAATTATTATTGATAACTCTGGAAATGTTTCCAAGAGCAACACAGTAAATTAAGCTTTCTTACGGTAACTAACCAGGACAGCCACAGTACAGTTTATCCCCCTTGTTTAGTAAATATATTCTTTGCTAAAGACAAGGAAGAGAAATAAATGCTTGCAAATCTCTTATGTAGTTCTCAAGTAAGAACTAATATACTTAGCATATTATGATTCCTCAAAATGCTGAGATAAACATTTATAATCAAGGAAAACAGCTTTAAAAAGACTCTAACCGTTAGATACACCTATTTCCTTATCCTGGCTTGTGTTTGACTTCTATTAAAGTTACATGAAAAGTGGAAGAAGAGGTCATACCCCTTAAGGATCACTGTATATTATATGTCTTCCAGAGTTACATAAGCTTCATGACTTTTCTTATTAAAATTCTGAAAAGATACCAAAATTCATCTAATGTTCTTTTTTATAAATTTTTTTCATAAATTGAAAGCTTGTAAATTCTTCCCTTCTCCTTTTTTGAGCTACTAGTCTTTGAGCGAGATGTTGCTTTCACTGAAAGAGAACAGATCAAGGCTAAATTCTCATTAAAAGTTAAACAAATCATGTGAATTAGTGAAATATCATTTTTACAAGAGGTAGAGAAGGATCTTGGACATTTTCCTCTACTCGCTGAGGTAAAATTCAATTGTGGTTAGAAAAGGGGTGATCAGTTTCAAGGGAGGAAGAAGAAAGGAATAGAAGTTTGTTTTTTAAAAAGATAGTATATAGAAGAATTAAACTGGATATATGGAAAAACCTCAGAAGTGCAAAACATTGTAATGATTATTCTAGGTCTTTAGGAAAGTTAGGAAAAAGTGAGAAAGGAATAATGAATCTGCCTGGGTGGGAAATTCTTAATGTCTCATCCAACATTATGATTTATGATGTTTACTCCACATAATAAATTACTTTTATCTTACCAGCTTTACTGTGTCTCTCGCTTTCTGCCTATATTTGTCACTTGTTGACTTCTTCCAAGAAACATTCTAAATTTCTCAGATATGCCAGTGAGCTATGACATGTTTAGAAGTCTGTAATTCATAAAATTTCCTCCTCCTTTTTTTCATCCATGATAATATATGCAAAAGCCACATTTCTGTGTGAGCGAATCCCATTCTCTCTCAGGACTCACCACATTCATCTCATTTGTTTTACTCTAGAGAAGCGTTTTCAACTATCCATCTGTGAACCCCTGGACAAGTCTCTGGACTACTGTTAAGGGATTTGTGAAAGATAACAGTAGACTTCAACTCCCTATACAGTGATCTACAATGAATGTTTTAGGAGACTTAAAAATTGAAGGTTTTTGCTCTAGGATAATACACCTGCCATTTTAAATTTCCTGTGTGAACACTTCAGTGTGACTTCCTGTAGATTTTAACACCTGATGGCATCTCATAACTCAGCAGGAGGAGGCCAATCATAAGACACCAGTAGGTTGGGGGAAATGGATGAGAAATTACTTTACAATCTATATTGCAACTGGATGAAGGTCTCATTTTACACTACAAAATCTCATATATGACAGAAGATTGTTGAGAAACTCCTTTTCCAATGGTCCAAAGTATTGTCGTTGTCTGAATTAAAACAGAACTGTAGCATTTAAAAACAACACTTTTATGATGAACTTAATTAAAAAAAGGAGGTGAGGGGACAACATTTGTGTAGATATTTATAACGGATACATATGAAGCCACAAAGCACCCGTGGCACTAAGAAAATCTGACTTTAGAGATAAAGAAATGCCTGAAATAGCACCACGAAATGATCTGTGCATTGTTTCTCTTATAGGTGTAGGTGTTTGTTTCTGACTGTATATGGAGATACTATGAAAGTCAAACTGTGGTTTTCAGTCCCATTCACAGAACTATCATTCACAGAAAACGAGAGCCCAAATCCTTTCCTGAAACCTGGCTGTGTACTTTCAAGAACACAAAAAGCAGTAAGATTTTTACATCTGCTGGGCTAAACATCAGTAATTTATACATTTATATATATTAGTAATATATATATTAGTAATATATTAGTAATATAATTAGTAATATATTAGTAATATATATACTTATATGTCTAGGGCAACAGAGTGATTTAATTGATTTCATCTCAAGAAACATAAATCTGAAGCTGAACTGTTAAAGTTTTCATGAAGATTTTGAAGAAATAACTAACCACCATAATGATTATTGAGGAAAAACCTTTATGTCTTTGAAACAGTATTCTTAAAATACACCACTGTCTCCAAGTCACAATTAAGAATTTTTAAGTATGCCAATTAGAATATGCCTTGTTCTTAAGAGATTTTGATTGCAGTTCTGAGTAAAATCATGTGGGAATCAAGCTGATTCTCACAAGGGACTCAAAAAGCTTTTAAAATAGCTCTTCAGATGCATGAAAACATAATCTAAATGGAGCTGTATTTTCACATGAGGTTAATTCCTTAATGTGTGATATATAAAGCAATATTGCTCATAGCAGTAGTCTAAAGACTTTTAAGAGGCACTGAGAAGTTTGTTTAACAAGTGATACCAAACAACAACAAGAAATAAAACAACAACAAAACACATACATAGATTCTTTCTATAGAGCAAACATCACTGTAAAGCTTATTTTTACCTTTCAGCAGGTGTGAAGATGGCTCTCTCCAGTTGTCCAAAAGGCGGCTCTGGAGATTGCAGGTAGGAGGACCACCAGTCTGCACCAGTCTGGACTTCAAGGCACTCTGAGGTTTTTTTTTCCCCTCAAAGCCAAAGCTATTTCCTAGGACTCTGCATTATGGGAGAAAATTGCATGCAGCTTATGTACAAGGTGTAAAGAATGTTACATGGAATAGATGTTAATTATCTACCTACCTGAAGTAGTTGGGTCATATCAAAGCACATTGTTCTTTTGTCCTAGAGCTCGTGAATAAAATTCACCGCAGTGAACACAATCCCTCAAAGTGGGCACAGAATTACAGTACAACATAAATGTCTCAAATCCCACAAAGATATAAGAAATGTTATGCAAATATTGCAATAGAAAGAGATTATAAGTCCTTACAAGGCTATTCCCTTGTTCCATACTTTCTTCATTGAATTACAAAGTTTCTCACACTAGTAAAACACACACACAAACCTACCCCCTTTACAGACTATATAAAAGCACGCAACAATGAATAACTCCACTTGTGCTAGCAATCTCACTGACACCTTGTTCTCCTTAGTTGCCTCCTCACTCCCTGCATCTCCTTGGCCCTGTGGCACACAGAACTGCAGAAGGGTAACACTGCCGAGGCTTTGGTCCCCATCTTGGTCTTCATCTATTCTTAGACAATGTCTTGAGAATGTTCTTATAATTAATATCAAAATCCATATGAAAAGTATATTAGCAAGAATTTTACATATCTTTCCTTTCAATGCCCTGGTTTCTGAATTAACATAATAGCCCTGAAAATCTAACACCTTATCCTTGTAGGATAACCAGGGGATTTTTCCCAATAAAAATGTAACTGGCAATTGGGCTACAATGGAGTTCTGAATGATTACAGAAGTAATTTTGTTATCCATCTCATGCAAATACTTAGTTGATACTTGCCTAATTTTTTCTTTAAACTAAACTGTCATTGAAGGTTACAAATGAATCTGAATATATTACAATGGTCTTAAATGGAGGAGACAGAGAAGACAGGAAATATTAACTGTTTTGTGATGAGGATAAGTTTCTCAAATAAAAAAGTCAGCATATTGTCTCAGAATGATTAAAAAGACAATAAAACAAATGGGAGAATGCTACAGTCCAAACATATGCCCCTGTTCAAATCTAGATTGTACTACGTTTCAACTCAAAAATCTATTAAAACAAGAGGAGAAACCCACCTGATACTCACAGTGTGGGGAAATGGAGCCTCAAACTGTCTGCAGGGTCTTAAAAAAATCTCTGAGAATCTTTTTTCTTCTTTTCATATGGTTTCCAAATTCTGTTTTGTATAAACGGATTAGTACATGTAACTTGACATTAAATGCATTTGAAATAACTATTAGAACTAAATAAAAGCATGGCTTTAAACTGATCATGTAATTTAGTTAATGAATATCTGATATTATGGTAATGTGTGCACTACAAGAGCCTTAAGAGATATCTTCCCACCTGTGGAAAAACATTTCCATGTGAATATATAATTATGCTTTATTTAAGTTGCACATTTTTTCCTGTTCCAGAGAAAGATATAGTCTGCTTCTAACCTAAATATTTTGCTCCAATTAAACATACATTGTGTTTATATTTGTCTT
This sequence comes from Penelope pileata, assembly GCA_013396635.1. Lineage (NCBI taxonomy): Eukaryota > Metazoa > Chordata > Aves > Galliformes > Cracidae > Penelope > Penelope pileata. The sequence goes on from WBMW01006372.1 coordinate 143,113, forward strand.
TGCCACAGACTATGAATTGATGTTTCAGTTTTCTCATCAACTTTCAGATGATCTTTGTAATGATCTTATAAAGAATATAAACTTTTTGAGTTTTCCCTCACTGTCTACATTTAATTACAGGCGTAATTTTATCTCATTATTCTGGAACTTGCGTTTTTAGTAACAACATTCTGGTTTTTATCCTTTTCCAGTGTATTCTCTTGTGATTATAATTCATATGTTTTCCATAATTCTAATCAACAGCGTTTTATTGGAAGTCAAAAAAAAAAAAAAAAAAGACTGTACACTGAAGCTATCCATTTGCATACAAATGTGAGTAGCACCTCACCACTTCACAACAGAAACAAAATCAGTGCCTCTATTCATTTCCTTCCCCAGCCTATTTGAGTGGCATGTCAGTTAATTTATAGCTTTGTTTAAGGTGACCGATCTGTCCCTGTTAAGGTTTCTGTGGGTGAGTGACCACATAATACAGCGTGTAGAGAATTTATTATGGCACTGAAGGAAAGATCAGTTGAAAAACATGTCTTGTACCAAGTTCTGTTAATGGCAAAAGACAGGATTATTTTTTATCTCTTGGGAGATCCACCACCGTGCCAGCTTCTGGGAATTTTATCTCCTTCCAGTTATTCAGTTTCAGTGTTCTGGCAGGATGTAACCTGGCCTGAAGCAATCCACAAAGCAGGTTGTGCCAGCCTGCAGGGTAATGTGCTATGTCGGAGCTGAAGCTGGGCCTCAGTGGGAGGCTGGCCTCACCACACAGCTTCCAGCAAGCCCTCTGTCCAGGGAGGCTGTATTCTGATAGTGAATGGCAGGGACTAAACTTAATGCGGTGACATTTTGGAAATCACAGTGGCCAATGTTTTGTGTATAAAGCCATTTCAGAGCCAGGAGTGGTGGAGACTCGGCCCAGTTCAGATGCAAAGATGCAATGCCTCCTGTTCTGTCAGAAGAGCACATCACCACCTGTCGCTAGAAGTGATTAAAAAGGGGTAGGCCATATTTTCTTTGCTTCACTGTTCTATAGCACTGACTGAATGGCTGTTCTGAAAATTAAATCCAGTGGAAGGAACTATTTGATCAAGGACTAACCGTACGATCGATATCTCTTAGGACCAGGACATGAATGATTTTTTGTACAGTAGTATTTAATGAAACTGCTTATAGATGTATCTAATTGTGAAGTATGGATAGAGATAAGCCTGCTCACATACTCACCCAAAAGTTCAGTTTCAATCCAAAGTTTATTCAAAACAGAACCTGCCAGACAGTCTGTTTTCATGATTCATGTTTCCAGTAAATTATCTGACTATTTCCAGTGGTTCTTGATCCTCTCCAGGAAATCCTGCAAGAACTGCTTCTCATGAGACTGAAGTGTCTCATGTGTGGGTACCATTCTTGTTTTCTTTGTGCTTGGAAAAGTGCTGAACCACAACCTTGTCACAGAGTTCTTCTTAAACTTTGAAAGAAAAGAGGAAATCTGAAGGACGTTGAACACAAAATACTTTCTCCAGGACATGCTTATTTGTCTCTAACATAGAACACTGTGAATTCAATTTCTTCACAATTTGTAATTGTTAGTAATTAGATACATTTATGAACTAATTTCATCCTATGAAAAAATATATTTTTTATTAATATGTATACCTTGAATAATTGAGATGAATAAAGTTAGAGTATAGGATTAGAAAACATTTTTGACTTCAGTTTTTGTCATACAAACTATGCAGTTCTGGTGGAGTTTGCTGCACCTTGAAGCATTTGAAAATAAAATCATTCTACAATATGAAATGACCTGAAATTTATGAAACTATGAACCAATATGTACGGCAACAAATTCACAATAATTGAATCATCTCCTGTTGTCTGTAGTTTCTTGACTGAGCAATGCACTGAGATCTCAAATATGAATAAAGATTAAGGGAATGCTCATTTAACGTTCATTGTTTCAGACTTTCCAAATGAGGCAACTTATTTGCAGTGCAATTAATGATTTTTTCCTTTTAAGATTTTAATAGTTGATAACTAAATACAACAAAAAGCATCACTCTGCAAGAATGCTGTGGCACTTTTTAATTCTGTAGTTCAACAGCAGTATAGCACACATGTTCAGGCAACAGCAACACATTAATAAAACCCATTAATTCCTTTCTCCCTGAAGTCTTTGCTGACTGTTTGACTGACAAAGTTCTGCTTTTATTAGTTATGACAGACCAGGCTTTGGATTTCATCTCTCTAGGGAAACGTCACACAGTTATTTTAAGGTGAATTGCTCAGTTCAAGTAACAAAACTGCCTTAAGCTCTCAAGACAGTTAACACAGGGCAGCTTTTTTAGTCAAATAGTTTCACACTTTCTCTGGTAGTAGAAATATATTGATTATGATGGGAGGAAAAAAGAGGGGATGGGATAGACAAGGATCCTCCCAGAGTTTCAGTCCAAAAGGCCTGGAATACATGTGAGAGCATGCTGCTTTGCTCCAAAAATACACCTCTCAGACAAATGAATCACTTTGACTTTCTCCTTCCCTTTTAGCTTGTTTTCTTTTTCTTGACATCATTTCTCTGCTTATGCTTAGACATGCAGCTGCTACAGCACAGGCCAACTCAACTGGGCAGTCCTCAAAGCTTATGAAGTAAAGCCCTGGCTTTACTTCCACTCTTGTCTTACATGTACACCTACAGGATCACCCAAAAAGCTCAACCAGAATATGAAGAATTAAAAAAAAAATCTCATCTAATTGTGGTTTTCTGAATCTCCAGCTAAGTAAGTACAGATTGTTCTTAAAATCTAGAAACCAGTGACTACCAAAAGCTGCTGTTGGACAGCTTGTTTGTTTATCATACACTAAAGAGAAAGAGATGGAAGTAAGATTGCCTTAGAGGCATATAGACTTGTATAATGGCACAGCTCCTTTACGTTTTGTGTACTGCACTTTCCATCTGCTGTTGGATTGTCTGCACAATGAGGAAGGATACTATTGAGCTCCTCACAATGACAACCACGATTCATATAGTTAAATTGGAAGGCAATGAAATGCATGAGTAACTCAAATTGCTGCTACTGTTGTACATGACAATGGGCATACATCAACAGTGAATCAAAGCTGGAAACTTTTGGTCTCTTCTTTTTTAAGACTTGAGGAAGTTCCAGTCTTCCCTAACACTGAGTATTTGAAGTAATTTTGTGTTCCAGGAAACTTCTAGTATTTCTTTCTTCAGCCTCACTACTGAGTTATTTCATAACTAAAATGTTAATTATGTTTTTTAAAAAGCTTTAGCTTCCTCCTTAATCATAAAGGTCTTTCAAAGTGATAGTTAACAGGAACAACTTGGAGAAATACAGTCCAAGCCAGAAATAATAAAAAAAAGATGTCCAAGCCCTATGAATCCTCAAATTACTCACTCCCCTTCAAAAATGCTTCTAAACATGAAAATTCACCATTAGAAAGCTCTTTGCAAAACCACAACAAATTCATGCTAGGGCTGAATTGAGTTGGTGCCTGTCCTGTGCTGACATGCTCCTCTATTGGTTGTCTTTGCCATATTTTCCTACTCTGGGACATGCTATCAGCACTGTCACAAGGCTCTGTGCCTGAAAAAAGGCTCCCTCAGAAGCATGCGCTGTCTGAAGGTATAAGGTAACCTCCAGCCAAGTGTACCAGATATAGGGTGAGGGTGAGTTTTCCTCCTATCCTCTGACCAGCTTAGCATTCACAACTAACTCCCTCTGTGAGTAATCAGAGCTGCCAGAATTCAAGGCTCACCTCTCACTCCATAAATTAAGGTTGCAAGAGGCAGGAGCCACAAGCTCTGCGTCATCTTCCTCAAGCGCTAGTGAAGTACAGCCACAGCACCTGTCACATCCTCAATCCTCTCAGCAGAGGCAATAAGGGCTTTGCACAGCTGTGCACTAGGGGCACGCTCTGGTACACATGGGACACTGAAGGATCTTGTCCTGAGTTATGTCCCTCTGACTGGTCCCACAGGACGAAAACGTAAATGTCATCATTATGCTCAGTGCCATTGTTCGTACGGTCTTGGACTGACATCTTATGTCAGATTTCACATGGGTTCTGCCCTGTTTAAAATAAGAAGAGAATCAAAGAAATCAATTGGGGTCAAGGAATTCACTATTGGGAGCGTAAGCGTAATGTGCCACATCAGGGCTTTCTGTAAAGCCCAAATTGCGGTATGTCTGACAGCAGAAAGATCCCATTCTTGCATGACCGAGGAAAATGTAATCAGCAGCAGCACTGGAAAAATCTTCCCTAATTACATATTTACACAATAGAGAGAAATGGCATTGGAGTTGTTCCAGGCTTTTGGTTACATAATATGTGTTTAACAAAACTGTTTAATTATAACTGCACATATTTACTCAAGAGATAGAAAAGGCTTCAAAGGAGATTTTCCAACCTCCAGGAAAATCTTTTTTTCCAAAAGAAGTTGAATCTTTTACTATTACCCATAAATCTATGACCTTACAGTTTATAAATATACAAACTGAACATAATTTAATATTTAATATTATTTAATATTTAATATTATATAATAGAGTTCTTCGAATCTCTTAAGTCTGTTTTCAACCAATAAAATCTCAGAATTCAAGGTTGAGGATGACATTCCTCCTAGAAAAGACAAAAATAAACTACAAAACCAGACAAAAGTACCTCCAAAGTTTCCTTTCTCAAAGGATAACTCTGTGGAATGCAGCCTGACATCCTGGGTCAACAAAATACCCGCACATGTTAACAGATAGAGGTGATGGCTTCTTGGCCAGCAAAGGCTATAGAAACAGGGGCCTCCAAAATAACAATTTAAAAAAAGAAAGGAAATAAAAAAGCTGATAAAACTAGACCAGAGGTAAATGCTTGGAAAGCTGCACCCCGGCTTTGAGGATGGGACACCCATCACAGGCAGCGGATGTCCATAGTGTAAGGCTGATGTTGTCTCCCTGCCGAGAAGTCAGGAAGCGTGGGGACACACAGGCCACCAGGCACCTTGCCTTTTGGTCAGCTTACCTGCCCGGATCCCACTGTAAAATTCAAAATGATCAACAAATCTCTCCAGAATGTCTCATGTCCATGGAACTAGTGTTTTCTGATGTGAGAGCTGCTCTGTCAATAGCTCCTCTTTTTTCTAACCATCTCTTAACTCAGAGCCAAATTTAATGAGGTTCTGTAGCAGCATCATGTCCTCAGCACATCAAGCCCTGAGAGAAAGCCGCACCACTGACTCATCAGATGTGATGCAAAATATCTCATCACAGCAGAGCTATAGAAGAAGACCAGGGAACAAATGATTTTACTGCTCATAACTCCTGTCATGACAAGCTCCTGGACAACCAGCAACTTCATTTTGTTACTGTAAAAACACTCTGCAGCCACCAGGATTTCTACCACTGTCAGGACTACACCTTAAGTCAAACCCTTCTTCTCCCTGAATGTGCACAATAAAGCACTGTCTTCAAAGATAGTGATGATGATAACAGTACTCAGGCCTGGGATTACATGTTTTATGTGTCCTCACCACAGATCAGAGGGAAACCATGCTGAAAACAGAGGAAAACTTCCACCTGAAGAAGCCTGTAGCAAGTCCAGTTTCTGTTTTAATACACACACCTCCCTCCCACTTATCTTTATTTTCTACATCCCTTTTAAATAAGTTAAATATCCAAATACATCATCAGTCAAAAAAGAATATAACACGAATGCCAATTTTTAATCTGACAAATACATTATGTATAATAGCTTCTCTTTAATATTTCATAATCGTCTTCATTTAATAATTGATCTGAGCCTAATTTGTAATGCTCATTATTCATATGAACTGAAGATGTTTCATCTCACACAGGAGCATCAACACAGGCAAAGCCCAGAGCTGTGGCTGCAGCTGACGTCACGCTAATCAGGAGCTGGAGCCCAGAGAGCAGCACAGGTGCAGGGCGAGAAGCATCCCCTTGCTGGGAACACTCAAGAACAGAAATTGCTCCTGCTGAGCTGTGCTCTAACGTATGCTGAGCACGTGTCAGCAAAGTGAAGGGCATGTCTCATGCTATCTATTCAATTGTGCTGTCACTGCCACCTCAAGCACGTCTCTTGCTGTGTTGACATGCATGACAAATTTCAGAAGAAGCTCTGACTGCTAATTCCTTCTTCCCGTGCCCCAGCTCTCAGTGACAGTACAGCACTGTTAAGCTTGATGAAAGGTTAGACCCATGAAAGCTTGCTAGATATGCAGTGTTTTCACTATGTATGTACTCAGATGATCTGTAATAGAATAACCTTGCTCCTACTTCAAGGTCTTGCAAGTTAAGATTTTGAATTAAGGTTTTTGTAACGTTTACCATGTAAAAAAAGAAAGGATTTTTTCTTACGTTTTAATGTTATGACATCAGCAAAATGTTAGTGCCTGTGAGGGTCTATGGGTTGAAATGTACTCAACTGTAGTTGATTTTTCTTTCTGCAACATGTTTCTGTAGCACAAAATATGCCACAGTGTTTGGACCATTGCAGAGAAGCATTTGGAGACAACAATTGAATTATCCAGAGGTTAATAGAAAAACCCAAAGATATTCACAATTAGTCATATAACAAGCAAATACCAGTGGAGTTATTTTAATTTGGAGAAACTGTGAAACAAAAAAATGTAGAAACTTTTTTTGATGTCTGTGAAGTCTTATTCTCCCAGGAGATGTGTGGGGCTCCCCTGTATAAGAAAGACAGGGACCTCCTGGAAAGAGTCCAGCGGAGGGCCACAAAGATGATAAAGGGCCTGGAGCATCTCCCTTATGAGGAGAGGCTCAGTAAGCTGGGTCTGTTCAGCCTGGAGAAAAGAAGGCTGAGAGGGGACCTGATCCATGTTTATAAGTATCTTAGTTGCAGGAGGCAAATGGAGGTGGGGAACCTCTTTTCGGTGGTCAGTGGGGACAGGACAAGGGGCAATGGCCTTAAGCTGGAGCACAGGAAGTTCCGCACCAACATGCAGAAGAACTTCTTCACGGTGCGGGTGACGGAGCACTGGAACAGGCTGCCCAGGGAGGTTGTGGAGTCTCCTTCCCTGGAGATATTCAAGACCCGCCTGGATGCCTACCTGTGCAACCTGCTGTAGGGAACCTGCTTGGGCAGGGGGGGGTGGACTCGATGATCTCTTGAGGTCCCTTCCAACCCCTGCAATTCTGTGATTCTGTGACTCTTCCAGCCCTCAGGACATGTATTGGCCGGTGAGTGTTGGTTGGGCTAGAAGATGCTCCAGGCCCTTTATCATCTTTGTTGCCCTCCACTGGACTTTTTCTAGGAGATCCCTGTCTTTTATTTACTGGGAAGCTCAGAACTGAACACAGTACTCCAGGTGAGGCCTCACCAGGGCAGAGTAGAGGGGGACGATCACTGCCCTTGACCTGCTGGCCACTCTCTTTTTAATGCGCCCCAGGATACCATTGGCCTTCTTGGCCACCAGGGCACACTACCGGCTCATGGCCAACCTGTTGTCCACCAGGACACCCTGGTCGTTCTCCACAGAGCTTCTCTCCAGCAGCTCATCCCCCAGCCTGTACTGGCACATGCAGTTACTCTTCCCCAGGTGCAAGACTCCACACTTGCTTTTGTTAAACCTCATCTGGTTCCTCTCTGCCCAGCTCTCCAGTATGCATGGCATATGCACAAAAACAAAGTGGGATAATATGTATGTTTTTTCAGCACCAAAAATCAGCCACCAGGATCAGCAGTGTTTGACCCAAGCGGTACTGGCAGTACTTACGTTTTTTAAGAGCCTAAGCCATATTTCCCCACAGGAATTTCCCTTTTCTGTGTTGAGCACTTGTTTTCATTTGATCTTAGTTAGTCTATGTAGCAAATAAATTCTTTACATATAAAAACAAGCAAATTCTTGCTGTGCTTTAGATTGACCTACAGTGTCGTCACCACTGGCCTCAGGAAGAAATGGGACCAGTTTGTTACTCCTGTCATCAGCCCTAACCTGGGCACCTCTGTTAGGTCCCTGGGAACAGCTATGTGTGAAAATGGGGCCATGTATTTACAGGGATTTAAATGCCAGCAATGACAGGGACATTTCATGGGGTTTCCAAAATGCCCTGACTATAAGAGCCTAGTGCCTGCCTGGCTCTTTTTTAAAGCACATTCTTGAGCTGGGTTCTATGTGGGGATTGCTAACATAAAACTTAGAAAGAGAACAAACTTCAGTTCTGAATATGCATTGATGAATCCCACTGTTTCTGTGCAGCACATAGCGCTTCCAGATGGCTTTGATACAGGCTTAATGCTTATTATGTTTTCTAAAATAATTAGATTGAGTTTAACTAATTATTACTGACTGTCTAAAAAGGGAGATGAAGCAAACAAACACAACCCAAATGTTTCAAAAAGCTAAGTAATTGTTAGTAATTGCTATTCAGTGATATTTGTTTTCTCCTGTGGTATAATATCTTTGTTGCGAGCTCTCCAATGAGTATTTTGGAAAGCAGCACCCAGAACAAGGTGTTCCTACTTAACATTTGAAATCCTGGCAAAAAAGGAATAGTCAGTAGGAAGTCCTTAAAAATAGAGGAGGCAAACAAAGCTCACCAGTCTCCCAGAACGTATGCACTCAAACCAGTTTATGAAGTTGATCATTTCCCAATGAGAATGTTTATTTATTCTTGAGATCTGCTTGTTGATATTTGTAAAACATCTCTGAGGCACATAAGCACTCTATTCAGAACACTTCCTTTTCATGCCTAGCTGCTATGGCATTGTGTTGACTTTAGAGAGAGGCAGCAGCTGTCAGCCTTGAGGGGCAGAAAGTCTCAGCTTTTTTTTTTAAATCATTTCTTCATTTAGTACTATGCCCTCATACAGCAGTTGCCCCACCGAAGGTAAATGTGTAGAAGATAGCCTGAATATTGGATTAAATAACTTGGAAGCTTGAACTTCATTGCAATCTACTGGAAACTATTTTCTCACATCTTATCATTCAACTTTGGCATCTAACTCCTGTGAATTTCAGTAGGAGTTAGACATGGAAGTCTTTTTGAGGGGCTGGGCCTGAAGACTTGCAGCATTTATAAATCTGTTTTGAAATGTCTAAGTCATATAAGAATAAACTATATTTAAGACTTAAAGAATTTTAGCCCTTCTACTCCTGATCACCAAATGCTATTGTAGCCTGTGAAAATACTGAAAGTCTGCTGGGAAGAAAAAAAAAAAAAAGGCAGACCAAACAACTAAAAATTGGCTTGAAAATATAGCATGAAGCAAAAATCAGTTGTTTTATGCTGGCAAAAACAATTATCCAAAAATCTGTAAGGTTTAAATCCAATTTCTTTTGTACCTCTCATACTGTACTTGATACTTGAGATAATTTTTCTTTTCGTAACATATAAAAACAAAATGAATATTAATGAGGCAGACATTTACAGCTTTTCCCTTTACATTTCCATGACCTTAACAAATGGAAGGACTCTCAAGGATCCAATCAGTACACCTCATATTTTGTGATTGTGAGTTGGAAAATTCGACTTTGTAGCAGTCCTGAGGATACCTCTCCTGTGATCTCTGAACTCAGACAGTCCACCCAATGGCTTTGGCTCACAATCCTGAAAGTCTGAAGAAAGCCAGTATCAGATTTTCTTCAGTGATAAAGTAGCCATCACCAGATTCAAGTCCCCATAAAGAAATCCTTTGGAAAGGACTCCAGTGAGATACAGATGAAGGGTAAGAGTGCTGAGATAACAAATAACGGATGTAGTTTGGAGTAATGGGCTGTGTCAGGAGATCCCTTTGGGAAGCTCACACAGGTTAGAGAAGCCTTCAGAAACTTATCTAACAGCATTTCACACAGCCAGGAGGAAAAGCAAGACATAGGTGGTGATTTAAAGCTGGTCCCTCTGAGCCGTGCCACACAATCAAGAGCTGCCGATCTCAGCCACTGTGTTTAGCTGAGGTCAATTATTTGCTCTCGATTTCACCTCCACCCCTGAATGTTTTCATGAATTCCAACACTGAGAAAAGATTTGTTTATAGTTCTCCCCATAGCAAATATTTTATTGCTGCTAATTATGTGTATAGGTGGAAAATGTTATGTGAATTTGATTGCACAAGCTACATTTTACTTCCTGTTAGATAGCCCTCAGGACTGTGCAAGCACAGTAGCAAAAATTGAAACGCTTCTATGCCATACATAGCAACTCCCTCTCATAATTCTACTACAGAAGCCAAATCTCCCCAACTCCTCAATCATTCTGAATGTCCTTACTGCATTAAAAAAATACAGAAAAAGTTGGTGTCCATCTTTTTAGTAGAATCAGAAGCAAAATCCTCTATTTCTTATTTCAATGAATTAGTACCAAATGCAAGTGAAGTGATCCAAGTCAGACAAGTTTTCCCATTTGTTCAGCTCCCACCTAGGGATATCAGCCCTTGCAATGTAGTTTAGGGTGCACTGAAAAGGTCTTTCATTTTGAGTCGTAATTTACACTAAAGCAACCTAAAAAGCAATTCACATTTCTCATGTCAATTATTCCATGCAACTCCCATTGCATGATGATTTCCTTCATGTTACTGTTTCTGCCTCATAAATGGTTGTAATTTATCAAGATCTTTCAGCATAAAAGCTGTCCTGTGTGCTTAAATACTATATTTCCTCAGTATATTGGAGATTAAATGAATGTTCAAAGGAAACAGATGTTTAAGCACATGTTGAAAATTAAGTTGTGTGACTGTTTTACCAAATCAAGATCTGCGTTTGACCCACAACTCTGTCTTAAAACCATCAGGAAGTAAGTCTTCTCATCACTTGAGCTTTTTCAAATAGGTTACATCAGAGATCTGATTTACTGTCTTTCAAAGGATTTTGCCTGATATTTTTCTCTTTTCTCTAATTTCTCCAATCTTTCCTATGTAATAGGACCAAAAGCTCATGATTTATCTCACCTCCTGACTCATCAGTGCTATGAAAGCTACACTGTTTCCTTCCATGTTCTGCAAACGATCCAACACATCTGTCTTGTGTTTAGGGTGTGGGTTGTTTGTTTGTTTTTTTTTTTGTATCATCACCAGGTGTTTCCTGGCCCTGCTGGTTTCAGGGTAGCCATAGACATCTTCTAATTTTGATGATATTTCTTTTCTCAGTATTTTTCACAACTGTGTCATGTTCTTGCATTCTACTGTTGTAACCTCTTTAAGTTTTCTTGTAGTGTAACTTCCTTCTGCCAGTTTGCTGATACTCCTGTTTTGTTGTAACTGACAAATTCGATCAATGTCAAACATAATCATTCTTTTAAAATAATCATGACAGTTTAAACAGTAGGGGTCACAATACTGTTCCATGCATTAACCTCAGGTCTCTGTCAAAGAGTTTCTAATCCATTATGTGATACTGGATGCTTTGATTCTGTCATAAATCGATAGCATAGCACTATAGCACACTCATTATTGAATTTCCCATGTAAGAAAATACCTTCTTGTATACTTTTTTTTTTTTAAACTGTATCTATCAGAGTAGGTTATATTTACTTGATATGCAATAAAAATGTGTTTTTTCTATTTCTCTATGGTCATATTATATGCATTCATATGGGACACATTTCAGACTATCAAAATCAGTACACTAGCTGACTAACTACAGTTATGAGTTTGAGTATGTGAGTATGAGTATGTTTTCATATTAGTGTTTTTCTCATATGCTCAGACATATGAGCTAAACCTTGGCTGTGCCCTTGCAGAGTATTAGACAGAAATACATGGGCAAGTTTCTTCAAGCTAGCTCAACTACCATAAGTAGATACATTAGTGCAGTACCTGAGTTGGGGTAACTCAGTCGAAAACACAGGATAAGGACACAGTCACACATTCACATCTGCAAGAGCTCCGTTCATTACCTTTGAGAAGCATTAGCAACCCTGTTTTCTTTGCCCTGAGATGGACCAGAAACACACCCACAATCATGTGTTCCATTTCATCTGGTAATGTCATAGCTGGGTCTAAAGTGTCTATTCATGTGGAGCATCAAGAGGATAGTTTCTGGCACATATGTTTTGAAAACATTAGATCAGCTAGTGTGACAATGCACAACGCCAAATGGAGTTTAATCTTCTGGCATTAGCTGCTTGTGTATTGCAAGGAGTTGCCATACAAGTTTAGACAAGTACGTAGCTTTTGAGAATGAAGGTGGAAGGGGAGCAAACCATCTAGATTTCAGTCCTCTTCCCAAGAAAAATTCCAAAGTTCTCTCTAGAAGAGCTTACTCAAGCAAGCGCTACTCTTAACAGTTGCTTGTTTTTACTAAAACCAGAATGATCATGGAACAAACAGAAGTGGAGTTTGCTTAAAATGTCTATACTTCCAAAGCACAAACTCATACAAGGACTTTTTAATTCACATCAGCTAATGACCCCCTAACACTAAAGCTGACCTGAGTGCCAGCAGGAGCCAGGGCCCCCTTCTCTTTAAGCACCTGGATCAACTTCTCTACTCATCCATGCCTCTCCTGGCCTTTCAAGCAGCTGACAATTGAATTAATCCATCAAGGTGAACTCTCCATACCATTTCAACAGAAGTACAGCCATGACTGCTATTTGTGGCCTAAGCCCCATTGTTACTATCTTCTTTCTTCTGGGAGTCCTTCTGCCTTCATGTCTTCCAGAAACCATCACTTTTTCATTTAGTCTGCAATTTTCCTTCATCCACAGAGCCTTTCCACCATATCCTACTCTCCATCACTAGCTGGTGCAGATTCTTGGCAAAATTACGAGGTAAACAATGAGCTCATGCAATGTTGCTACTAAAATAATTTACTATTTTTGTTAGCTGTAAAGAAAGTGCTGTCAGATCATTATGTGCTATTAAATGCTCTGTAGTTTTCCATTTTATCAGATTTATGTCTGGTAACATCAGTAACTTTCAATACAATTACACATGGAGGAAGCCTGGACCACAATACTGGTTTTACTCACTTGAGATTTCTTATTTCCTCAATCAATATACTGCCTTATTGAACATTTGAATATAAAATCGTACATTTTGGACATGGTCCTGGGTAACCTGCTGGGTGGTCATGCTTGAGCTATGTTTGGGCCAAATTACTTCCAGAGGTCCCTTCCAATCTAAACCATTCTTTGGCACTGTAAAAATTATGATGCTTTCATTTTAAAAAATTTTCATTGAGAGAACGATGTCCGTATTAGGGGCATTTTTATTTTGCCCTTCTTTGTCCTATGCACAAGCAGTTCCTTATTCTGCATTTCTTAAGCAATGTAAGAGAAACTGTATGTTATTCCAAAGCTCAAGGCCTGGGGCATGACACTGCCACAGAAAGGGTGCCAGAAAGAGAAGGAGTGAAGCCAAGAGGAATGAGTGAAAATATATACCTCCTCCTGCTGCCAAGGATATCTGAGGTCCTGAGGCAGTCTTTAGTGTCTCTTACACTAGCCCCTAGGGATGGACTTGAAATGGTGATCTGAAAGTTAGAAGAACTCTAATGAATTGAGTCTGAACCCTTCCAGTCTAATGTAATTGACTTCACTGCAGCCTTGCTCATTATCATCAAAACAGCTCTAGCTTACACAATGTCAGCCACTCTTCATGTGAACTGATAACTTACAGGGTAATTGCTTAGAAGATAATTTTTTAAAACTCAGCATTTTGACAGCGTAAGGAAAAATTCAGGAACAACAAAGTCTGAAAAGCAATTTTTTTTTTCCAGCATCTACATTGCTTTCTGCCCCTACAGATGCAGGAGATGGGGCAGTGCAAGCGACAGAGTGCAACGTGCCTCTGCTCAGCCATGTCTTTGCAGGGTACAGAAAGCCACACCACCACTTACACTGACAGCAGGGAAAATGGGGACATGCAGCAATGTGGAAAAGATTGAGCAATTTTAACTTCTTTAAAATGCAAAATGTACATTGTACCAAATTCTCTCTCAAGTCCCCCAATAAGAGCTATGAAAATGAAGAGAGAGTCCTTCAGAAAACCCAGCATTTTCATTTGTCTGCATCACTCAGGAGTCTGATGGGAAGTGGTATTATGTGATTTGACCCCAGTTAACGCCTTAATTTTGGGGTAATAGGTGGTAAAAAAGTTCACACACAGCAGTTCATAGTCTGCTTCACACTGATCATAGAATCACAGAATGGTTTGGGTTGAAAGAGATTTTGAAGATCACGCAGTTCCAAGCCACCTCCTATAGGCAGGGACACCTTTCCCTGAAGCTAGGTGGAAAAAAAAAAGGCTTCTTTTTTAATTATATTTTTTACTTCATACACAGACACTAACAAATATTTTGAGGAAGTAATCTCCTTAAGGTCTGGTTCACCCTTTCAAATACAGGAATGAAATTCTAATAGGAAAATGATTCTAATAGAAGGAAAAGATTAGTTGCACTTCATAAGTTATCCTGAGAACAATTCCCAGGTGGGTTAGACTAAAGAAGCTACAAGTTAGCAAAATCATATCCCTTGTAATCTATTTTTTTTCCTCATATGTGCCAAGAAAATGCATTTTCTCCTATCCCAGCTGTTTTTCAAATACATTTGTACTATTGTTATGCAACTATATAAAGTTTTGGACATGACTTGTCAAAAGCAATTCTCTGAAGGATTGCAAAAATATGGATAAGTATAAAATTAGCAACTCAAATGTGGTATCAGAATCATAGAATTACACAACAGTTGAAGTTGGAAAGGACCTTGAAAGATCATCAAGTCCAAACATACTACAGATGTATTCTTGGGTATTGGAAAGGCAAGTTTTGGTTAAGCAGTGTAGTAAGGAGGAGAATTAGACAAAAACAAAAGTTACGGGTCAAGCTACAGGTCAGTAACCTGGCTTCCAAAGAAGGGGCTTGAGTTCAGTAGCAGAAAATGGAGACAGAGGAGATGCATACCTCAGCCACATAATTATTTTCTCCCCTCATAATAAAATGAAAGATATATTCTCTTAAGCAGTTGCTAGTCCATTCTATTAACAAGGAAGAGTTCTGAAGGACACAAACATTGTGTGTTGAGAAGGAAATCTGATTCTAGCTTCACTGAGGAACAGTGACTCATGATGGAAGATCTAGTTTGACCATAAAAAAGGTACCTGAATTGTACAGTAACTGGAATCACTAGAAAATATTTCTTGTCCATAAAAAATCTTCAGTTTCTTACTAACATTTTAATAATTTTACACAGAAATTGAGAACCATGTTCTCACCTCTAGAATGTCGATGGATTATAATAAATTCTTCCTTTGAATTTATGCAGTAGTAAAATATACTTTTTATTCACGTGCTGTGATGTTCAATGTGTGTTCACTCAACTTGCACGAAAGATCTAGGGCATTCCTCTTTCACACTGTTTTTCAGAAACTGTTCATTAGAAGTTCACATAACTTTGCATGAGCTTCAGATTGATATGCAGCACAATTTGTCTTTCATATAACATTAAATATTTCTTCAGTTCCTAAAAAGGTAACTATTAAGAGCTTCT
This sequence comes from Penelope pileata, assembly GCA_013396635.1. Classification (NCBI taxonomy): domain Eukaryota; kingdom Metazoa; phylum Chordata; class Aves; order Galliformes; family Cracidae; genus Penelope; species Penelope pileata. The sequence goes on from WBMW01006372.1 coordinate 158,580, forward strand.
AAGACACAGAACAAAGATTTGTCTTACGGAATAACATGTTTTATGCTGTTGTATTTCTATTTTATCTTTAAAAGAAAAGGTACTAGAGCTTTTCCTTTTTTAATAAACCATTCTCTTATATTGGAGAGGACTATGGGCAAAAGAAGTATCGCCACTAAAACTTACCTATAACCAGATCACTTTGAAGCTACATCTAAATCAGTCAAAAACATAGAAAGCAGACCTCTTTTGCAGGAAGATTTTACTGATTGTATTTGTAGTTTGTAAAATATATATAAGAACTATTAAGCGACTGTGAGTCATCTAAAACATTTCTTAGGCATCTTTCCTCCTGATGTCATAGCAGTTAATTATCCCTAAGAGTAATTTCACAAAGATTCAGCACTTGGTTTTGAGTAATTTCTCCAAAAATATCTGCACCTTTGAGAACTTCATCAAGTAGTTGCAAGTTCACAAACTCAGCCAAAAATTGGGTGGGTTGCTTGGCTTTGATACACTCTTTATGTGAATCAATGGAAAGTTTCCCAGACCTCTCAGGGGATACTGAATCACAGACTGCAGAACTTCAGGGTGCCCTTAAGACAATACAGGATGTAATTAAAGTTAATGAAGCAAGCAGAATTTGTCAGATGAGCCACACAACTTAAACTCATCTAGTAGAAGGCCTGATTTAAGTTTTACGATTGTCTTGCACTTTACTGCACGACATCTCCACACTCTTAACAAGAATTAACAGGTAAAAAATGCAGTATTGACATTTTTGTCTACTAGTGAATTAAAATTAAAATGCAGATAATGTTGTAAATATATATTCACCAAGGAAATAGACCATTTCATAGACTTTCAGGATATTTGATAACAAAAGTATTCAAACTTCAAAACAACTATAACCAAGCTTCTCAAGAGCTTAAGTTTTCTCTTTCTATTCCTTTTCCACGTACAATTCAGGCTTCTCCACATGGCTACCACCTTACCATCCTGAATCCTCAGTTTTCTCTCCTATTAAGAGAGAAAAGTTAAAAAGGAGATGAGCTATTAACACACTTGACAACATATGACAACGTATGATCTTGGCTGTGGCTCACTCTGGAAACACTTTTTGGTAAAGTATTAAGATCCACTTATTTGTCAACAAGAACTATAAAGTAAGTTACTGATCCAAATGCAGATGATAGTTCACTGAAACTATCCACTCCTATCCAGCAAGTATCAAGAACATCCACATCCTATTTTCTGCCTTTGTAAAGAAAACTGGCCAAAGATTCATACAATTCACAGTCATGAAGAACTATGTCCAACATTCATCCTGACATTGACTGAAATGGCTCAAACCTTTGTGATCACTTGATGAATCACTCTAAGTCTGTACTGTAAGGAGGTTGAGAATGACCATTGATTTTTTTGACTAACTCCCCAAAGAGCTGGAAGCTGGATTTTCTAAAATTTAGTGTCCCAATTTTATTTTCTGTCTGTCCCATATCCCTCAGGAGTATGAATTCCTCCATTGCATGATCACTACAACTCAGGCAGCCTCCAATCCTAATGTCACCAATCCATTCACTTGCGCTACAGAGCAACAGGCCCAGTATTGCACACTCCTGGTGGAGCTGCATATTACTTGGCTAAAGAAGTTCAATGCACTCCAGGAGCTTCCTGGATTGTCTACTGCTCACTGTGCTACTTTTCCAGCACATGTCACAGTGGATGAAGTCCCCAAGCAAGATGGGAGTCAGCAACTGTAACACCTCCTGTAGCAGGAAGAAGTCCTCATCAACAGGTTCTGCTTGATCAGGTGGCCTGTAGCAGGTGCCAACAGCAAGGCTCTCTTTGTTGCTTCGTCTATACCATCTGCATATGGCTGTCATTCAAACAAAGCAGTGAAATTGCTTGAGATAAATTTTTAGTGATCCCAGGTAAACCAATCGAGGTTTTAATAGTCGTAAATAGGAGTAACAGAAGTTTTAGACTCACATAGCAGTGATCCACCACAGAGACAACACTCCCCCCAAGGAGCAGCCAGTTCCCACAAGAGGTGCACTCCTCTCAGTGGCTGCTCTTAAATGAGCCCAGGGCAGCCCCACCCTGGGTCCACCCCCTTCCCTTCACGGTGGGGGGGGCACAAGTGCAAATAATCTGCCTGTGCTCCCCAGGCAGCCACCGCCCTTCACAAGGTGCTCAATCACTGATTCAGGTCGTGACCTAGTGTTCCCCTTACAGCGGTAGAGATAAGTTGGGAAAGTGACGTTTTGCCTGCTGATCCTAAGCAAAAGTAAACTGTATTTTCTAATGTTCACTCTGTTGAAATTTCTTCTCACACATTTCAGCTATGAACTTCCTACTTAGAAATTCAAAACAACATGTTGAAGTGAAAGCCCAATGGTGAAATACAAAACTGGATATGCTTAGTAACTTATGATATCAGCATGGTAACATGAGAGGATGAAAGGAACAGAAGGTCTGTGTTTTGGATTAGAGCCACAGGAAGGAAAAAAAAATGCCAGTCTGGGATCATGTGCTTGTCAGAAACAAGAATTTTGTAATATGTACAGGTGACATACAATGCTTACCTAAAGATGATCCCAGGTTTTGACGAAACTTCTCTCAGTTCAAGAAACGCCCTCAGTTTTTAATGTCAGAACTTGTATTATATACGTGACCTTAAATATTCATTGTGTTTGTAGAGATTTCATTTGCCTTTACATTTATCATGGATTATTCATAATATGGCAGTTTCTGTCACAACTCAGACACATTAGCCCAAAAATATAAAAAAAATCCGAAAACACAAAATCACAGCTAGAGTGATGGAATGGGGATAAGTGATCATTTTAAAGAAACTAACTGTACATCCATAATTTTCCCTTTTAACACCTTATCTTTAAGTCATACTTCATTTAATATGTTGCCACAGCTCGATGTGAAATGCATAATTTATTGAATGCTGACATTTTTTGTAAGATGTATTTTATTGTTTTGCAAGTCAAGTATAATCCTGTAACTTTATGGCTTACTTGTAAAATAATAAAAAAAATTGTGTTTACTGGAGCAGCGATCAAAACATGAACACTATATGCCACATCAAGTTTAAAGCATAAATATGAATGTCCAATTTACCTAAAATCAAATCACTCATCCAGAAGGCACAACATCAATGAGTTTTGATTAGATCTGACAAGTTAGCACAAGGCATTTGATAGGATAGTCAGCATACGAATAAAAACATGCTTTGCACTCTGTGCTTCCTGATTAGCATTTCTACATTATTTTATGAGGTGATAGAGGTAGAGAAAAGGATACTACAAAGATCTAGGTAGAAATCTGTACTTTCAAAGTTCGATGTTTAATTCATATTTATCATCTGTATTGCATCAAGATGGATAAAGTTACGTACTCCTCATTTTCAGAATGCAGTTCCCATAAGTATCTTCAAAACCAATGACTAGAAATGTTTTTACATTGACAATGTGATTAAGAATTAACTGAAAAGGATGAGCCTTGCGGATATTATAGGATATTCATCAAATTAAATTATGAAAGAGAATTAATAGACAACATTGTAAACCAAAAAAGAAAAAAAGAAAAACATTCAAAAAATTTTTATAATGTCCAGAGTACAAATTAAACCAAAGACCTAGACAGATAAGCTTATTTTCTAGGCTCGCTATGAATAATGACAGACTTCTCATTTACAGACTGTAGTTCTTTCATCTGAGGATAGTTTTTCAAAAATCAATTGCTTTAATACCCAAAATGCCATAGTAAAATAAGTTTTATCCATGCCGTTGTAAGCAGAGGTAATATGAAAAACAGGCAAAACTTATGTACAGAAAACAATGTTACTGTTAGTTAACATTTTCTATACTTAGAAACAGACCAATGTATTTCTCTGTATATATCTTGCTTTTCCAGATCTGTCTGCAAAGACACCTACGTACCACATCTACCTCAGCTGAAGGACTTCTGACAATGTCAAATGCCTGCTTTTCACACAGTACTTGCAAGCTATTGGATGCATTGTGATTGTGTCCTTTGTGATGGTGTCACAAAAAGTTTCTCTTTAAGGAAAAAAAATAGATATTAGATAATTATTTGAAAAAAAAATAGATGTTAGATAATCAGTTGGAAAGATTTTTGTGAAAAGGTGCAGAACACATTAGCAAACACAAAAACTTCATTAATAGTCATCCAACACCAATAATTGCCACAGGAAACAGTAGGAGTTTTTTTTTGTGTGTTTGCTTTTTTGTTTGTTTTCCCAAAGATACCCTTTCATCAATTGATTGTAAAGTCATCACTCATTTTTCACAGTTAATAACTGTAAAATAATAAGTCTCCATTAGATGGTGGCTTAATGGTTTATTGCTTACCAAACTATCCCTCTCACCCAGAGTGAACTAGTCAAGGCATCAATAACATTTCAGTACCTTATTCTAGATATAAAGAAGAAAAAAGGTAAAAAAGACAAAAAGCTATCTTGAGACACTGTCTTACTATGTAGTTCAAGTATTTTACTGAGTTATTAGATTAATGAATAGAAGTTTCTCTGCACAGAGGATCTGCAAAACGCTAAACAGCTAAAAGCTGAGAGCCTTCCTCAAACGGCATTTGTGGGAGACAGAGCCCAATAATATTATCACTAGTATTTTTTCAAATGAAAGTTGGACAACAATCAACTAGTGGTACTGTCTACCTCAATCTTGTATGTCTAATTTCAGTTCTTAACAGTTCCCAAATTTCTAAATGATCCTAAATATCTCCACTCAGAAGACCTTTCATTGCTAAGGCACATTAAATTCAGGCAGCCAAAACTGAGTTAGCCAATTCATTTTGATTAGCTTTGACATTGCAGATTAAAAAATGAATAATAAGCATTCTGTAATGATTCTGTAATGATTACACATCCTTTAAGTTCATTTAAAATTTAATAAATAAAGTAAATTAACTCTGGTACATTTTAATAAAAAAACCACACACACAAGTTTCAGTTACTAACTTTATCCTCTATGCAAATGACTTAGAATAGGTATGTGTTTGTAACACAAAACAGCTGTTAAAAAATACACATAAGCCATAACCACTCTGTCAGATAGTTCAGATTTCAAAAGACCCCTGAGGAGAATGTAGAAGAAATAACATGAGAAACACTAAGTCAGTTTCAGAGAAAAAATTAATATTAATATTCTTTATTTTGTCCTCTCTTCTTTTTAACCACAGGTCATGCCTTTGTAAAGACTGAATGTGCCATTAAATGTAACACTGCATAATAAAATGTGAACCCAATAATTTGAACAGCTTCGTCTGAACATTTCACATATATATTAAATAGAATACACATATATATTAAATAGAAATACTTCAATACGAATTAGCAAATAATATTAGAAAAAAATAATGTTTTCTGTAGGAGACCACGAACATCTCAGCAACATCGTGTTCTACTCCAATTCATTAATGAGGTATAATTAATTAAATCCATATCATTCCTCAGAATGGACATTAACAATAGTCTGTAGAGCTGCAGCTATTAATCTCAGATCATAGGCTGTGAAGACCTGAAGGGGTACTTTCATTAACAAGAACTTTTTACAAGAAATACTTAAGATAGTGTATGCTAAGCAGGAGATAACACTAATGAATCTCCTGTGTTCTGAATATTTATTTTTAATTTATACAAGGGAAAGATACTAAAAACTAAAGGGGAAAGAATTTGAATATTCAAATCAGAGGTTATCATTTTTTTACATTGTTCCACACTTCATAATTCTCTTTTCAAAACATGTTTCTTACGTAAGACATGAGGATGTACTCTACAGAAGATAATAATCTTCAACATGTTATGATGTGGCATCGAGGTACACATTTGTATATGCTATGTTGACTTGCTTCTTTTCAGTTAATAGAAATATTTGCCAGACTCTAAACATTTGACCTCTTTCGATGCTTTTATAGTTTTGTATGTCCAATATGAAACATTTTCTTGCCAGCTCTATCACAGCAGCATCTGTGAAAACCAGGCTCAGGCTGCACATTAAACAGTGGGTATCCACTCTCAGTGACTACACTTTAAAACCTGTGCCTTCATAAATAATCCTGTTTAAATATGCTTTTAGAAGTGTTACAGGGCAAAGCACTACGATAAATGAAATTGAAGCTGCAAGCTGGCATGGGAGAACGCCCCTCATCCCTTGAAAGATCTGTGCTCTAAATCCTCTTAATATATATAATCACAAAAGCACAGAATCATAGAATATCCTGAGTTGGAAGGAACCCATAAGGATCATTGAGGCCAACTCCTGGATCCGCACAGGAACACCCAAAATTCAAACCCTGTTTCTGAGAGCACTGTTCAAACACTGTGAACTCCAGCAGCTCAGTGCAATGACCACTGCCCTGGAAAGGCTGTTTCAGGGCCTGACCACCCTCTAGTGAAGAATCTTTTCCTAATCCCCAACCTGAGCCTCTCCTCATACAGCTCCATGCCATTCCCTCAGGTCCTGTCACTGTCAGTAGAGAGCAGAAATCAGCGCTGCCCCTCTGTTCTCCTTGTGAGGAAGCTGTAGGCTGCCATGAGGCCTCTCCTCAGCCTCCTCTTCTCTGGGCTGAACAACCCAAGGGACCTCAGCTGCTCCTCATATGCCTTTCCCTCCAAACCCTTCACCATCTTCATAGCTCTCCTTTCGGTGCTCTCTAACAGTTTTATGTCCTTCTCATGTCATGGCGTCCAAATCTGCATATAATACTCAATGTGAGATCACACCAGAACAGAGCAGAGCAGGACAATCCCTCCCCTCTGTTGGCTGGCAGTGCTGGGCCTGCTGCACAGTGCGCCTCAGGTACAGTTGGCCCTTTTGGCTGTCAGAGCGCTCTTCTGACTCAGATCCAACTTGCTGTCAGCCAGAGTCCCCAGATCCCTTTCTGCAAGGGTGCTCTCCAGCCTCTCATCCCCTAGTCTGTCCATATATCCAGGGTTTCCCCATTCCTGGTGCAGAATCTGGCACTTGAAAAACATACACTAGCCTCTACCTCCCTGCAACACTTGGGCTCTTCCTTCTCCAAAGAACAGGGAGTTTCTGCAGCTGCACTGGAATCAACCATTGCTATCTAAAAAAAACTTTCCCTGCACTAAAGATCTATTTTCCTTAAATGTTCAGAGGCCCTTTGTTACTTGCTCCTTCTATTTTCTTTTTTTTTTTTTTTAGCCAACTAACATGTTCCCTTCATATGTTTCCTAAAGTGATATGTTCCACAGAACAATTTTGAAGAAGGGAAGGTGCCTTTGAGCATCTATGAGAAGAGGAAAATGTACATTCCTCAACAAAGAAAAATAGAGAAGACACTGTTAACTTGGTGAGCTACTTGAGGGATTCCAAGCACTCAGCATAGCATGAAGTACAAGTACTGCTTCACTGTGACATGCTGCCACAAAGCTGCTACAGTGCAGAATAACTGGGAAACACACGGGCGGGTTCCGCCAGCTTTACTTCTGTCACTTAGTGCCAGACTGTTTCGTTGCTCAAAGAAACCAAAGGGATTGTATGCGTAAGAAAGTTTTACTCAGTGGTTTCTCAAGAAGAATAGAAATTCTGACGAGTGAAGTTTTAGCAAATAAGCTAAGAATATTTAAATTATCCCTTGAAGCTCTTGTATTTTGACAGAGGCTGTAACAGGTCACATTTGACATTTCATTTTTCTAATGTCATCAGTGTAATATTGTATGAAGTATATGCGAATCATCTGATGGGCCTAATGTACTGAGCAGATGAAGTAAAACCAGCCCTCTCTGGGGACATAGGCTTGTTTTAGCATAAACCAATTTACATTGAACTTGGAATTAATGTTGCTCCCCATTGTGCTGTCTTATCACTTAGGGGCCTTCTATAATGTTTCTCCAAGTGAAGAAAGGCATCATTAGAATAAGATCTGTTAACATTTTAAAGAACGATTCTAAGATGATGAATGAGAATTTCCCTGAGGCAAAAAAAGTAGTGACAGAGTAACTATTGTCATGGGTTTTAAGTGTCTGAACAAGGTAATGAAAGAAAAGACTTACTCTTCTCCCATTTGGTAAAATTGTTCAAAAGCTCTTTTTTTTTTTTTTTTAAACTAAACATCAGGCAATGACACATTTAAGCATACTCAACCTGTCAAATTCCAAGAGCATTAAAACATGGTCATCTTAAAAGCTCCTAGTTCTATTTTCAGTGAGAGCTCTAAGTCTTTAGTACTGCTGAGAACACGATCACTTTGACTCAGGTGGGTGAACAAACTTTTTGTCCAAAGGCCTACATTTCAGCTTGAACTTTTTGTCCCATGTTTGTGGTCCCACTTGGGAGATGATGTTTTTGACACATTTGCTGCATTGAAAATAGGCGAGTTCCAGTAGGGACACAAAAGTACAAACACAATAATGGATGGTACCTCTGTACAGGAAAACAGGGATGGAATGTGATGCATGCTTTCCTGGTGCACAGAATAATAGGAGGAAATCAGACTTGCCAAAGAAAAGGGTCAGATGTAGAAAATGAGCTTGACTGTTTGGGCTGTTTTAGAGAGAATAAACAACTTTGAGTGGCCAGAAAATTATCAAAGGGCAGCCTGAATGTTCAGAGTTTGTTCTAAGCCAAGGCTGTCTTACAAGCAGCAGCAGCAGGAAGCAGCCACCACTATGGTCCAGGCAGATAGGAACTGAGCACATGCTATGTTGTTGCTTACAGCATGTTTCCTGGTCAGTAAAAAGAGTACTGTTTTACACTGAACTCCTTTAATATACTTGGAATAGCTTCTCATCACATTTGTTATGTCAGTTCTTTCCAATACCATATCAGCAGAGAGAGATATTTTCTGATGGGGAGAAACAGTTAAAGGAGGTAAGATAAGATGATCTGACAGTTACCTGCTTCCTCAGAAATGATCACCAACAGCAGATAAACTTGCACTCTATTTCTGTGTCTAAGCTTGTGATCATGCTTGGCTTCTCTAAACCAAGCGGTTTGAATCCGTTTCCTCCACAATGCTCAGAAGAATGGAAGACAAATACCAACACACTCTCCTGCACAGCTGTTTTCCTATCTGTCAAGACAGATGACCCACTCCAGATTTAAACTAGAGAGCACCAGAAGTTAAGTGGATGAAGTGATTCTAGATCCAAGCATAGGCTTGCTTCCTGAGCTTACACATCAGGGTAGATTCTATCTGTTTTTTGACAAAGTCTGTGGGGAGGGTTTAGGCACATGTGAAGAGCTGCAGCAACAATTTCAGGAAGAGCTCATTTGAACTGTATTTTGCTGCTAAATCCATAATTGAAGTACAGAAGAAATATGCTTGGGCTGAAAAAGAATAGTTGGCAGGGAGAGTAAAGCGGTGAGCTCAGTATGCACTTGCACGGATCCAAAGCACTCCATCTACTCTGTAAACAGGCAGCAAATGTAAGGTGTCATTGATCAACAGCCAAGATATAAATCACCACTCTGATGCATGCGCCTATCGATTAAATTTATGAGATTCACTGCTAAGGCACAACTCATTCCATGGAAGAAGCTGACTGTTTGCCAAGTTTGCAATGTACTATAAAACTTCCTGGATTGGAAATATCATCATTAGAAGATATACGTACACATATATACATAGTTAAAGTTGTAAGTGGATACCATGTAAGAAGGGATGTCATATTTTACCACACTTACATCATATCTTGAAGAAAACTTTAAAATCTTCTCCTTGCCATTTACACCTGAGAATTTCATACTCATTTAGACCTTTTCTATAGTAAAATTATAGGCATTTTCTTGCTGAAATATATGAAAAACTTTTTCTGCTGTCATTAAGTATATACTTTTTCAACAACTCTCACTCCTCTAGCAATTATCTCACATCCATAAGCTGCTGCAGGCATCCTTGCCATGAAAAAAAATTTGAGGTTACAAGCACACAGCATAGATTTCTTTATGTGCCTTCAGACAATTCTGATCATATGCAATGTTTTAACAATTTGGTAACACTTCAGGGAGTGACACTGCAGTCTGACGTGAAAAACTGAATCTGGAATAAGTTTACAGCAATTCCAAAGTCAGCTGCATCAGCAGCAATTCTGGTACATAGATCAAATCTGTGGTTGCATTTCTTTTCCATGCACACAAGGCAAGTTCCAGAGGAGCTGTACAGCATTACCAAAAATGTCACCGTCTTGCATAAGTTTAAGTAGCCAAGTCAATGTGGTTTATGCATGCGCGCGATGATTATATCTTACATTTTCCATTTAAGTTATTGAAGTCATGATTACTGGGGGGAAAAATACTTTGGATTATTCTACTCTAGTATATGAAAACCATGATTGATGACATAGCTCCAAGGAATGAGCCTCAATGACATCTGCAGCACAGCTATGGGGTTACTAATAACCACAACCTGTGAATTGAGAAAGAGGCCCTTAAAATGACTGCTGACAAACACAATGAAAGAGATTTATGGATTGACTACTTGAAGAGTGCCCATCCCTTGTGAAGTGAATGGCTTGTCCCATTCGTTATTTCACCGTGACTTCTGTGACATGAAAATAGTATTCTGTTTGGGGTTTGTTTTTTGTTCTTTTTTTTTTTTTTTTTTTTTAGGTTTTCCATGGNTTTTTTTTTTTAAGGTCTACACTGGCTGAATATCAGACACTCCCTTCCAGGGAAAATCATAACAATGAATCCTGTAGCCATGAAACATTTGGAGGTTTTAGCCAGTCATTCCTTTAATGTTACAGGAAAACGGGATGTCTTTAGATCCTGACAAAAGGGATATCAGCTTATCAACAGCAGGTTTTAGCAAGCCTGTTACATGGCTATAAAGTCAAAGCCACTTTTAAATCCAATTATCTGCATTCTTACTGCCTTTATTCCTGCCAAGTTTTATACTAAATCATTGAGGGTTGTTATCTCTAGTGTTAAATATACTCAAACACTACTCATTTCACAGTGGTCCGGGTCCTCTCTCAAGTGTGTTATTATAAAATACAGTCAGGAATAGACTACAAGACCCTGGACTGCATACAGACAAGGACAGAAGGGTAGTTAGTGCCTGTGCCACACAGGAAAAAATAAATATGTTAAGGATAGAAAAGGCACAGTGGATCAAATATTTCAAAAGGGAGAAGTCCAGTTCACAGACAGGTGTTATTCTAGGAAATACACGGGTCATGTAATAGAGCTGCCCGTACTGGCAGAGGATCTTGCAGCCAAACCTATCACTGCCTTATTTGATTCTGATGGCTAACCATACAGTTGTAAAAGCTAAAAGTGGAAATAGATAAGCTTCCCACACAAGCCAAGGCTTCACCAGTAGTATCTCACTATCCAGGGATGATAGGAAGACGATTGCTGAATCTGCATATCTTGCAATTCCTAAGAGATCTTCACTTGGCACCAAATGGAAAGGACGTTCATGAGGAAGAACTGCTTTACTGTGAGGGTGACAGAGCACTGGAACAGGCTGCCCAGAAAGCTGGTGGAGTCTCCTTCTCTGGAGATATTCAAGATCCACCTGGACTCTTTCCTGTGTAACCTACTGTAGGGAACCTGCTTTAGCAGAGACGTTGGACTCAATGATCTCCAGAGGTCCCTTCCAACTCCTGCAATTCTGTAATTCTGCAGTTCTGTGACCTTGTCCACCTCTGAAGATTTTTTGTGTCTATGGTCTTAAGCCAAGACAGAAGCTGTATGGAGGGAATAACAATGCGAAAGTACTGTGTTCCTAATTTACATAAATCCAGCAACCTTCAGCTACTGCAACACTATGGATTTCAAGTGGCCAAGCGACACACAATAAGTCTCAGTTAATAAGAGATTCTGTCAAGTCAGTCTAGCTATCTACATTGGCGCTCATATATGTAGCAGCATGTACCTGCTCTGCTCTATATATTATATATAACATGTATGTGTATATGCGTATGTATATAACATGCATACAGCTCTGCAGGAAGGAACCTGGGGGTACTAGTCAACAGCAGGCTCAACGTTAGCCAGGAGCATGTTCTGGAAGCTAAGACAGTAAATTGCATTTTGGGATGCATTAAACATAGCATAGCCAGCTAGTCAAAACAGGTGATTCTCCCATTATATTTAGCAGTACTGCAGCCTCACTTTGAATATTGTGTGCAGTTCTGGGCTCTACAAAGTAAAAAGGGTCTTAAGGTCCTTGAAAGTGTCCTGAGCAAGGCAACAAAGGTGATAAAATGGCTGGAAGGCATGTCCTGTGACTGGCTACTTGGGTTGTTTGGTCTGGAGAAAAGGAGGCTGAGAGGAGACCTCATTGCTCCCTCGTGAGCTTGGGAAGTGGAGACAGAAGTGCTGGTCTCTGCTCCTAGTAACCGATAACAGGACATATGAGAATCGCACAAAGCCAGCCAGGGGAGGTTCAGACAGGACACTAGTTTGTTTGATGCCCTGTGTCTATCAGTGTTCAAGAGGTATTTGGATAATACACTCAATAATACGTTTTAACTTTTCCTTAGCCCTGCAGTGCTCAGGCATTTGGACTTGATTTTCATCTTTGTAGGTCTCTTCCAACTGAGCTATTCTAGTCTTGTCTGGCTTATATATATGTATGTAACATAGATATGTATATAACATCCATAGCAGTATAACCTTGTGTTATGTTGCTGAAGTGGTTATTTGCCTTAGCAGAGTCTACATGTTTGACCAGAAACACCTTTATATGCATGTCTAAGCTAAATAAGTTTATTCAGACTTCATTTGCAAACATTGGTATCCCTCATATGGATTCTGCCTTTAGTTCCTGATAATTGAGCACTTCTCTCTAAAGATCATTTAGAAAGCATTTGTGAGTCAGATATACAGGCTGCTTAGTTGCTAATAATCAAAGAGATAGCAAAGGGTTACGTATGTATCTAAACTGGTTGCAGAAAAAGAAATCCCAAGCTGCAAATAATCCATAACAGAATTAAATAATTGAATTTAAACATATCTCCCAATGAGAAAGTTTGTGTATGTAGAATGTGACAAAAAGTTAAAAAATAAACCAGCAAGCAGCTGGAAGATGATGCACTGAGGTCTGCACTGTAGAAATGTGAAAAAATTATTATATCTGGTGTATTCTGTGAAAAGACGAGTCCCACCTTGGGCTTTATTTTCAGACCCTTCTTGTTGTAGACCAGTTTTGGTTCATACTGAGTTTTGTTTTAGTGCCAAAGCCAATTAAGTGTGACTGTCTGTACTTAGAGTGATGAATGGGCCACACTGATATTATACATGACTCAGAAGTCTGTGACTTTATTCTTTGTGTGGGCCAGTATGGAGTCATTCCAGCTCCAAGTATTTTCATAATAAATACATATTGTATTCATCAGCATCTACATAGCAGCCACTGTACTGCAGTTTCATAAACATTCAGTACAAAATACAGTGACGGTATTGAACATTATAGAGAAAAGACTATTTAATCTGCTAACCAAATTTACACCACAAACTGATAGCTCAGATATAGAGCAAATGAGTAATTGAACAGCCTGAAAAACAGGTTCACTGTGTACTGCTTTGCATATTATTATATCAATATATGCCTGCTGGAGAATTCAAAAGCTGCTAGGCACAGCCCTTCCTTCACTCATGGACTGATGTCTCCCATGCGTTTAGCAATGCCAGCTGAAAACATCACCATTCCTGCATTACTCATTGCCAGTCATCAGTGGGAGCTTGCCAGGTCCACAGCTCTGTGGGTAAGAAGCTAATCACATCTTAATCCTCTACAGATAAAGTCAGAATAGTTGATATTAACCCTGTATTTAAACTGATGCTGCAGATTCTGCTGGGAGCTGATGAGGCTGTGATCACATCCCATGCTCCCAGAGCAGCGCCCTCCAGCAGAAGAGAGGTAACAAGGAGAGAGGGGAAAGGAGATAACAGCTTCAGCAGAGACTCCATTTTGTGTACGAAACAGCTGCCCACAGAGAGTGACTACTCCAACACTGCCACCAATATTTGCATCTCCATATTCTCATATCTTCCTAAAAAAATCAGTTTACTCCTAAAACTATATAAGCATGCTGTTCACTTTCACATGACAACTGATTGGCATGCACAGAATCTTTCAAAGTTAAAAGACCATGAGTCTACATTAAAGTTAGAAAGACATGAAGGTATGATAAAGACAAGAAGATATGATGAAGACATTTATCACATCAAGCATCTGAAGGAGCTGTTATGGTCACCTAAAGTCTTCATTTACTGAAACAGAAATCATGTCCATTTTGAAAATCACCCTAATGTACACAAAATGAAGTCATTACAGCCATGAAAGCAATAGTAATGTGCAATAGTAGTAGTGATAGCAATAATTACAGTACTAGCAGTAGTAATATCAGTAGCTATAGCAGCTACAGTTGTAATTGTTATTGTTGCTAGTCATAGATGCAGTATTAACCTAACAAAAATATAAAGTTAGGTAATATATATAAAGTCTAGGTTTGGGCTTTCTCTGTTTTGTTGTTCTCTGTTTTTACTTTGTATTTTGCTTGCAAATGTCTATGTAACATCTATTCTGATATTGAAAAAAAAGTATCAGATTCCTGAAGCATATTTCACTGCCAAAATTACCTAAAGTTCCTAAAAAAAGCTTTAAATTGCTGTTGTTCTCGCACTGCTGTCTGTACGAATTCCCAGTAGTAAGGTAGTAACTTTCTCCGCTTCACCAGCCAGTATTAGCTTATTCACAGACAGACGCAGAAAGCATTTTTTTCAATTGGATAATTACATAACACTGTTAATTTGTACCCATTTTCATCAATATAATTCATTCTTCTGGCAGATCATAATTCTCATCTAAAGACTAAATATTTTAATTTTAGACAAAGCAATAAAGAAAGGAAAATTAAAATGGTTTCAAATACCTGATTTTAATATATTTAATTTTCAATAAAAAGAAGTCTGAAATTGTGGTTAGTTGGGCCTGGTAAGACCTATCTATCATTCACTAGCCACAGATTTACTTGCGGTGCAGGCAAACCTGCAGGCTCCTCATCCTGTTAACCAAACCCTGTGCAGTTAATCCTACTTACGTGACCTTTGAGTGGACTGCAGTGATGACTCTATCATCTATTTTATAGAATACTGGCTGAGAAGGACCTCAGGAGGTCTCCAGGCCAGCCCCTTTCTCAAACCATGGTCAGATCTGAGCTGGTCATCTCCAAGGAAGGAGATGGAATAACCTCCCTTGCCAACCGTTTCCACTTCAGAGCTGTCCACAGGATGAAAAAGCTTTTCTTAGCATCCATCTGAGCCTCTCCTGTTTCAGCTTATGTCCATTGCTGTTTATCCTCCTATCATGCACCACTGTGAAGAGCCTGGCTTCATCTCCTTCATAACCTCTTTGTAGGGACTGTATGGCTGCCATTAGCACTCCCACCAAAGCTTTCTTTTCTGGAGGATGATGAAGACCAACCTCTCCAGCCTCTCCGCAAAGGCCAAGCACTCCAGCCCCAGCCATTTTGGTGCCCATTTGATGAGCTCCCTCCTCAGCATGCAGCTGACCTTCTTTGCCTCAGGGATGTGCTTCCTTTGCAGGCCACGGGGGGCTCTGCCCACTGTTCTGCAGCACACTGTGCAGACCCACTGATAAACTCAGCTCTTCTGAAGAACAGAGCACCACGTGAGATGATTTTGTTTACTGAGAAAGGTGCTAAGAAGCAAAGAGAAGTTTGCCAGAATGGATCTCCATTCTGCTGTAGTATGATTTCCGGTACCTGAAATTGCTTGCTTAGAGTTAATTGGACAATATAGCATGAGATAATTTGCAGTGTGGTCATCTCCCTTTGTGAGGAAAAAGTGCAAGGTGTGACTGCCATAGCTGGAATTGTGACAGTCTGTAGCCACTAAATAGCAGGCTTAAAACAGCTGCTAGAGATCTTTGTGTTAAAAATATGAAAACTCCAGAATCAAACTTAGCTATCTAGTTGGTTTCTTGAACACCTGGGCTTTCAACAACAGCTGTCTTGAGCTGCCTGAGAGCATTATCCACTGCAAGACAGAGCACTCTCGCACTTGAAGCGTAGTACCCAGCACAACATATATCACAGACAGAGACAGGTGTAGATCTTGGCTTCTTCTTGATGCTATAAACTGAGAGATACAAGCTTCCGATGGTAGTCTTTTTGCCCTCAGTAAAAGTTTCATTTGTCCTGAGTTACAAATGTCCTTTATTTTCTCGAAAATATATGCAAAATTCTATTAATAATGTAAAGTGAAAACTGTACATGTGTCAGGCTGTAAAATGTAAAATGAGAAGCCAAGCAGCCAATTTTTCTAAGACTCCTTTAAGAAAGTATTACTGAAAAATGGTTCCATATAAAATTTGCTTTACTGGCAGAGGGAGGGAGGAGGGGAGAAAGGATAATACATGCTCCAGAGCTATGAAGCAGTTGGATGGGACAGAAATTCTTGCCTGTAAATATGCAGAGCAGGTTCTCAAATACCTTTCTGATATGCATTGCATTTTGTTTGAAAGGATATAAGAAAGGCACTGCCTGTGTCTTTATCTTGCAGGCATACTGGTGGGTATGGTACATTAATGTTAAATCATTTAGTGTATGTTCACATGAAGCCTGGGCAATTTTGAATTTAGCACTGTGAAATCAGCCAGTTCTCCTCTAAGCTGTTCACACATCTGAAGACCTGTCAGCCTGAGCCAGAGAAGCTAGTTTGGGCTGAAAACCTGCTTCTCACCATGTCTGTTAACAGGCATTTAGTGGAATTACAAGGGCTGCTCCAAAAGTAATGCCTCCCATTTTATTGTGTTGGCCTATGACATCAGAGGCAGATGTTGGTGGTATGGCAGTAGAGGTTGAACCTTCCGTTCCATTTTGCTGTCATGCAACAGATGGCAGCAGAAGGGCAGTCTGACCAAATGACATCTAACATGGAAATGTGGATGAAGCAAAGGTGTGGAACTGAATTCCTTCATCCACATTCTGGATAGCCATGCACAGCTGTCATAACACAAAATGAAGAGCATCTCAATCAGGTCATCCACATGACTCCACAGATAACAAAAAGGGAACTGATTACAGAGCTAAATATCAACTTCAATGCACTGGAAGCAATGGTGTCAAGGTTGGAATATCATAAAGTTTGTGCCAGGTGTGTCCCACAGATGTTCATGCAGAAACACAAAGAACACCGTATGCAAGTTTGTCAGGATCTATTGAACCAGTAAGAGGCTAAAGGTGACAGTTTCCTGGATCACATCAGTACCAGTGATGAGATGTGGTGTAACTACTACGAGCCAGAGTCAAAACAGCAGTCCACAGAGTGGCAACACATGAATTATTCATTGAAGAAAAAGTTCAGGATGCAGACCTCAGCAGGTAAAGTGATGTGCACTGTCTTTTGGGATAGGAAAGGGTAGATCCTTCTGGACTTCCTGGAACCAGGACAAATCATCATCTCTGACTGCTGTATCACAACGCTGAGTAAGCTTAAGGCTCCAGCTTCCAGAATGAGGCCAGAGAAGACAACGTTTCTCTTGCAACACAATATTGCCAGACCCCATGCCAGTTTGAAAACTGTGAAGCACACTGGCAGTCCTGTCTGGACTGTCCTACCACATCCAGTGGTAGGATTTGGTACCTTCTCACTTCCATCTGTTCAGGCCAACAAATAATGGACTGACATGGAGTGAACAACACTGTCATAGCAGCTGTGAAACAGTGGGTCACCTCTGCTGGTTGAAATTGTTATGAACTTGGTATGCAGGCTCTTGTTTATTGATGGTGAAAATGCATAACTTATAGTGGTGACTATGTTAAAAAAGAGTGCTTTGTAGCTGAGAATTTGCTCTCTTAAATAGTGTTATTGTGTTATTTATCTGTTGTAGTTTTCATGGAAATAAATTACTTTCAGAGTGACTTACACGCATATGTGCCTAAGCTCTATGGTTTTGTAGGAAATTCAAGTGAGCCTTGTGTTACCTAATAACTTTAAGAGGGAGAAAGGAAAAAGAGGAAGAGAAAAGGCAGTCACTAGATCACCAGCTTGTTCATTTTCTTACATAATGAATAAAAGTGTAAACAATTGAATGAATAAAAAATGTTTAAATATGCACTCATTTTGGGGGTAAACCTAGACCAGCGAAGTGCTGCATCAGTGAATCACTTCCCAAGCTAGGGAGCACAGTGGAGTCCTATCTCCCACATTCTGCCTACAGCATCCCGTCTGTTCCTCTAGACTTTGCCTTTGGCACCAAAATTTGATGCTAAATAATTAGTATCAGATATGAAGAACATTATTTTTCTGAAAGATTCAAAAGAGATTTTATTTTCTTTGGAATTAAATCAAAATGGATTTTGCCAGCCTTAGATGGTCTCCATCCAGTTTTGTTTAAAGTTGAGTTTGATGATTTTTGCCTCAGTAAATAAAGCAAAATCATCAATCAGTCATCCCAATAGCTCATGTAG
Source organism: Penelope pileata (assembly GCA_013396635.1). NCBI lineage: Eukaryota > Metazoa > Chordata > Aves > Galliformes > Cracidae > Penelope > Penelope pileata. Next base: position 177,025 of record WBMW01006372.1, read on the forward strand.
GACAGCAAGGTCTAAGATGATAAGCAGCCAGTCAGCCAGTCTGCCTCTATACATGTACATCTGTTAATAGAGAGTTGGATAAAGCTGCTTCACAAAGTATTGCCTCTCTTTCTGGCTCTGTCTTGTACAATACACAAATCAAGATGGAGTCACAAAATACGAAGTTGTGAAATGAGCAGCCCTTGTAAAGGCAGTAATTGAGCTGCTAGAGTTATACATGATGATATATGTGGAACTACAAACAATGACGCAGCAATCTAAATATTGTATCCATCATGTTGCTGATGGTGGGCAGAACCAACTTCTTTCCAGACATACTTCAAATAAACAAACTCCGTGTGATTGTATGAATACAGGCTATAAACCAGTTTTCACCTACCTGCGGCATGAACCATAGCTATAAGCAAGGAGCAGCAAAACAGGTGAGATGAAGCATATATCACCTTTCCAGGATCATCAAATGGAAATGAGAGCCATACTACAATGACTAAAAAGTCATTAAGCGTTTTATGAAAGAGATATGCAAGTGATGCTCAGGCTCCAAGTAGGTCTCTCAGCCGTAATACCTAGTCCACTTCTGAGGAAGGAGTAGCCAGCTCAGATACTTGGGCACACAGTGTCTTCACTGGCTGTATTCTGAGATCAGATATATACCATGTCGTGGGAAATCTGCACAGTCATTGTATCTGCACATTCTGGAAACAGGAGCAGAGGAGCCTGAGACCCCTGAACTAAGTATGTAGACGTGCAGAGATGCAGCTCACAGGGTGGATAGGTCTACATGGGAATTGTCAATACTGAGAAGGCCATGACTATTCTTGGCAGGCTCAATCAAGATCAGTACCAGCCACCCTGTCTCAGTAAATAAAGAGAAAGCACAAATGTCCTTACTTTTTTCTACACTCTCTCTCCCACCAAAGAACATACCTGTAGGAGCTGTAACATGGCAAAGTTTTGACAACAACCTTTCCACATGCTAACCTGAGCACCAGAGAGCACACAGGAAGGATGGAAAGCTGAGTGGGTATCCTGAATGGCCACAGACATTCTCACCATAAGCCTGGGTTAGCTCAGCTACCACAGCCCTTTCCCTTGGCTGCCCCCCAGCAACAGTAACTAGCTCCAAGTACATTCCTGCAGGGTCAACAACTCCCAAATATTCGGTAGTCAATCTCTAACCAACCTTATCTTCTTTGGTCTGGATTTCACCTTGCACCTGATCCCTATTACCCAAGAGATGCAATAAAATCAATTCTATCTCACATCTCAGACTGGCAAGACAATCTGACGCAAGCTTGTTTATTTTTGAAGATAGTGCCCAGCAACCACCATCCACTCTTTCTGCTCATCTTCTTCTCCACTTGACAACATTCACACGCCAATCAACATACCTAACAGTTTTTCCAACAGTTTCAAACTTGTGAATTATTGATCTGGCTTTGGCTGAGGCATGGAAGCCGTTTTCAACCACTTTTGTATTATCCCCGTGCCAGTGTGCACAGTTTTTAGCAACCTCAAGCTTATCATGGTAGGGTTTATCCCTCAAAATAGCAGAGTTCTTTCTCACAGTAAATAAATAAATAGATAGATAGATAAATTGTCTGGCAGTCTTATTCCTTGATCCATAGCTTACTGGAAAAATCACAATACATCACACTGAGTTTTGAAACTATAAATATGCAATCCCAGTGATCATATTAAGGAAGACTGACAACGGAGACTGAATCCTTACCAAGCTCTTATTAATGGACACATAATACACATACTGACCTTGTTCAGTTGCACAGCAGCAACCCCTCCTACATAGTTTTCTTGAAAGTACATGGTTCAAAGAGCAGTGATTCATCATTGTTACCACTAACAACACTGAGAGGCAACATTGGTCATCTTTGTCACAGCATTTTCACTGCGATGAGGGAAGGAGCAGACTAATATTCTAAACCATTTTCCTAGAATTACACTTTATTCTGAAGATTGCCTGTGTGTTTACCTTTGTTTTTACATTGGTTAAAACCTGATCCAAAAGGGAAGGATTTTTCCTGTTTCTTTATTGTCTTTTCACTCAAAGACTTGAAACAATTTTATTGTGAAGCAGCTCTCCAGCCCATGTCATTTGGTTGGCATGCTAGGACACTGCTAATATGCCTCACTCATATAATAACATGTAGCAGTGAACAGGATATCTACCAGTAGAAACAGTGTAATTCTCCAACACCTCAAGGTCCAAAAAGTGTTCAACACAATGAGCTTGCAGGAGGGTTGACCATTATTTCATGCTGCTGCAATCTGTCATCAGGAAATGGTCTCCACAGATGTAATATCCAGCAAGCAGCTAATACAGAATGGGTAAATGATCTTCTATCTTACCACTCATGCTATCTTTGACATGCAAAAGGTATTTTTCTCCATTCTCCTTGCTGTAGTTTGCAAAACAAGCAGGGCTACATTTTGAATCCTTTGCTTTATTGATGAAATGCAAACAGTTTTTCCTCCCTGTGTATGCACACGTGGCTATTTCTTACTGCTTCTTGTGTCCATCAGCAACAAAATTATTTCTGTTTCAATAGTAAGAAAGCCTAAAACAATTTCTAGATCATACCATCCTCTGTGAGAAAAATGTGAATTATGCGGTCAAGAGAGCCTGCAGCTACTTGCATCAGTAGCTCTTTACCAACAAGTCTCTGGGACAGTTGTCTCCACTTTCATTACCCCAAGATGACATTAATGCCATTCAGTGCTGACTAGTCTGCCTGATAAAGCTAAGCATAAGGCCGGATTGATGCAGAACCTGACTGACAGCTTTCAGAAGAAAAGCAAAAGCTAGGAGCATGTCACCACCCTAGAAAGAGCTGCATTTTGCTGCCAGTTAAATATATGAATTTTAAAATGGTTCTATTTGATATACTGCATAGAATTTTACATCATCTCATTATAGCCTGTATCACTTTCTCATGTTCCTGAATGTCTGTGATAGTGGTCTGTCAAATCACAGGAGCTGGAGTTCCTTTGAAAAAAGTATAAATGCCACATTGTCAGTGGGTAGCAAGCAATGCTTCCAAGGAAAGCACCTTCATGAGGCAGTGGAGGAAGAATGGGCAGGACAGAGAATGAGGATGCTACTTGGAGCTGAATAAAGTGTAAATATTGTACTCAGTATTTATTGTACTCAGTACCAGTGCTCAGAGCAGTGGATAACAGTTGTTGCCCCATAATACCCCATGTCTTGCAAGAAGCAGAACTCTGAAGACAAAATATTTTTTTTGTGTTGCACTAAAAGTGTGAAAAACACAAATATAAGCAGTAGATTTGTGTTGTAAGGAGAATTTGAAGAATTATACCTCCATTTCTTTTCATTACTGGTTTGCCACAGATTTGTATTTCAATAGACTCTATCACTTTCTAGACATTGTCATGAAAATGGAAGCTTCAGGAAGCAATTACAGCTTAGGCTTTTGATACTAAATTCAGGTAATATTTTCAATAAATGTACAAAGAAACAAAACTTTTTTTTTTTGAACCAAAGCTGTGGTCCAAATAAGAAGAAACTGTTGGTTTGAACAACTCATATAGGTAAGGTTTTCTTAAGCAAGAAAAAAACACGCATTGGTAGAAATGTTTTAGTTCAAAATTGCCATAAAAATTTGACAAACTCAAATTTAAAATAGCGAGACCTTTTGAAATAGCATTTTTACTCTCTGTATTGATGCATAGCTTTTGTAATGGAGTTTAGAAAGGTCAAAAATAATCCAAAATAAAATGAATCTTTTCTATCCAAATCTGAATCAATTATTTGAAAGTGTTAATTTCTTTCATTTTCTTTAAATTTCTAATAATCCTAAAAAACTTGCCTTCTCCTTTTCGCCTCTTCTTCTAAGCAAGCAAATTCTTTTTCAGATTCATTCCTTGTCCAGCTCAACTTGGCACCATAAAGACATTTAAGATAACAGAAGCCTGGCCTAAAATTTTGGTAATGATAAAAATGTAATGACTATGATGCACTGGCATTATATTCAATTTGCCACAGGAAATGAAGGGTCATTCACTCAGAACCACTGCTATAAGCTGTCTGCCAATTCAAGCTATTGTGTTGTATGGTCTACACACCTCCCCCATACAATTTGCTCAGTTAATTTAAAATCCTGTGATCCTTCGCAATTCCATTTCTTCTTTCCGTTACTCGACGTGCCCATTTTCCTGAGCAGCCACCTGACATTGCACATGGACTGCCCACATGTATTTAACTGGTTTTCCTTTTTCTTTTTCTTTTCATATAATTTTTAGTCTCATTTAGAAGCAAATAATTTTCATATAACTCTCTTTGATTCCTCCCAATATTTTCTTACGCTTAATCTTTTCTTATCTTTTCTTACTCTTTATTTATTTTCCTCTTGTTTTGCTTCATATTAAAATTCCCTGAGCTGTCTTTCTTGCAAATAAAAAAAGGCAGATTTGCTAGTCTTGGGCTGTGTTTCCCTTAATGGCAGATAATTCTCTTACCTGCTTTGTGCCATCTGTTGCTGCCTATTTGCAAGCAAAATTAAAGTAGCACTCTGGCTGCATCATCATGGACAGATCACTGAAGACAGCTGCTCAGTGAGTAGCGCAGTCAGAAAAGCAAATGAGATGTGAGCCTGCAGTAGAGGGGGAGTAGAGAATAATGTCATGTTGATTTCTAGAGATGCTGAGCATTTATTGTTCCCACTGAACTTTGACAGGGGGAGCAGGCTTTTTGTATCTCTGCAAACCAACCAACTGATGGAGCACCTCCCCACAGGCTCTGAGTCTCAGCTGTGCCCAGTCCATCCTGCATGCTCAGGCATAGAGCAGACCCAGGTGTCCTCAAAAGGTAGGAGACTCCCCACTCCATCTGTACGTGTTAAGGATGTCCAAAGGCTGCTTCAGGTGGTTGTCTTGAAACCTGACACTTTCACAAGCAAAAGAGCCATAAATAAAGGTCTGCAGTGGGATGAGGACAAAAGCTGTTGCTCCTGCAGTGTCTAAGTCTCACCCAGGAGACAGGAACCTGAGATTGTCCTATACCATCCTGAATAAATCTCATCTCTAAACTGAAGCCTCCCAGTGTCATAACAGCTGTTATAATACTTGCCATAACACTTTTCCCATAGTAGTGCTATACACGTTCCAGCTTTCTAGAAGCACTTATTCAGCCACACATACCTCAGTCATCTTCCAGGTTCATATCTCATGTACTTCTACTCTTCTGTCCTTCTGCCCAGAGTCTGCAAGCTATTCCGTAAAGCCAAATTTCAACAACTGCTGTCAGCACGTCAAGACACACTAACTTAAAATGGGACAAACTTCACCTAAGGTTTAATTCACCTGGCTGGCATGTGTCAGGGGAAGCATGCCATGTTTACACATGACTTTTTGTTATGATGTATTGCCTGTCATGTGATATGGTCATAAGTTATCTCCTAGTCTTAAAAGAGCCTGAAGTGAGGTAAAATAATTCCAAAAGATATTAGTATAATATTTGCACAAGGGAAAAGAGCAAGAATCTATCTGGTCTTAAAAACATATTATTTTCATATTTCTCACTGCTAATCAGAGCAGATATTCCACTGTTTAAGGTAACAAGAGTGATAAAAAATACAGGACATACTATTACATGTAGTATTGGCCCTGATAGTCTTTTCAATCATACCAAAGACAAACTGTTTTACTTAACTTTGCCTTGTTGTGATTGTTGTTGTGGTTGTTTTCCCCATAGGAAAAGAAATAATTTCAATTTTGCAAATAGTGAAATATTCTAAATATAGTGATTTAGACCCAGTTACCTCAATTCATTTTTTACGCTTTTTACTTAGGCTGTTGGGAACAAGTGGATACCAGGCTTGAACAAGGGTCTCTGGTACCTCTGATCAGGGGTACTGCCTCACATGTCCACCTTCCCAAAATTCTGTGCAGACCATCAAAACGCTTTCTGCTGGAATGGTGGAGTAAATCATCACTGACTACTAGGCTCCTTCCTAGAGCAGATGGTCAGGGAGGGCCAAAGAAAGGGCAAGCTGAGGGTGGTGAAGCTGAGCCAAGGATAAGAAAGTTGAGAACCTTTTGATTTGAATTAGCAGTTAATTTTTGCCTACCTGAGGCAAAATAGCAGTGGCTTGGTTGGGCTGTGAGGAAAAAAATGGACAGGCAAATAGCTGATACCAGGCTGTGACTGTATCAGATCTCAAAAATTTGGTGGTGAGATGACAGTTTCCCTCCTTTTCTCCTGTCAGGGTAGACATCATCATCAAAGCACTGAGAAATGCAGCTTGTTGGAAGACACTCTACTGTATAAAATATATTTCTGCTGCAAAGCTTGAAACAGTTAAATACTTTATGCAGCACATAGCAACATAAACACACCCTTGAAAATTAGAACAGTTCATAGCAGGGTTCCTACAAAAAGTTATAGTGAATAGCCTGTTACAGAGCTATATTTTTATCTCATTTTTACAGAGTAAACTTGAATATGGGTCTTAAGCAGGATAAAGTTATTGTATGCTAATGAATAATCTGTTAGCAAACACTGTTTTAGAAATGGTGGGTCCACATTTCTTCCAACTGGCACATAGAGATGAATGTATATGAATGATCTATCCCCTTATGCATGACTGAACCTGAAGTAATTTTAGTAGCCTAACGTTACACTAGTCTTTTGCAATAGCAGCGCTAGCTGCTGCTTGCAAATCGAGAACCTGAGAGCTCTAAGAGTCAGGCTTGTGAAATATTAAAAAATTTATGATGTGAAATGTTTAACTGTTCTATGAAATGAGCAGCAATTGAAGACTGATTTGTTGTTTTAAGGCCTGTTTCATGGGATCCTGCAATTCTCAGCAGCATACATCAAGGACCTTTCAGGTTGGAGACCTGCAAAGCCAGAGACTGGAAATTTCAAGGGCAAGATCAATGAGAGTAGTGGAATGGTATTATATCACTCCTCTGAAATGTTATACTACATCTGTTATGTGTAGCACTACTCAGGAAGAGCAGCTTTGCTGAAGTAGTTATTATGCCTTTCATTTTCAAATGGCAATTTCAATGCACTTTATGAACACTGAGTTGGACCTCGTTATTTTCCTCTTCATTTTACAATAGGGAAACTAAGGAACAAAACAATGGGGTAGCTTATTTTCAAAGGTGCCAAGCATGCCTGCTGCAGCTAGAGTTAACAGTATTTCTTCAAATCAAACTGTAAATTGTATATCTGAAGTCACAGTCTCCTGCTGGATTGGCAACAGGAATAGAAGTCAGAGCTCTTGTCTCCTAATTTCTGCTTCACCCAGCAGTTTTTACCCTTGTAATGACAGACCTTTTTATTTTGCTAGAAAAATGGAAACGTTTGGCTTGTGACAGCATGTTAATAAATGATTCGGGTCCTCTTTGATCACATCCCTAGCTCTCCATTGGCAGGAAAAGCAAAACATTCTTCACAACAATAATTCCACAAAATGAGTTTGTAGAGTACACGTTTATTAGGGACAGTCCCTAAAATAGTTAGCCAGATAACATTACATTGTGCCCCCATTATATTTGCCTCATCTACTTTTTTATCTCATCTGTCAGCAATTAACAGCTAAGCCAAGTGTACATTCTCCAACTCAATTCAGAGTAAAACAGGTCTCTAAAACCTATGGAGGAAGCATGCAAGTTGTTCATGTATTCCAGTGATAGACATAGCGTTAATTAATAGCATGATGATTTTGTAGCTGTGGGGCCAGTTACAGCCTCTACTATTAATATGGACTCCTGAGAATTTTCACTGAAGAAAGTGAGGATTTACAAAATATCTGTGGCATGAACTACCCATGCAGGACTTCTATTGATTTTGATGCGTGTGAACAGCAAGAAAGAGCTAGTTGCAGGAGTGTAAAATGAAAATCAGTCATAAAGGACTGATGTTTAGGGAACATATAAATTAGTTAAAGAACTCTGAATCAAAACAATGATGAAAAATAATGGAATAAAATATCAGATAGTCAATATTTCGTAGAAATCACTGCAGTGGGAGCATTCACATGAGCTAGCATTTTATAATAACATAAGGTTGAATATCTGAAAATAATGAGCCATAATAATTGATCCCAGCTGTAATGAAAACATCACTTAGTATTTCTATCACAGTCCTCTTTGGCATTGGTCTTGATTTGGGAGTGATAGAAAGAAGCTTTAGCATTAAACAGAAAGTGCTGAACAACTGATGATCTATAGGCAATGCAATATCCATGTCTTCAACATTTGAATTTGGTCTGATTGTTCTTTCAGAGATCATTGTTGTAGATAGGAGCCTGTTCATTGTGTCCCTGAGACTGAAGTCTAAGAATGTAAATCCAGATTTGAAGATGAAATGGGTCCCAGTGAGAGAGGGGAAGAATCCACTCCTTTCCAATGAGACATGCTCCTGCCAGACTTCAGCTGGAAGAGAACAACAACACCAGACTGAGGAAGATGCAGTGCAGAACTACAACCAATCTTCAGTGCAATATTGCTGATCTGGTTCCAGAAAGTTAAGGACTTGCACAGAATTCACAGGACTGGACTGTGGAGTGAATGAAAATCTCTCCAATTTTATTTAAGAAATAAAATATAAATTGTTTTTTCTTTTCTGGAATGGTATAACTTTCTAGGTATAGAAGATAGAAGTAATACCAATTAGGGTGCAAATTTGCCTCAGCATGTTAGCATAAGGGTTTTTTTTTCTGCCAACTACTAACTATAAAAATGAAAAGTTGACTTTGGCAAATAAGGAGGACGCTGTAAAAAAAAATAGCTATAGAAAATTAATTCAGGCTGAGTGATCTAGAATGAATTTAGTCTAAACAAAATGAAACAATAAACAGAGGTAAATTTATAACTGAGATTCTTTAGTTCAAAGCAGGAAACTTTGATAAAGGAACATAAAATGTAGAGTTGACTGAATGAGAAACTTTGGGATTTGACTAGAAGAGACACCTGGAATTTTAATAGGATATATTTTTAAAAAGCTATCCAAGACTTGAATCTTGAGAAGGGGAAACAGAGAATTTGTTCCATATCTGCACAAATTAAAAGCATATAAATAGGAACAAACAAAGAAAAAAAGAGAGGAAAGAAAAAGAAAATCAGCATGTTGGTCAGCAAAAAAAAAAAAAAAAGAGAGAGAGAGAGAAACAAAGATATAAAGTCAGAATTTCCAGAAAGGCAGGTGAGTTAGAGACACATCAAAGAATACTAAAAATAGAGGTATAATGAATAAAGAGCAAATGCACTCTCTCAAAGACTGTTCTTACATGAAGTATTTCTAATAGATATATGGAAGTAATTAAGATATTTTATTACATATTAGTTAAGCTTTATCTAAAATTTTACATACAGCTCTGGTTCCTAGTCCAAAACAGTTCCACAGCAGATATGCAAAGATGAAGTTGGTGGGATGATCTTTTGAGAAAAGGCCAAGAAAGTTGGACTTGCCAAATAGTTGACTGAGGATCCAAGAGCATCCTGAGAGCTTATCCAAAGTGCAGAATTTAGAACAAAAAAATAAAAAGCAAGACTAGTCAAAGGAATAAACACTACCCTGAAATGCATAGACAGTTTCTAATCATAAGCAGAAAAGCTGAGAACAGCTTACCTGTAGAATTACTGATACATGAAAAGCCCTCTTTACAACATTGATTATATCATTTTTAATATCAAATTTCAAAAACATAAAATGAGAAGATGAATAAATGTCCTCTGGTTTCTCTGTTCCTGATGTTCGTAATATTCCCAATATCATCTAGTTTTTCCGTGATTGTGCTTTGCCCCTGTCTTTATCACTTACATACTTATTTACCGTGGGACAAACTGAGAAAAAGGCATGCCACTTTAATATACTGTATAACTAGTCCAGAAATGTATTTCTTTGATGTAGCAAGGCCAAGAACGTCTCAAGGGTCAGAACAATAGACATTCATGAAGATAATGAGCATAGTCAGTGCTGCTGTAGGGAAACAGGGGAGGGGAGATGGAATACGAAAAAAAAAAATTGAAAAAATAAATAGATTGAATACCAACCTTCTTGCTTAGGTTCACAAGCCAGCTACTAATTGCTCATTATGGCAAGTTATTTCATCATTATCTAGCATTTCCTGCATCTTCTTCAGAAGCAGCTGGCCCTAGCTATTTCTAGCAAAACAGTACCAGTTTTAGATGGTTGAGTGAAGTGACTTAGCAGGGCGTATTTTATGCAGCTTTTCCATGATTGTTGTTAAGAGAGAGAACAACTGACACTCATTTGTGTCAGTAACATAATTACAGAGTGGGAAGAAGTTCCAGTTGTTCTAGCAATTGGTAGTAAACATAGTAGAGAAATAGTGACAGACAACCAGAAGCTTGATTTTCCCGTATGGGTGTCTTTTTTTTTTTTTTTAATTCTTATTATTTTTTGGTTGGTGTTTTTTTTTTTTTCCCTTCCCATCAATTGTATCTGCAAGATTGGAAATATCACTCTCTTGCTGTATTAAGGAAAAAGCTTAAGCTGCCATGGTGCACAGGTGTAATTATTAGCAGGTATGCATGACATGAAGCACTGAAGAATGAGTATTACATCTCCAGGTGAAAAATACATCTGTTTGCGGAGAAAAATCCAAAAAAAATAACCACGAACACTGTTTTTTCCATACACAGCTAAAAATGCAACAATAGCCATGAAGTGAAGTGTGAGCCAAAATTATTTACTCATTGAATGAAGTAGAATAAAGGTAACTTTAACCTGACACTTGTGACAAAAAGGTTCATAAATAATGCACAAAGAAATTCATAATGGTAGAAGCATGGAAAAAAATAGAAAGAATTTCATTGTAAATAGTTTCTACAATAGCTGGGACTTCTGTGTATTTTAACATCTTCAAAATATGTCTATACATCAGTTTTAATACAGTTTTCTCCACTTAAATTCAAGGTACGATATTTCGTTTGGCTTGGAAATGTACTCAGGGAAGATATCACATAAAGCCTAACTGAAATACTTTAAAATAAATTACAAATCTCTTCATTTAAAGACTAATTATCTTTTTCAGCAGCTATTAATTTACCCAAGAATGAGAACTAAAAGAAAACACTGAGTCTAAGACAATTTTCGGAGAAAATAGTGTATATTGAGTGGTACTGGTAAGACAGTAGTAGAAAAGATCATATTAAGTTACATACTCATTTTCAACTCGGTAAAAAAATAGATAAAGCATAGTCTGGAAGTGATAAGTCTAAATGATGTCCCTTCTATGTGTGCATTGAAACAATTCGTTATTCATATAAAATGGTAAGAAAAATCCAGTCGCTCACACTGTCCCTGTGAGAGTAAAATATCTGCTCACAAATAATAGGAGACATTATGATTAACAAATCACACAGAAACTCAGAGAAGTCCAAATTTAAAACACCTGTGAGCATTATTTCAAAGGCCATTAGAGTTACCTTTGACACACTGTGGAAAATATTCAAGTGAGTGCACCAATTTCTACTGGCACTCTAAATATGTTAAGTATTTCAATAAGACATTCTTTATGGAGGAAAAGTCATAAGCCTCACCATTCCCACTGTTTATCACTGCTTAGACAGATCTGTGGCTCAAGGAAAGGATTTAATGTATTTTAGTTTTCTTTAGTGAGAGAAGAATCCTTGGTGACATTTTTTTCTCCTTCTATAAATATCTCCATGCCTTTTTACCAAATCCATTGAGCCAGGATTGGGATACCTGTTTTACTATGTCCTCTTATTTCCTTTAACTGCTATGTTGCTGATGGTTCATGCAATCTCATTCTTGCTGATGACCCTTTCTATAAAAAGTTTTAGTTCCTTTTTTGTTCTCTGAGATGAGCACACCGCTTCACTTTGAAACAAAAAAAAAAAAAAAAATAGAGAGAGAGAGAAAATAATGTGGTGGTGATTCCTGGGGACAAGAAAAATGTCTGAGAAGCTGTGTGAAAGCTGTTGCCCTATATTATTACTTCTACACAACAATGACAATAATGTATACATTGAAAAATATTTGAAGCATTGAGTTGTTCTGAACAGAAAAAAAAAAATTGAAACATTCACCTAAAAAGAACATAATAAAATGTCTTGACTCATGTGAAAAAGGCATTGTTTGAGGGGAAATTTTCTGTGCAGTTTGACAGAAAGAAAAGGTGCAAATCCCTAACAAGCTTGATTTTTCCTATTTGGCAGAAAGAATTTCAGCTGAAAAATTCTTAACCCAGCCCTTATAGCTATTGCAAGGAGAATTAAAGATGCAGCCAGTAGTTTTCAGATTGACAGGAGTGATTGGCTGGAGCAAGATGTCAGGAAAATTGAGAGAGTGCTGATGAAATTATTGTTGCAACGAATGAGATTGATTGTGATTATAATTTTATATCTTAGAGGAAAAAATGTAAGAGAGAAAGAATATAAAGAAGCAAAGCATAACCAAGACAAGTTACATGAATTCTCTACGGATGAAACACAGTTTCTGGGGGGCTCCAGTGGGAGTTAAACACAGTCTTGCAAAGGTTACAATCAAATGCAACTCAAATGTCAGCTTCCATTGATTAAAGAGAAAAAGCTTAAGACCAGCATTCAGTGCAGTTAAAAGATATTTCAGAAAGACTCATCCCACTGAAGTTTTGGGGGATATTTCTCTGTAAAGAAGTTAAGTGGTGGGCACTGCACCAGAAAAATGAATCAGCCTTCCCCAGTGCAAAGACACTCAGCAGTGGACAAGCACTCCATACAGTGACATTACTGAATCAACCACATATGCTAAAACTGGATGGGACCTTAACTCTAATCCCAGCTCTAGGATGAGCCTTACACAAGGCCAACAAACCATTACACAGCCATTAGAAGCAAAAGAGAACAGACTCCAGGATTGAGGTTATCTTGGCTTGAGTTGTGTTTGTTTTAGCTGTGCTAGCAATTGTCTTGTAGATAGGTAATTGTTCCCTATGTAGTTTTTGGCATTCATTTAATTTTGTGCAATGGTGTGGTTAGCTTTAATTGTTAATAGCAGTAACCCGTAGCTATGTTCTATGAAATAAATTTGAGACTAAAATGGTATGTGGAAAAGCACCAACAGAGATGGATACTAGACATCCCCAAGAGGGAACAGAAACCAAAGTGTACAACCACTGGTAACTAAAGGACTGCAGTCTTGTGAATTAGGGACAACAAAGACAGCCGAAACAAAACAAACAAACAAACAAACAAAAGAGGATAACTGGCAAGCAATGAAGAGAAAGAACATATACACAGATTGTGTCACAGCAAATAAATAATCCCAAGAACTGAAAAGATCACTGTGACCAGCATAGAACACCTTCTGGCAAAGCACCCAGGGTACTGATGAATGTGCACATGCTCACCTACTTCTCTGGAGGAACAATAAAGACATGACCTAAAGACTCAGGGAACCTCTGCAGGCACGACCATAACACTAGTGAAATAAAGCAGATAAGTATGAGGAAATCTGGCCTTCAATGGTTATGGGATTTTTAAAAGTAAAATAAAAAATCTGCATCATTGCTGAGCTTTTTGTTTGTTTGTTTGGACTGTTTTATTATGATTATTGCACCTGGACTAATAATAACTGCTTGTGGTATTCTGATTAGACTGTCAAGACTTTAGTGAGACTAACATTATATTTTTCAGTCCATGTCAGGTATGTTTCTTTTCTGTGCATAACACAATTTTGAGAGTAACACAAGCACGTGTATAGGTCAGTTTTGCAATACAATGAAATTTCACAGTGGAATTCATCTCTCCCAGTGACAAAGTAGGTGTCTGCAGTCAGGCTGGCCCCCTAGAGTAACAGGGTTCAGAGCATGATTCATCTGGAAAACATATGCCTTGACTTTAGGAGAAGATTGATTGCATTAGAGACATTACTGATTGTAGATCTCCATTGAATATTAAGTGATAAGACTGCCTGTAAGTCCCTATACTGGAGAAGCTCACTTTTAGTCAGAGGAATGGAACCAATACAAACCTCTCTGGTCTGTGCCCAAGAACAGGTCTATATGTGAATGGATGATATTTTATCTCATGAGCTGGTATCCCTACCGATAGGGTAAGTAGCCATACGCCTCAGTCTCCTCAAAGAAAATGGCAGATTAATTAAATAAGGGGCACAATATCTTTCTGAGGACAAAGGTGTTGTTTTTTTCAAACCCAGACAAGTGTTTGGATTGCAGTATGTAATACTGAAAGCTCTCAATTCCTGTCCACACCAAAAGGAGTCAAAGAACAGTCACATTTTACAAGACTTAGGTACCTTTCTCAGAGTTGCATTAATTTTCTCCTTTGAAAAAGTGGTCCCTGTATAAGAATTTTATCAAATAGACTCTGAAATTATACAAGATGCACTGGGGCCCATCATTCTAGTTTGCTGCCTTATATTTCCTGGGCCCATGCCAAGCCAAGTGACTCTTTCACAAAGTGAAATGCTAAAGCTCATAGTCATCATCCTGCCGTTCTCTCTCTTCTCACTATTGTTCCACAGAGGAACTGGTCACATTTGTTTGTGGAAATTTTAAAAAAAGACAAGACATTTTAAAATTCCTATCTTAGTTGTTCAGATTTTATTTTCTTTCCTTTCTGTGGGGCAGGGGGGAGGAAATAGGTGGGGCTGCTAGTCCTTCTAGCATTGTTTTGTGTTTCATTCAGAGATGGTATTCACTGCAGCCAAGCCAGCATTTCTCTCTCTCTCTTTTGCCCTCAGGTTCATTTTACTCTGAGTGTATGACTGTAAGAATTTGATACTGCCTCTCATAACTTTGCTAACCCACATTAGTTTCTTTTGTCATTTTTGACACCTAGATTCCACTGTAATGAAAACAGATGACATCGTGATGCCTATCTCCGCTTTGAGAGCCTCTCATTCCTCCACCACACACTTCCTCAATAGTCATTGATTCTAAACAGTTTTCAGCAACTCATTTGCTTTTCTTGCAAAGATTTCTGCGTTTGGGCCCTAGCTCTTCTATGCTGCTGCTTTCTGAACATGTTTATAGATATTTAATTCAGTGAGCATTGTGATGGACTACCTATTATTCATTCACCAAGATGCATGAACGTCATTTATTTTCCTGTCCATTTGCTACATTTGTGCATAAGTAGAGATAAACTGAATTCAGACACAGAAACACAGTCAAAGAAAACACAGGAAGTAATTCAACAGAACAAAATGCTGAAGAGGGGATCATTAAAGAGATGGGGTTTGGAGCAATGGTTTTCAACCATTTCCCTATTCAGGCTTGTCTATTAAAACTGCAGCTATCCAAGAACTTTCCTGTATGGGCAAGAAGGCTCTTCTATCTCCAAATGAGCCAAAAGAGAAAAGTACAAACTGCAACTGATCAAAATTATTTCAGTCAATTTTCCTTTGCAAAGTGATTTTTCTAACAAATCAAAGACAAGAAAATTTGTAACTTCCTTCCTTTCCCCAAATTAGGTGCAAATTCCCAGTAATTTATCTACGAAATTTCCATTTCAGAGGTGCTGGAGTTGTTTCAGAAGAAATTTTGTGTCTTCAAAAGAAAATAAATAAATGGAAAATAATTACATCATTGATAGCGTTCTCCAGCATTTTCCATGGGGGTTATATCTAGTCCAATAAGCTCTGATAACATCCTCCGGGTTGACACTCAGGTTCCACAGAAAAGATTTTCATGCCTAATAAAGGAACCAGTTTCCTGAGCAGAAATTAATTTGGGAACAAATTAAATCTTAGCCATTTACTATTCTGTACATTTGTACATGCATGGTGGTATCTGAGTAGGCACAATACATTTATAGAAATACCTGGCTCTGTATTCATCTCTTTTTTTCTTCAAACGAAGGTTAGCTTGTTCAACAAACAAGATAATTGCTATACTTTATATCTGTTGTTTTGCAGGAAGCACTTCTAAAGCAAATATCTCACTCCCCAATTAAGAGGTATTGCTCATCCTTTTGGTCAATAGTTTTGTTATTCTCATAACACAGGGCTGTCTTGAATGGTTACACTTTGAAATATTCTTCTGACCAACTGACTAAAGGCTTTCAATAGCAGCCCCGTTTCAGCAAAGTATCAGCATCGATACAGAGGACCAGCCAAACCGTTAAGCTGTCCACAAAGCCACAAACTTTTCTTGTGCTTTGAGCTTAAGAAGATTGCCTGCAAACAAGACTGTATCTGCAGTGAATCAGCAGGAGAGTGTCAGTTTTGTTAAATTACTGTTATAGAGTAAAGCCTAAGATTGTTGTTACCATCCTATATTTTTAAGGTAAGTGATGGTTCCATACAGATTTTTTTTTTGCTGAAGGAATATCTCAGGGGAAAGAACATTCCTTTTAAAGCAAAAAAAAAAAAAGAAGATATAAAACTTCTATTAAAATATTCCAGCTTTGATGCTATTTTTCCTTTTCTTCTTTGTCTTTCTTTTGATTAAAAGTTTCAGTGTTTTCAAAAACCAAGAAAGTTTCCATTTTTCAAAGAAAATAAGTTTTTAAAAAGTGAAATGAGTGGGAAAAAGGGTGTTATTTCTAAGAAACAATGTTTCTCTAGCAGAGTTCCTGAAAGTGGCCGTTCATTCTACAGAAAAGCACACACAATGCCTAAGCTTAACAGAATGGTGTCTTGGTTTCCCATGGAGACTTGCATTAGGTTGAATTTCCTGACAGCACTCAAATGTAGCCCAATACAACAGCTAGAGACTGCTGTTCTCAGAGGGGGAAATGGAAGATCATCTTCATTGTTCCTTTTTCCACAATGGAGATTTTTCTCTGATGTAGACAATAAATTACAGCTAACCTACTAAAAATAATCTTTTATTAGCTTAGAGTTTAATTGAAGCACTAGAAAAACTATCTGTGTTGATCTACACCTCTGAATACAGAGTCAAAACACTGAAATTTTATCATTCAGTCCTTTACACAGTTTCTGAGAGGCCACTTTCATCATAAAAAGCAAAATAATTAGTAACACCCAATGAGGTAATAAGCACTTCCTTCAAAATGCATCTTGAAAGTGTTCAGCCTCTGCCAAGTGTGAGCCTTTCCCAATTAACACCCTGTATGTTGCAAAGATTGGTTTGATAACGACTTGTATTGGTTTTGGCTGAGATAGCACTCATTTGGTGATGTTTTGGATCTGTGACTTGAGATATTTTAGCTGTTTCTGAGCAGTGCTTACACAATGTCAAAGCCATTTTTGCTTCTGATGCTGCCTCACCAGCAAGGAGGGCTGGGGTGCAAAGAAGCTGTGAGGCAGGACAGCTAATCCCAACTAATCAAAGAAATATATCATATGACCTTGTGCTCAGCCATAAAGAATGAGAGAAAAAAGGAAAAATGTAGAAAGAAGGAACAGAAGGACATTCAGAGTTGCGGTATTTGTCTTCCCAAGTAACTATTACATGTGATGAGCCCTGCTTTCCTGGAAGTAGCTCAATGTCTGCCTGCTGATGGGAAGTGGTGAATTCCTTATTTTGCATTGTTTGCAACTCATAGAAGTCAATATTTCCTTGTAGGGATTATCTGCTCTTTCCATTCACAAATTCTTCACAGGCCCTTATTCCTGTAAATTTATTCATTAGCTGCAGATATTGTCAGAAACGTCTGAACAAATGTTTCTCAGACTGTGGCTAATTTACAGCCAGGTCTGCTCAATACTCACTCCCATCATTTAGCAAAGCATGGGAATAGGGGGCTGAACTTTCCACAGAAATATTTCTGTGGTGTCAGCTATCATTACGCACAATTTTCTGTAAACAAGTTTACTCTCAATGAAAGCAAACTCTCAGAAGCTGCTTACATCACAGACAACACAGATAATCTAATTTCTGTTTGCTGGGTCAACACCAGAAAAAAAGTAATGTTGAGAATAGACAACACTAAATTTCTAACAAATAGTCATTATAATGTCATTTAGAATTCACAGACATTTCCATGAAGAACAGGGGACTGTCTGCATTGTTTTGTGCAGTCATGAGCTTGATTCCACACATCAGAGGAAAACATTAACTCCTTTATTTTAAAATTCATTTTGATTTTATTTATTGCTATTCAGTTCCACTTAATTTATAATCTGAGCTGAAGAGAAGGTAAATTAGCCTGTTTTACTAAGGACAAATTTTCTCCTTAAATATGCCAGTTTATTTAAGTCAGCGATTAAAGAGACAAAGATCAATGTAGTACTCACAGAGACCTTTAAAAGATCTATGATAATTCACAAAATAGCAGAATGGCTGAGGTTTAAAGGGACCTCTGGAGGTCACCTGCTCAAGCAGGGCCACCCAGAGCAGGTTACCCTAGTCCATGTCCAGGTGGCTTTTGTATGTCTCCAGAGGGGATTCCACAAGCTCTCTGGGCAACCTATGTCAGCGCTCTGTCATCCATAAGTTAAAAAGTGTTTCCTGATGTTCAGGTAAGAACCTCCTGCGTTCCAATTTTTGCCTATTGCCTCTTGTTCTGTCACTGGGCACCACTGAAAAGAGTCTGTCTCTGTTATCTTTGTACTCTCCTTTCAGGGACTTCTGTACACTGATGAGATCCCCCTGAGATTTCTCTTCTCCACACTGAACAGTCCCAACTCTCTCAGCCTTTCCTCATAGGAGAGATGCTCCAGTCTCTGATCATCTTTGTGTCCCTTCATACCTCCAGTATGTCCACGCCTCTCTTGCACTGGGAAGCCCGTAGCTGGACATAACGCTTCAAATGTGGCCTCACCAGTGGCCTCACTCCCTTGATCAGCTGGCAACACTCCTCCTGATGCATCCCAGAATACCACTGGCCTCTTTGCAGTACAGGCACACTGCTGGTTCTTGTTCTACTTGTTGTCCACTGGGAGCCACAGGTCCTTTTCTGCAGAGCTGCTTCCTATCTGAGTGGTCCCCAGCAAGTATTGGTGCATGGGGCTGTTCCTCCCCATGTACAGGACTTTGCAGTTCTCCTTGTTGAACTTCATGGGATTCCCGTCAGCCCATTTCTCCAGCCTGTCGAGATTCCTGTCAGTTCGGTACCTCTAAGAGCGCTGCAATTTTAATCTTACAAATGTAACTTTTTACCCTAGAGTCTGAGACACCCATCTAGCATGTCATAAAGGATTTCTCATCTTTCTTAGGATCCTAATTTCAGTGCATCTACTCACTTGTTATGGAATGAGCAACTCCAGTCCCACAAGTATGCTTTCATACATGTTCACGGTTCACTTGTCATTTCTGTACTCCACTCCCTGTCACTCCTGCACAAAATTAGGTTAGTATTCTGCTAAACTCAAAACTTTCAGGCTGCCTTCTATGTTCATTTCCTTTCTTATTTATTAATTCTCTCTTTTGATGAGGATGCTGAAGACTGTTCTGGTATTTCCGAACAAAATATGACATAAGCACTGTATGTATATTACGAACAGAAACAACACTGTACTCAAAAAAATCTTGTGAATTAATATTAAAGTATCCAACAGTAGCAGTGCCTGGTGAAAACATTATTTAGTCCCATGGGGCTTGTACAACAAAATGAGAGATATTACATGTACACAGTAATTTTTTTTTTCCCTGCAGCTAGCCTAGGTACTTTCCCCAACATGGGGATGGAAACTCATTTTTATCCAGTACAAACCCAATGTGATGGATCAGCAGTGCTAGTCAGACTCTGGGCATCATTCTCCTGCCATTCTGTTCACCTCACATTGTAAATGCAAGTAGAGTCAATACAGCAGTCACAATCTCCCTATCCTTTACCCTTTTCTTTCCATCTTGGAGCCAAACGGAAAGGGAAGTTTTCCCAGCAAAAGATCTGGAGAACAGCTTAACTTTCTGCAGAAAAAAGAACCAGAAGTTACATCCCTAGCAATGCCAGTCTCTCAGGGATGGAAGAACAGCATCTGGGAGGGCTTTGCACTTATCAGGCAAACACTCTTCCACACGCTAAGCCAACTACACCATCATTCATTCGGGTTAACATAGAAGAGGAGACATCCAAGGAAGTGAAATCGCTGCTGGGATTGGAACACACAAACCTGCATCTCTGTTGGGTGAACCTATATCCACACTATCCTTCTGAAAGACTGAAGAAATGCTGATGACGTTGACAGATACTTAGGCCTTTTGTCATCTTTTTGCATCCAGGCACAGCAGTCCTCAGGCTGTGACCGAGGACGGCGTTGTCCCTGCCACTAGCCTCCAGTGCCATTACACAGATTATTTACATTGTATGCTTACTTAGGACAGTTCTATCACCTGATACGTATCTATGTGGCATTTAACTTCCATTTTGGACAAGAGAAAACAGCTCTCCTGTGTGCTAAGGAGAGGTCACACTGCAGAGATGTCCCAGGTCATTGCAGCCAAGCAATGACAGCATTAAAACTGCTGGTTACTTTCTTCAGAAGGACAAGGAACTTCAGAGAATACAAAGGAGGCTGTGTACTAACTGCATCACTCTCCACTTTTCTTTAGGTTTGCCTTTCTCACTTAAACACCTTGGTCTATATCACTCACCAGCTATTTGCAGCTCTGGATTTATCAGTCTTGTTAGCCCCATAGAAATGCTTCATTTATATTTTGGGAATACATTTTTCTATGTAGACAGAGGGCAGGGGCAAACAGAATCAGATAAAATTTAGAGAATGTATGAAAGCATTTATTTCTTTTGCTTAATAAAAAATTTAAAAGTCATTTAACAACAAAAAAAAAACAACTCCAGATAAAATAGCATATTCTCCAATCTGATGATGTCTGTGGAGAGTTCCTTCTCATCTGTTTTCTTCTCCTACTTATTTCACAATATACTGATCCCTCTCAAGGAAATGAATCAAGTTTCACTGCAGACAGACAGAGATTGGCCAAACTTGCTGGTCTGGTGCAGGCTTTTATGTGGCCTAATCCTGAGGGATCCTTCTGAGTATCTTCACTGCCTACGTGAGCACAGCACTGCTCTGAAGTGCACACAGTCCTGCTCCTTCAGAGCACTGGCGGGACACAAGCATTGGTGGAAGACACAGTTTGAAAACTTTGATTTTTCTACTTGTTCAAAATAAGGTGAAGTAGGAGTTGATGTGGTTTTTCAGTGAAGAATATATTTTCCACGAAAAATGAAATTTTCCAAGGGACTGAAATGACTTAACAGTTCTGCTCAAACTTCATGAGTAGCCTCATACCAAAGAAAGTAGAGAGAGAGCACAGACATATTGAAGTGTTCGGACTTGTGTTGCTTCAAAAATGCAAACATTAAAAAGTGTTAAATAACAAAAACATGCATACAAATTCTTTGTTTGAAGTAGAATGAACACCAAATAACACTTATTTTCATTTCCTTACAAGCTCAATTTAATATTTTTATGTTTATCTGCTTGAACGTTGAAAAAAAAATTGTTTCTAGTGCTGTAGATAACAGCTTGTAAAGAATTCAAACAGACAGCTCACTAATCATTTGATTATGAGTTGTTTCAGGCATCTTATCTGGTGATCTGTGAGAAATGCAGCAGAAGTGTGAAAACCCTGTTAGTTATGAACCAAGTGCTATGATACATAAATCTGAAAAAGTATTCTGGCAGTCTGCTTTCAAGAAGGTGCCAAATAGGAAAAAGTGCAGTGTGACAGAGGGAGTCAACTAGAAGAGATATGATGTTGTGTTCCTGATTCACCTGTGAAAAACACAGTCCTCTGAGACTTTGGTTACCTCTTACAAAGGGCTGCACATCCTCTTGACCTGAGTTCCTGTTTAGTTCAGGACTGCACTCAGCCAGAACACGGCTGCAAAAAATCCTCAGTGCATACACTCTTGCTGTGCATCTGTTAAGTTTTGGCCAAAGGAAAGCTCTCCCTGCAGCAACCTGGAGCATTGGCATTGCCGGGGGCTGCTTAACCTCCTGCTGCTGAATGTCTCATCCAGAGCGTTTCACTGCCTCTGTCCCCAGATCCTCAGAGATGAGGACCCGTCCTGTTTCAGGTGTCAGTGTGAGAACAATAAACACACATATTTAGTCACTGAGCCGTGAATATTCTTATTCTCTCCATCATTCTTCTGAAAAGTGCATTTGCACAGCTTAGGGAAAATTTATGTACACTAAACAGGGCATTTATATGGCATTTAAGTACTAACGTAAAAACTGTAATGATATGTCAATAAGGACTTAATATTGTAACTATTCTAGAATGCTGGAAAAAGCTGATAACCTGGAGATGATAGCTGTAAAAAGGACAGGAACTGACGGTGCATAATCAAATGAGGTGTTACGTAGAGAGGAGATGAGTTAAAGAGTATAAGTACTTACAGGAGAAGAGATATTAACCTTTGGGTAGGAGCTGGGCTAATGAGAATATCCCGAGTTATATCAAAAAGAAATAACATACTGTTTTTAAAAGGTGTATCTGGAGTCCAAGAGATGGTTTTATGATAATGGAGAATAAGGAAAAGGATATGATGAAGATAACAATGAAATAAGTAGAACGCAAAATAGTAGGGCTATTCATATCAAAAAGATTAATAAATTTTTTTCTTCCAATAAGTAATTATACTTACAGATACGAATGATTGCTTACAGGCTATTAATAAGACCTACATATTAAATATTTATTGCTGCCCACAGAAATAATATTTTTTTAATTGTGTGAGACAGATTTTGAATCATTATGAAAGACAGTATTTTTTAATCCTGGCATATAAGTGTATTTATTAGATCTTCATCATATCAAATGCTGTAAAACCCTGAATTGGTAGAATTAGCATTTACCCTTCCCAGGATTCCCACTGAAGCTAGTAGGACTCTGCATAACCAAGCACATCGCACATCCATGATTAGCACTATGTCCGCAGCTCATCCTGAGTTTTTCTTGGCTCTCACATCCTTTTCCAGAGCAAAAATCTGGGCAGCTTTCTTTTTGTTTAATCCAACACCTCATGATAGTATTTTGAGTGTAAACCCCTTTTAATACAGTCATATCACTAGATAAACACAAAAAGTCCAGGTTGGGGCTTTTGTACCAATGTTTATATCAATGTTTTCACTTGCAATGGAGCTGAGGCTTGAACTTGTTGAGTTCTCAGCTCCATTATGAAACTGATAGTAATAGTAAAATAATTTCTGTCTTCAAAAAATCAGAAATCAGAATGGAAAAGTATGTTGTTTTTCAATCAGATTGCAAGTACATTTATGCTTCAGTCATATTTGGAAGAAGACAGGTGTCATTCATGACTAGGTAATTCTTTGATTGATTGATGGGAAAAGAAATTATATCTTCTTTATTTACACTGAGAATCCAAGAAATTTAGCTCCTAAATCTTTAATCTATGTTGGAATAGAGAGCAATATCCAAGAATTTTTTGTGCCATAAATAGGGAGTTAATCTGGGAAAATCTACCATCCAGATGCTATCAGTATGTACATCACCAGACAGGGCAGCTGGGCTCTGCTCGTGCTCCCACTCCAGTAGGGATACACGCTGCAGCTGGACGGGTGCAGCCTTACCCCACACTCAGAGCTTCTCCAAGGTTTTAGCCACAACATGCTGCTCTGTCTTGGGAGGTGCCACTCAGAAAGAAACAGAGCCCTGCAGCTTACACCAGGTCTCAGGCACATCTGAGATGAGGTGATGTGGATGAGGAAACCAAAGGTATCTATAGGAAAGGAGGGGATGAGAGAGAAACATGGTGTTGCACACACACAGTGAGTAAGACAATCGTCTATATGTTGCCTTCAAAATGTCACCATCAGCTTTCTAGAAGTCTAGTATCTTAAAAAAAAAGTGAACTTCACAAGCATTACCAGACTGGGGTTGGAACTAGATGATCTTTAAGATCCCTTCCAACTTAAGCCATTCTATGATTCTGTGATTCTGTGATTCTGTAAGGTAACTGAGATGAGATTCATTTCAAGGACCGATTATCAGAATGCTGAGCTGAGAAAGCAGAGGAATTTGTTTTGTCCTGTTAACTAAGCCTAACAAGTAATTTATATCTTTGAAATTAGAGTAGATTTAGAGCCATTAGATATGATATCAAATCAATAAAATTAAGGGAAATTTCTCATACGAAACTAATTTTTTTAAAATATCTTGAAAATCTTAAAGGCTCTATCCATCAAAAATGGCCAAAAGTATCTTGACATATTGAAGTATCATGATCTAAAGTCAGTTTCAGAATATTTGATTGCCACTGTACTTCTTTCCATTTTAGTAATAACTTATTTAATGTGTCCCTTGCTGTCACAAAGATGTAAAACCAAGATGGGGATAACTGTTTCAAATAACAGTTCATATTCTCTTTATTAATCAGATACTTTTCCAGTGATTTGGAGGATCCAGTGTTTTGAGGTTGCTTCCTGCTCACCTTCTGTCTCAGATGCTAAAATAGATACATCTCTCCTACAAGTGATACATCATTCTCCAAGACAGAGTGAAAATAACAGTAGACAAGGACAGCTATTTTTCTCTGACCAACAGAGTGCACTGCACAGTCTATTATCAACATTCACAGAAAAGGAGGGCACAATTAAAAATAAGTAAAAAGATGACTTTCCTAAATGCCTGTATGTTTGACAAGGAATTATGTAAATTTCTGACACATCATTCTTTTAGAAAGCTGCTTGCGAGAGAAGAAAAATGTTCAAATCTTTTAGACATTTTTCCCTGTGTGTTAGTAACTTGTAACAGATTAAGTTTAGAAAAGATATATAGTTATCACTGACAGGGTTTTTTCATATCAGGATAACCAGATGTGTTTCTTCTGTTCAGTAGTAACGGAATTTATCACAGACTGTCAGTGTACAGAATATGATGTTGTTTATAGGCAACACATAGCTGATCTGAGGGAGCTATTGTCGTAACAAACCAGACAGGGAACTGTCTGCTCTTTCAAACTTTTGTGGCCTTTGGTTGGGTTTATTTTTGGTTGGCTGGTTGTTGCTTAAATATCATTTCTTGTCAGATTTTAGGAATACACACCATCTCAGGGTAGGATGTTTACTGAGGGAAGTACTGTTTGATCTCTGCAAGACTGAAGCAAATTGGGCCACAAGTGCATTTGGAGATCACAAGAACCTGTCAGTGATGAGAGCTGGTGACAGGCACCCATGCTACTACACATATACTAACATCTTCAGGCTGAGGAAAAGGAAGAATCAGGCCCAAGAGAAAACCTGGCTCCAGACTGAAGCATCAAACAAGCTCCCAGCTGCAGGGTAGACTGAGTGAGAGCCCACGCAGCTGAGGAAAGACGGTCCTACACTTTCTTGGTGTGTCTACTGGGAGTGATGAGCATGGGCCAGACTCAGCTTCGTAGGGACCAGATCAAGCCTGTCATGCTGCAGCACTCTCACCACCTAAATATTTCTTACTAATAGCACAATAGGCAAATTTCTGAGATTAGACTCTTCTTGATAATTATTTTATCTCACTTTTTGCCTGCTAATGCCCAAAACCCCTTCAGTAGATCAAACCACATCATTTACTCCGCTAATCATTGATTGTTAAAATAAGAACTACAATTTACCACTTACTATTAAATACCTAATTTGGCAGTTTATGAAATTTAAGAACACATGAGAGCACATCACACATGAAAGGATGATTGTTTAATTGCTTAACAGAATAGCTGCTGTGCATAGGCTGTGGGGCTGCTGCACAAGAGCAATTCCTTGTCTCTCTTCACTCTCCCTTTCAGAATTGCCAGCTGCCATCCTAACAGAGCACTCTCCTTCCAGGAGCTTTCCAGATTGGTTTCAGTAAGTGTCGAAATTCGTGCTTATGGGGTAGATTTAAGAACAAGTCAAAGTGATCTTTAAGGGCCTGACACCCCTGGTCATGAAATGAATGGCTAATCTTCCACAGAATCTAAGGCTGGCAGGAGCAGCTACAAAACAACTCAAAAATGCAAGACATTAATTCATTGAAAGGAAAATCTGTCACTGCTGGTAGCACCTATGAATCACATGGGCTCTGTAACTATTGTTAAATGTGACCTCAGTGATGCACAAGCTTTAGGCTAGAAGTTTGTACGGGAAAACATTACAGATATTTGTGAAGAGCTGCTCTAAAGACTGAAGGGTAGCTCTTCTTTTTTCACAAGCACAGTATAATTGGATATGATAAATAGCATAAATGTAACTGCTTTCATATTTCTGCGGATAATAATGTCAAATTCTCATTTGTTATTGTCCTACTTCTGAAACGTTAATGAAGCATTATGATAAGAACTAATTTTCTCTCTTTAATCTAATCTGGACATAAGAGGCTCAGAGCAGCACAATTATTGTGCTACATCATATTTAGAAAATTACTCATTATTACTGATCTCCAAAGTTGAGAAAGACAAGATTTCCAAAGGCACAAAATGTCTAAGGCTATAGTTCTTATTTGCACCAGTAAGAAACCTACCCAGAACGACTAGCATATTCATCCTCATTTCAATACTTTCAGGTGACAAAAATAAAATCACAAAGACAAACTAATAATTTTACATAGCATTTTAATTTTACTTTGTTTCCTCATGTTCATTTCCGTCTTTAGATTCTAAAGAACTACCTTTACATTTATATATAAATATTTATGTTTATATTTAAGGTCTTAGTCTTCAGTCTTAGTGCATAACTTCACATTTAAAAATATATATATAAATAAGATAAGATTTAGGATAAATAAATGCACCTTCACATTTAAGTCTTTATACGGTCAAGACCTGGACATACCTTGGTAAAGTGACTTTAGTTTGAGAAAGAGAAATAGAAAATCTTTTGCACATGCATGTTATTGATGGATCTTTTTCTCTTCATCAGATTAATTACTAAATTGTGTTTGACCTTATGCAAGTTGATAAATATACTGAACCAAGTATTTATAGACCAAAAGATTCAATATGAAATGTCAGATGTCATGGCTAAATGATTGCTGCACACCTCGATGCCTACATCTGCAAGTATAGCGCCCTGCCCAGGTCTCAAACTATTGTACCATTTTCTTTCCTAGTTCATTTTTGAACCTTGGTACCATTTATTTTTATTATAAATATGATTCTGACAACACAAGGCTTCTGGCATGTTGCTGTTAATCCCAAAGAGATCTTCCATTAACAGAGAAGGAGAAAAAACAAAACACAGCAACAGAGTGGCACAGAGAACAAGAGTACCCTCACTGAAAGGCCCATGGAGCACACCATTAGGCGTGATAAGAAGCGTGACGGAATGGTATGCAGAAGAGGGAAGCAAGATACAACACAAGGGGTTTATGCTATGCTAATGACTGCCCCACAACCCAGCACTCCCGGTCTCTCACCTCTGATGATCTCGGTCTCTCACCTCTTGCCCCCGTGAGTTTGGCAAGAGTCCATCCCTGCTCTGAAAGGGAACAAAAAACCACTCTCCATCTCCTTTAAGATGGGAAGCCTCACAAGGAAAAAGATTCCTCTCTGTGCTGCACACTGTTTCTGTGGATTTCCTCTACAGCATTTTGTCTGAGTTACAGGCACTTAAAATATTGAGAATAAACAGAATAAACCATAAATCCAAACTTATATCTGCTGACATTGAAGTAAAGGCAAAAAGAGAGCCGTAGCAACAGCTCGCTGAAGATCATGAGAATAAAGAAACCTTCAGGCGCAGTTTGTTGGGTGGTACAAGGCTGTGGTTTTGGTATATCCCAAAGGTGAGGGTTGGAGGATATATGCAATTAACAATTGTTAGACAGTTTGCAAATAAAACAGCAGTTTCTGGGAAGCTGTACGATAACACTTTTTCTTCTGCTTCCAGTGAAAGTCTATGGTATATAGAGCCTTCAAGATCCAGCTGTCTGCTCCTTTTGCTCCTGGTGTGGACTGTACTGTAGACAACTGCTGCAGCATCCAACATGGGCATGGCTCAAGTATTCTGAGCCTCTGAGAGAATATTTGACTATGGCACAGACAATTGTCATGCCTAATCTCCCATCTCCATTCTCTCCCTCTGTAGCACAGAGCTGTATTGCACCAGGGAAAACCTTCAAAAACCGGAGCTTGTATGTCCTAAGTGTCACACTTAACATTTAGTGCCTTAGTGCCTGGCTGCTCAGCTCTTCTTGTTTTGCAGTTATGCGCATGGTCAAGGGCAGATTCCTTGGAAAACTTTACAAAGATGTAGTCACCTGAGCTTAAGGAGCACCTGAAGCAAATAGCAAGTAATAAGCCCCATGGGAGCAGGCAGACAGCACTTAGATGGTTCACAGATGTGAGTATCTAAAAAGATGCTTAGCTGGCTGCTGAAGCTACCTTGCTTGCAATGGGCATGGGAGCACGTCAAAGACTTGCAAATAGACAGTGACAGCGAATATGTAAGATAGGGAGATTTCATGCAGCTTTTCGTGCTTGAATTCAGCACTTATCTCCCCTACAAAGCAAAAACGAACAGCTATGGAATGAGATTCTCCCAAGGAAGTTTTAAACATACTAGTCATCTAAAAATCTGATGTGCAGAAGGGAAGAATCATCTACACTTGGAAGTTTCCACCAGTTTTACTAGCTCATTTTCCTCTTTGCTTTTCTTCTCATGTTTGCTCCTATAGAAAATCTGCTCTTCTCATATAGAAAGTCCAATGCTTCTTTATGCTTCCCATTCCTTAAAGGATTCTGCTTCTGCTGCAGTGTTTGTAGTAAACAAAAATCTCATGGAAGCGTGCCATGTACTCTCGTTACTATACTTCAACAGATGGTAAGCAGTATTCTGAATCTCTGCAGAACAAACAGCTATGCCTATATACTTGCAGTTGTTTTGTTGTTGTTGTGTGACTTCTTGTTTTGTTTTGTTTTTTCCTGAGGAGCTAGGAGTTGCAGCAGAGCAGCACTTGATGTAATTTTCTTCCCTTGTTCCTTGTTCCACAATACAGATGTAAAAATAAACAAACAAGATTCTCAGTTTGAATGTGTTAATCATGCCCACACTTTGATAATGATGGAGATTTAGATTAACATGTATCTATAGGTGTGCATGTTAATTACTTAAAATACATATGCACTTGCTACAGATAAGGGAAAGACAGATACTGATTTATTTCTCTCATCACTGTGTATTGTGGCTAACTCCACTGGAAGCCCGAGTAATGAAGATCACATATCAAGATCTTCAGATACAACATAGTAGCAATTACCCAGGCAAGCAGTGAATGTGATCACTAGCTCTTCGAGGGAGAAATGCATAGGAAAAAAAGCCAATATTCACACACCCATGAAGTGACAAGATTAAGACAGATCAAAGCTAATGATTATAAGTTTTGGCTATGTATGCTACTAGTAACACTGTAGAACTGCAAAGCCAAGCAGAGTGATGCCTGTAGTTAAATGTTCAGAGTAAAACCTGAGGACCTGTTGTGCAGTTACCTGCATCACAGCACCAGCCATCATTTTCAGTGAAAATCGGTAAGCATAACAATTTTGTAATCAAAGATACTACCAGAAAGGAATGTATTGCAAAACCATACCCAAATACAGAAGTCTGTTTTGGGGAAGTGTTCAGAATAAGTCTTTTGAAGTTGCTTGAATGGCACACAGCCAGTCAGGAACAGAAGCACTATCAAAAACCTTATGATACCAACTATATACCATGTAGAAAATCCTGATTGACAAATTTGATTGGCAAGAATTTTAGTTGCTGCAGAGCAGTGCTGTCCAGAGTCAAGAGCATTTCAGTTTTTCAGCTTCTTCAGTTGTTCTGCCACCAAGGAGGCTGTGAGGCACAAGGAGCTGGGAGGGAACAGAACCAGGTCAGATGACCTAAACTCACCAAAGGAATATCTCATACCATATGACTTCATGTGAAAAAAACTTTAAAACTGGTGGGAGTTGGCTGGGGAGGTGGCTGCTGCTGCTCGGGGACTGGCTGGACATCAATTGGCAGGTGGTAAGCAACTGCTTTGTGCATCACTTGCTTTGCATGTATATACATTTATATGTATTATCATTACTGTTATTTCTATCTTTCTTTTCTTAGTAAATATTTTTATTTTTTATCTCAAAAAAGGGGGTTGGACTCAATGTTCTCTCGAGGTCCCTTCCAACCCCTATAATTCTGTGATTCTGTGATTCTGAATAGTAACATGAAATTTTTTCATCTGAAATATACCAACAGCACTGAACGACTTTGAATGAAATACATTTAGGAACATTAGTCAACAAAGATAATTCGCAAAAATGGAAAGGAACTAGAATGATTTTAATGGATTCTTTGCTGTGAATAAATCATCCAGTTATTCCAAGGGACTAGTAAACTCCTGCTGGTCATAGGTATCAGATGAGGCATTATTAGATAAGGTAGTGAAAGCAATGTACTACATAGCCATGAAAAATGCCTAGCTGCAGACCACCTGACCTAAGCAATCCGTTCCAGCCTCACAATCTGTGGTTTTGTGTCAGCATTTTGCACCTTTATCCTAGCTTGAAAAGAGAAACACACTACTAGGATGCTGGCAGGAAAATATGGAAGGAGAAAAGAATAAAGGTTCCATCTAGCTTTATTTTTTGTTTTTTCCAAGGGTAGTATGAGACCGTATTCAATTCTTACTTAGCCGTGAGTCTTAGTTTCTGTACTAAGAGGCATTTGGCATGGTAATTGCCTCTGTTAAAAGTGATCTATCTGAATGAAATAATTCAGTATGTCTTGAGGAAAAACTAGACTACCTATAACCAAATGATTGAAAGGGCTGTAGAACTGGAAGAGTTTCAAGAAACTGAGTCCTGTTTCAGTCATTATCATGAAATCAATTATACAAGCTTATCAAGCATCATCTTAAAACTTGATATTTTAGTCTTACTATTCCTATGGGAATATGGCTCCATACTGTCAGTCCTAAAATAGTAAGAAATATTTCTAATCTGCTGCTGCAACTGATTTGTGGCTGCCTCATACTCGAGTAGCATTGTCACAAACACATCATTTAGTTAAACTAGTTCTTCTCAGATCATAACAGTCTCATAATGGATATGCTTACAGGAGACAACCGTCTTCTCTACTCCTATTAGAATCATCATTTTTCTTTGATCTCTTCTGGTTAAAGGTGCTCTCTCAAAAGATCCTTCTGACCACCAAGATCCAAGCAGATTCATGCCATTAGGTCCAAGGTGTGTGTGTTTGGTCCATCCCTTTCTACTCTTCTGGTTCTTAGGATGACCCTATGTGTCTGCACAAGGCTCCAGTACTGCTGTACACTACAGGTACTTCCTATTTGTGTCAGCCAATTTCATTTATCATACTCTTACCTTTTAAGCCAAGGTCATTATTGGAAATATTAAATAGGATCTGTCCTGAGACCAATCCTTGGGAAAATTCTAGCAACCTCTTTCACCTTGATCATTTGCCTCACAGCATGACTCATTGTCATCTCTCATTTAGAGAGCTCCTTACCACATCTCAGTTCCTGTAATAATCTCCATCTTCATCATTTCAACTAATAATTTCCCATGTGAAACTGTATCAAACGCTTTGCTCAAGGTCAGAGAGATTTGATCTGCTGCTTTTGTCTACAGAATCATCTTTTCTTTTTCCCTAGACACAAGAATGAAGATTCTTATCAACCTTCTTTGATAAGACAGGCATCTGTACAGCCTGACACAATGCGCCTCTGACCAATCTTTATTCTGTTTTATCCCCCTTTCCATTTATCTGCAAGGTTTTAATCAGTGTCTCTTTCAAAGTTTCTTATATAATCCTTGCACACAAGTGAGGTCAGCAAAGCTCATAAGCCACAACAAGGTATTTAAAATCCCTTAGAAGATAATGTGAAAATTAAGACAAAGTGATAATGTGGATTTGATGTGGCTGTGGAGGATGATCCTAGATAATTCCTAGCCTTTAAAGTTATGTACATTCTTCCTTTCTCTAACCGAAGAAAATGGGAAATGGCATTATCCAATACAGAGCGGAAAAACACTGCCAAGGATCATTAAAATCATAAGATACAGCTGCACCACCTTCCTTGCCCCTCTCCTGCAGGGATGCATCTACCAGTGACCCACAGCAGAACCATAGGGAAGAATAAAAAAAACAGGTAAAGCCTACAGTACTGCTTTTCCATTAGTCTCTCCCAGCTCCACATGTTCATGGCAAATGAATTCTTGACCCAAATGTACATGGGCTGCTCCGAAAGTAACGTCTCCTAATTTATTCTGTTGGCCCACAACATCAGAGGCAGATGTTGGAGATACAGCAGTAGAGGCTGAACCTTCCTGCTCATACCCCGTAACATTTTGTTGTGTGACAGATGGCAGCAGAGGGGGAGTCTGACAAAATGACGCCTGACATGGAAGTGTGGATGAAGCAGAGGTGAATTCCTCTGTGAGGAAAAAATGGCACCCACTGACATTCATCGATGCTTGCTGAATGTTTCTGGAGACCAAACAGTGGATGTGAACACACTGAGGCATTGGTAGTGCGTTTCAGCAGTGGTGATTGCAACAGTGGTCACCTTCCCCGATGCAGATGTTTATGAGGACAGCATGCAGGCTCTTGTTCGTTGCTAGCAAGAATGCATATGTAATGGTGGTGACTATGTTGAAAAACAGCACTCTGTATCTGAGAATTTGCTCTATCAAATGGTTATTGTGCTATCATCCCTCTTTGTCTTCTTCACACCATGCACCCTCTGTTACGCATCTCAGCTTCATTTTCTGGAGCTAAGCAGCCATTCCCATGGAGGTATTCCCTGTGCCAAAGCCATTGCAAATCTTCAGGCACCTCTGCTCCCCTTCCCTGAGTTTTCTCATCATCTCCCAGCCTCTGAAAGTACTCTGTACCTCTGCCCAAAGGACTAGAGCTGTCACCTTGGAGAAGGAGATAGCTATAAGATCTTTCAGGACAAAGATGGGTCTGTCTGTCTCCCACCAAATATTGCAGGGTAACTTCTACCCCCTGTCCTTGCCCTTGCAGAAAAAGCTGACCATTTATCACTTCCTGGACACCTTTTTTAGGTGTCTACTTCAAATTCATCAGATAAGGACAGAAGGAAGCAGCTAGCTAGCACTTGACACAGCAATGTTTAAATCCTTTTGAGGATTTTGCCCTCATGCCTGATCCTGAGGCCACTTGTAAAGTCTTTCCTATTTACCTTTAATTTCTATACAAGATGACTGTTCATTTAACCAATGTAATTACCCAATTAAAGATGAATCATCCCTTCTCTCTTGTAGATTTTTCATTCAGAAAGTCCAACTGAGCCAATGCCTCAGGTAGAAGAGCCCAGTATCTCACATTCAGCTCAGGAGACCTCCCAAAACCCAGTTTAGAAGAGAGCGATTCTGTAAGCAGAAGAAATGAAAACTGGGATCTTTTCTGCAGTTCCCAAGAGCACGTGTACCCTTCCAGGGGTTCCAACATGCTCCAGCATGGCCCCAACCCGGCATCCAACGGAGCCTACTTATTCTATTTTGAGGAAAGGGAGAGGTTGCATCACTACAGTGCAGTTAATTTGAAGCTAATAAACCTACTGTTAAAATTTCACAAAAGGAAAAGGAGAAATGCCTGGTTTTAGTACTATCATTAAAGAAAAACATGGCATTATTGACTATTTACTCCAGCATCTCATATGCTCATTATCTTGTTTGAACATTAATTTTTACCTAGCCATTAAATGAGCATTTGTTTCCCTATTCTGTTGAGATAAGAATTGTGGTTATTTCATGTACACAAAGAAAAAAGTAAATATAGTTGTGTTTTTTTTCTAATATGTTTACCATGAACACATATGTGCTTTTGATTTTCAGCTTTCCCTGACATCATATGTCTACTGACCTTGCACACAGGAATAACTCTTAGACTTAAAACCAATTTTAAAAAACATTCTGTATAACCAGTACCTGTAAGTCATGCAAAACTTCAAAACTGACAGTACACCTCAACAAGGTAACCTGTAAAATTTGTTTTTCAAAACTGTGGTCTTTTTTTTACATGAGCTTTTGCCTGTGATGCAGTTTTCAGATTTGTGGCTTTGTCCCTCAGCTGATATCACAAGAGAACATTGCCCTCTGGTGTCACAGACTGCGGCTTTGTGCTTTTGAGGGTTCACCATGCACACATTCTCTCTCATCCCTATTTTTCCTTTTCTATCTTCGCTGCACTGACAGCCAGAGCTGTAGTTCACAGGCAAAAGTCAGCTAAGTATGTGCAAGGAGGGTCTTTCCATGCCTACAGGAAAATTTTTGCACTTATGTAAAAATGCCCATGAGTATGAAAATAATCTTTTTACACTACTTTACAGAAAGCTCACATTAGATCCCTTCAGGTTGTATGATACTGTTAAATCATAGCTTATTCTTTTTTCTGACTAATCACTCAAGTCATTTATCCATCCTTTTGAACGAGTAAGCTTTTGGGGTTTTAAGGAGATTAGAATTAAAGCTAACGGACCACTGAAGCAAAGATGTTACTGACTTCATTACTGTTACCTGAATTATTCCAGTCATTACCGAGTTCTCAGCGATGGACTGAAGACCACACCTGGGGACAGCAATGAGATCATACTAACTGAACACGGGCTTGCCCCTGAGCACACACCAGCCCACTAGGACAAAAAAAAAAAACAGTGGTAGGGAAACTAGGAAACAGACAAATCACATGCAAAGAAGCAAAACAGTACGTGGATGTTGGAGGGTAGTACCAAAAGAGATGGGAAACATTGTTTAGGTAGCTGGAAAAGGGGTTAGGGTGGTGCTGTGGGAGTAGCACAGAGTTTATCTGTCAGCCAGGATTGCAGGCTCTGCTCACAGATCATTTGCACAATACAGAATATACAGGCAAGAAAAAGGGCCAGATTATTTTCCCCAGTTCTTAAGTAAATAGATAATTTTTCCATTCAAACATGCCAAGAGTTTGTTAAAGACTATGTTTTCAAAGGGATATTTACCACAACGAATATATCTTATTGCCAGCTAATTGGTCCACACAACATGCTTTTTTTTCTAGTAGTGAGTGATGGCTCCAATAGACAATTCCACTGTT
The DNA here is from genome assembly GCA_013396635.1 of Penelope pileata. NCBI lineage: Eukaryota > Metazoa > Chordata > Aves > Galliformes > Cracidae > Penelope > Penelope pileata. Next base: position 211,955 of record WBMW01006372.1, read on the forward strand.
TCCATCAGTGTCCTGCAGTCACTCTGAAAATCTCAAGCTGTAATGCATGTGCATCAGTAAAATAGAGGCCAGAGGCTCATCGCAGTGGTGGCCAGATGGTGCTGCTTGTAATTGGCTGACTGTAACTCTGGATGCTGTCTAATTATCACTTGCTATTTACCTACACAGTGGGATCCTATACCTAGCTTCAGCCTGCTAACAACGACTGATCTAGGTTCAGCTCCATGCAGGACCCCTTACAGACAACTGAAACATCTCCAGGGGTTATTTTTCACCCCTTCATTCTAGATATTGGAGGGAAGCACTCCTCTCCTTCCTTATGCTAAAGGTAGCCAGCTAAGACCAGACATATTCAGTTGTGTTTGCAGGATTCCGTTTGTCCTTTGGCCTCTTCCACATCTGCACCAGGCCAGTCGTTGAGCCAAGCTCTCGGTGCACAGCCACTGAATCACAGCTTTCCTAATGACCTGAACACCAGAATATCAGCCTCACCAGAGCTGTTAACTTCTGCATTTTTAATAAAATGACTCACTTTCTCTGCTCTTACAAGAAAATACAAATTGCTCTCTTGAAGAACAGAAGGCTGGCATTACTTTTGTGCATCTCCCTATTTGAAAATGGTTTTTACAGAGGTCTTTGCTGCCAGAATTATCGAAAGAGAGAAAGTAGAAGGCTGAGATCAGACAGGAAGATCACTTCAGGAATCAGAGAAATTAAAGCCGCTACAAAACAAATTAAAGAGGAACTTCAAGCTAGACTTCATGGGAAAAAAATACAGAAAAAATGAAAAAACATTTTCCTTTTTCTAAGGAAAATGTACGTAGATAACAGAAAGAGAACAAGTTCTGAAGATCTCTTGAAACCATATAGAAGGAAACGGAGAGGTAACCTGATAAGAGAAGATGGCAGTGAAACCAGAACGCAGTCTGCAAGCACTCTCCTATGAAGAAACTTTTAAAATACATGTAATAAAAGTGAGGTAAATCTGTTGTTGTTTGGTTTTTGATATTTATTTATTGGTGCTATTAATGTCTTTGCCAATGCCTGCTGATGCTTTCCTTGTGCAGTGCTGGCATAGGCTTTTGGTTGGTGGATCTATACCTGACTAGAACCGGGAGCTGATTAGGTTGTATGCTGCATTTGTTTTCTATGTTATTTTTCAGCTAGATCATTTTAGAGGGTTTTGCAACAACGAGGTTGAAACTTGTGTCGTCAGGCTACACCACTTCAGCCTGGGTGTGAAAGTCAACAATAATCTGTAATAACTAACTTTTATGGAGTCGTGACATAAATAAATACTGCACTAACAAACATCATTCCGGACAAATTATTGATCAGATAAAGAATAGATGAAAAAGGGGGGAGAAGTCTTACTGAAATCAGCGACTACATTCTCATACCAGAGACAACACTTCATTTTGCCCTTTGGATTTATGTGCATTTACGTGTGCCATATATGCTAAGCCTGGTAGGTCTTTTTATTATTATTATTTCTGTAAAATAAATATTTCAATGAAAAATTTACACATAAATTACTAGAAGGCTGCCAGCTATGGTAGCCAACTAGCTGGAAGGTGATGATTTGTCCCATATGTCAGAGAGCCAAAATTTTCCTACACTTCAGTTTTTCTTGCCACATACTTCATTACTTTTCCTTATTTTTTAGGATCTTGAATAGATCTAGTGAGACTGGTAGTTGTCATTCTTCAAAATCTGATGAGCTGCCTTTTCAGCTGCACTAACATAAGTTCACGCCTCCTCCTGCCACCACCATCAGCAGATCTTCAGTGATCTATATGATTGCCATATTTATCTCCAGCCACGATGTTAAACCTTTCTTAATAGAAAGATTTCTCTTTAGTTCCTGCATAGCCATCTACAGAGGCTGGGAGGCTGGTTAGTCAGTCTTTGCAAGTTATCTCTGAGACCTACCACCTTACTGGCTAAAGCTCACTCTGGAGCCACCTTAAATTCTTACATGAGGTGACTTGCAGTCAAACTGACTTTCCCTTTCCTCCCTTTACTTGTTTACTAGACTACAAGTTTGAGTGCAAGCAGATCATACATGTTTGAGAACAGGCACATGTGGGAGGAAGATCTGCAGAGATTTTCCTTTCTTCAAGGAAAGTAACACAGTGAAGTCAATCCAGACCCTGTCTCGGGGAGTGAAATGCACGATCAGCCCTCTCAGACATCAGTCTCATCAGCCCCTCTTCATAGCCAGTGTGTGCACCCATCTGCAATTTTTTTTTGCCTGCACAGCTGATAGAAAGAAAGATCTCAGAAGCAGAGACCATCCCTTACATATCCACATACCACCTGGCACAGTGCAGTGCAATCAGTGTTAAGGTTTTCAGTTGCAACTACCACGGAAATAATGATTGCTAGAGTAGATGCAATTAGATAATAAAAACTTCTCCAGAAAATCTCCTTCCCAGCATGACTTCTGATTCAAGTATTCATTGGATTCATTTAATTCCATGACTGAATGTCATGGAAACAGCCCTATGATTATTTTTTTATTTTAGAATTTTTCTAGCATTCATCAAGGTGTTCTCTGTATTAGACAACGGATATCACAGCAATTTTGTGTCTCCGGTTCAAAACCGAACCACCACTGATTTCTCGGGCCAGATCCTGCACAGCTGCACCCACCTGGCTTCTCCCTGCTGGGCATCAAAGTGAGAGCAGCCACTGCTCCTTTTGGAGCCTGCTCCACTCACCGCTGCGCTCAGCAGCTAAACTGCACCTGGGACCTCTGTTACCAGTTCGCTGGGACTTGCCCTTCTGTCAGCTGCTGAAAGGTGATGAGATGACACTCAAGCCCTCTGTAAGCTCTCACTGGTCTACTGAAAGCAGTAGCCCCAAATCTCAGCATCAACTAATAAGAGTGCAATTATTTTCAAAGGAGGCATATCCAGGCATATCCAAACGTCTTCCATAAATTAAGAACGTATTACTCTTTGGTAGTGTCTGCTTAATGGTTACTGTTGTTAGTTACTATTACCAACACACAGCCCGTTCTTCAGCCTGAGGCTCATTGCTGAACCTAGAGCAGCCTGTTGCACCATGGCGGTCATTTCAAGCATTGATCTACAAACAGAAATGCAAGAGCTGATAGCAGTCTGCCATTTGGGAAAACCTAGTTTTCATCTCTTGTTTCAGAGCAGTTGTTCATTTTTAGTGTTTGGACGTCTTACATGTTGCAATATTATTTAATGCTATTATTTTACTGGAAAAACAACAACAACAACAACAATTTAATCAATCAATAGATACATTTGTATTAATATTCCATGCCTATTCCAATGATATTTTGATCTCCTGGTAACATTGTTTATCATACATCACCACAAAACAGAGAAAGAATTAAGCTGTTTTGCTGGATTTTGAAGCAGTATAAAATACGGAGATGGTTACACTGATTTTGCAAAAATGCACTGCTGGTTGCAATTCTCCCTATGTTCAGCAGACCATGAAAAAACATTATATCAAATGTCTGGCACTTGAAAACAGGAAAGCAATCCAAAGACAATGGCCTTTTGGCAATGTCTAATGGAAAGGTGAAAATGCTGAAACACAGGACTTCTTTCTTCCCCCTCTCCCTCTATTCAGTTGCTCACATAGAATCAACGTAACAATTTTCCAGAGTCTACATCAATGGAAACATGGAAATTAATTGTTGCAGTCACCTCATTACTCCACTGTCAGTGTTAATAGACGTTTAGTACTGCAATAAGAGCAGCAGCAGTATATGATTTCAACCTTGCAGATAAGTGCTTTTAAAGTGACAGCTCACCAAGCGCTGCTGAGCCAGCTGCCATACACCACCAATACAGTTCAGGATTATCCTGCCCTACAGAGCTATAACTCATCACACCAATTTTTAGATGCATATTTTTCCCCCTTCATCTCTTGTGCAAAATGGAGAGAGCCCTGTAGCATTTCCTCCCCAGCTCTTGGGCAGATGCTGAGTGGACTCTCCCCTGCGCACCTCACAAACCAGAAGACACCTGAGCTGAACAATCAGAAGGAAGAAACAGAGCTCCTTCCTGCACAAAAAGCTGCAGGTCACGTTTCATCAGCACTGTCTGGGGCACCTGATTCATTGCTCTTCAGTGGTGAGCTGCTCAGCTTGTGCACCAATAGAGAAAAACTTCTGTACCAAATAAGCACTTTAAGGATCTATCAGTTTTTAAAGAACAAAGGTTATTTCTACCAATCAGAGGAATACAAAACACCAGGAGGCTCGCTGTTAGCATCTCTTCGGCCTGAAGAAATGCTGCTGCCCAACCAGGGATACAACAACACAGGGCCAGGCATGCTACTTCCCAGATGTTCCCAGTTTGTGTGCTGCTGGAGAGAGAGAGGGGTCAGAGCAGCACAGCTCCATGCTTCTGGTTCATGTGGGCAGCGTACACTTGGGAAATCTGTCTCACACGGTCAGTCCAAAACAATCACAGAACAGTAAGTCAAAGTAATAGAAGAAATATAACTTCAATCATAGTTTCTACTTGCTTAGCAGATGTTTTCCAGAAATTATTGCTTTCTTATTCCCTCAAAACTCTGACATATTTCAGAAATAGGCTAAGCTACAAAATAAAATAAAAATAAAAATAAAAAAATAAAAAACCACCTATATGTGAATCTAGTCCTGAACAGAATATCTGGATGAATGTCTTCTTTTGTCTTGTTTTATTCACTCGTTCTCCAAAGAACTCTGGAGGAATTCCACCAGTGAAACTCTACAGTAAATTATTGAGAGTTAACGGCTTAAAGATGCATGAACTTGATACAACTGGGGAAAATGCTCTTTGCACTGCAGCAGTGGTGATAAAGTTGAGGATGTGGCTGTGGCTGGTCTGAGGCTCAATGCTCTGGAGCCACATCAGGAAATGCTAATGGAAGCTGAGAGTCCTTGCTTCACATGGAAATCCCTCTCCAGAGACTAAAGACTAGTATGTTCAGAAAAATGTATCTAATTCTATCCTAATTAAGCAGAAGACAGTCCAAACCCTGCTAAGACAAAGGACATCCTGTTTCACCAAAAATCGAGTAATGCTCCAAAAGTAGAGATCAGGTTTAAGCTACAAACAGTAAGTAAGTTTTATAAACTCATAACTATCAGAGCTTGTCTGTACCAGATGGAACGTTTTACTGGCATATGCCAAAGTGATCTAGGTTGAGTGGCTGTTAAATCGGCATCCAGGCATGAAAAGTCTTTGATTTTGAGTTTGCAATGCTGAACTTTCCTCAAGCTAGTTTCTCTGGTCTGTCTCTAATGACTTTGTTCTGCAGATTTCACTTTCTCTCTATTCCTCTCTGCCTACAACACTCAAAGTATCAGCCAAAAAGGAATTTTGAGTGCCTGTAATTCACTGCAGAAACTTTTCAGACTACAGAAGAGACAGATGAGACACTAACACTGACAGTATCAACAAAATAAATCCTTCAGCACCAATAAATTGTATCAGTGCTTGTTTATAGAGTTTGGGTCTTTTTTCACCTGTCCAAACTGATGGCAACTTATCAAGGTAATGCTACATAGGCTTGATAGTATATTTGCTAGCTGACAAATTTGTGAAGCCAAATGAAACTTTAAACTCATGTAAGAAAGTAACCAACATTTTGTCTCTTTGTTCCCTCTGCCAGCTGCAAACCACACAACGGGCAGGGACTGCCTTTGTGCTGAGTTGCATACATCATTTTCAAAGCCTTCAGAGCAATACCAACACGTATACATTTCTCAGTTACAGCCTATACTCCCAAATCCAGTTTCTAACTCAGCAGGTAAAGAACCTTAAAAGAATTTGCAGTTATTTTCCTGTAGTGGCAATGCGACAAGCTACCAAGAGGCTGTAGAGATGCAGATTGGCCCATGTGGATGGCTGGTTACATTTGTAGGAACCAAAATCTCTTGTAATCTCCATGAGAGAGGAGGAAGCAGACAGGATTGCTACTGTGACCTACTCTTTGCTACTTAGACTATATTCTTTTCTCACAGTCAGGCATATTTCTGCACAGAAAATTCTTCTTGAACAAAGATCGTTTCTTTTGGGCTATGTGCAATGTCCTGAGGCTGGACAGTAGAGAAACTTTTTGGCAGAGATGGTAAGACTGAAGCATTGATTCAGTACTTTAATGTTCAGCCTTGCATCTTCTTGAAAGTGAGTTCAGAATGCTGTCTCAGTTTTGTTTCTCTGTGGGGAACAGAGATGGCACAATGCCTACAGTCTGTGACGAATGCTAGCAATGTAAACTACTTCAGTATCTAATGTCTTTGGAGGCTCCATTTGCAGATTTTCATGCTTTGGCTAAACACAGCCAGGAATTGGTTATAGCTAAACTTTCACGTCTGAACTCTTCCTCCTGTGGTAAAACATCCCTGTGACTGCTAGCAATTAAATCATTGAACAGGGAAAGAAAGAAGTATGTCTGTCACTCTTGGTGCTAGGGAATATGACAGCACAAACTTCTGAAAATCATCCTCCTTTGCTGCATGGCCATTGAAAATTATCACTAACCGGTTTCAAATATGCTGTGGTATTCAATATGGAAAAACATTACATCATAAAGCATCATTGTAATAACGGTAAAAATGAAATATAACCATATGTTGCCAAATGAACAGTCTGTAGAGACAGTTGACTTTTTTTGTGTGCTAAAGCCTATGAGGTAGACTGTGCCCTTAAGAAGAACAGTGGTGTGGGACAACCAGGACTGGTAAACCTGGTGCATAGCTGAGACAGAACTTGCTCCTTCCCCAGCTCCAGCTCATAGAAAGGAGTAATTTATTCCATGCCAACAGCAAACTGTGGCATCCCCTTGAGCGTTATAGGTTTACTGCAGGACGTAGAGATCGTGTTGAAGGATTGACTGAGAAACTCTCCCCAGAAAGCATTGCTTACTTTAATATGACAAGTCCCTAGAGCTAATTCCCCAGTGCTTAGGTCCTTTACCAGCAGACAAAAAAAGTGAAACTCTTCTGGATCAGAGGCTTCAGAAACTGAAGAATGAAATTAAGAGGACTGAAGACACAGTGAATCTGGAGTAATAAAAAGGGATTCGACTCATCACTCGTCTTTCTGGCTGCTAATTCTCTATACTGCATGATACTTTGTCACTTATACTGTGTCAAGGATTCCTGCAGTGAACAGAAAGTCTCCTGTTCAGCATATTTTACAGGCAAATAAAACAAGTGTTGTAGTACTGACAGTTTTTGAAAATGCACTTATCAGAATCTGTTTTAACATTCAGATTTGCACTTCATTATTTCCCCTTTGTTCTTCCATTTTATTATTATACCTTTACATCCAAATACACCTTTCCTGATAACTGATTTGGTTGATTTTTTCTGCAATCTCTTGTAAGGTACTGTACTTTAAGAAATAGATGGTTATTAGCATTCCAGGGGCAACATGTCTACCAAGCAGACTGCAACAAAGATAAGTGATCTGTTTTATGCTGCACAAACTCTCTCCTTTATATAAAAACATACATCTAGGGGACTAAGTTCATTATAATAATTTATTCTAAATAGTGGACAATGCTCATCATCCTGGCATCAGACAGCTACACAATCAACTTGTTTAAATTTAAAATTCATTGAAAAAAATCTTTTTTCTTTTAACTGCATCATGTCTGCATAAAAATACCTCATAATTGCAGAAACATTCAGAATACAAATTTTCCTACATGGTATTTTCCAGCAACATTGCTATTAATTTCAAAAGTGAACAGTTTTGATGTATGTTCTCCTCTTTTAAACACAAACCAGACACAAATAACAAAGGCTTAATAGGTAAGCAAATAAACCTCTAAGGGTAGGCATCTTCAGGTAAAATTATGAAATTATGCTATCAGCAAAGTAGCGGTAAACACTTGTTAACACACCTCTCCGTTTATATTTAATAAAAACCACTACATTTAACAAAAATTCTTGCCTTGTTCCATACAACTCAATGAGACTGAAGACAAGGAAGGTGACTGTCAGCATTGTGCTTCTTTGCTCCCTGGGCAGCCAAAACCATGCCAGTCTCCCTCTGTCGCGGCAGCCTCAGGGGGCTGTGTTATCGGCAGAGAATCACTGCAGGAGGTCTGTGCTGGGTGTGCAGCCCATCTCAAAAGTGCTCTGTGCACATGAAAGAAAAACAAGGCACAGAAGAGTCCATTTTCCACATAGGACAACACACAGACTTTCAGCCTCCGTACATGCACAAAGTTTTTTAATAAACTGACTCAAGATGCCACAAGAAAGCTGGTTGCAGTAATCAATAAATTATGCCTAAATTAGCCTTGTTGATAAAGTTGGTAGAGTGTTCTCACCTTGCATAACAGAGAGAAAGAGAGATCAGTTACACAGACACAAACATGAATGGAGACACATATATATGTAGGTTGTTGTGAAAGTAACGCCTCCTATTTATTTCCATGGAAATTACAACAGATAGAATAACATTGTTTGATAGAACAAATTCTCAGCTACAAAATACTCTTTTTCAACGTAGGCACCATCATTAGTTGATTCGTATGAATAAGCTGATTGAGACACTGCATTTTGTAGTGTGACAGTGGTGCATGGCCATCCGGAATGTGGCTTATCTTTCAAGTTGCTGTTGTTTCGGTCACTGCTGAAATTCACCACCCACCACCTCACTGTGCTCACATTCAGTGTTGGGTCACTAGAAACATCCAGCAAGCATCAACAAATGTCAATGGGTGCCGTATTTTCCTGCATGGAAGAATTCAGTTTCACACCTTTGCTTCATCCACACTTCCACAGCAGACACCACTTGTCAGAGTGCCCCTCCGCCACCATCTGTTGCACAGCAACAACATGGAACAGGGTATTGGTGGGAAGGTTCAACCTCTACTGCCATTCCAGCAATATCCACCTCTGATGTTGTGGGCCAACATCATAAAATAGGAGGCTTCACTTTCAGAACAGCCCTCATTATGTGCTCTGTGATAATAACTTTGTCCATATTTCCACTGTTTCTGCAATCTTGGTGTTGAGCTACTTAAGGGTTTTGAAATGAATGGGTCAAGGTATGGTGGGAGAAATCAGCATGTTTGAAGCACAAATCCTCTGTGTTCTGGAGGATGCAGACGAGAAGGGAAATGACTTATTCTAGCATTTAGTGTTTCTACATAGATAAAGAATAGTCTCAAAACTAGGTAAAGGTTTCTAATTATAGATAAAATAAATTTCCAGACTAGATGCCAGTAAAAATAATGAGAACAAACAATACAACATCCTAAACAAATTGAAGATAAAAATGAAGGAAAAATTTTTTGGCAAAATTATACAGCATGATAAATTACAAGAAAAAAAGCTGGACTTTCTCACACAGGCCTCTCTTGTTCTAGGAACGAGGTCCCTAAACGTCTGTTAACTCAGAGGTACACAGCTATGTCAGGACAGGGAAAGAGCACACACCAAGGGAAACCTCTCTCTATGCTTGCTGTTTCCTATATTCATTCCTCAAGCACTCATCACTAGCCCCATCAGAGATCAGACTTAAGGGAAGGTGAAAGCTTGACTCAAGTCACCACAGCCATCATTGCATTCATTTTCTGTTGACTCCATGAAAACCTCTGTTCTGCCTTTCTTAAGGTGGCTAAAAAATACATATTCCCCATAACTGGAAGTAGACAAGGAAATAAAATAGTGAGTCTGTGTCCAGTCTCTTGCTTTCATTTCAGTTAGAGACAAAACTTTCTGGGAAGGAGAGCATCCTGGGCAGTGCCATGCCTTGGGGCATCAGGAACGAGCAGAAGCAAAAGTTGCATCCTGCAACAAAGTCAAACTTACTGAACATTGCCTGTTTTGGATACAGAAGTAATAGTCATGGCCATTTCCTTTACCAAAGGTGTGCCTTTTTCCTATATATCTACTTCTACTGTAAAAGTACTATGTTGATATTCATGAAATTGTTTTGCCTCAGGAGGCCTATTGTGGTTTTTTTTATTGCACTGCTAAGCTTATTTAAATACTATTTAAATTCACATCTCGTCATCCAAACATAACAAAGCCTACAAGGGAATATAAGATGATATAGAGCAAGCTAAAGTGATCTTCAATTTTTAATCCCTGTCTTCTCATACTAAACAAAAAGGATGAATGCGTCTTCAGGAAGTGAAACATTGCCGTGACATTACAAATTTCCAGATGGTGCTAGCAATAACTGAAAGAGTTCATATCTCTGATGTAACTCCCATCAAATTAATGGCAGTACACTAGGCATTAATTTGCACTAGATCTGTACAAGTGAAACACAGAATACTGTGATAGTATCAGCTTATTGTAACCTATTCATTAAAAAAATAAAGAACAGAAATTCCTAAATTTACACAAATGCTTTTTGTAAATCTCACCATCATGTAAAACGCTTCAGTTATGCATTTTATGTAATTAAGCAGCAGCATGTAATTATATACAGTTATGTCATTACAACTAAACATATGATCTTACATATTGTCTTCTGAATTATACTATATTTCCATTCATAATATAGAAAACAAAGCCAGACTAAATATTAGAAGGTGTGGAGTATGATTTGGCTTGGTTTATTTGTTTTCTCTAACGATGGGTCATTAAAGATGGAACAGTCATATAAGCAGAAAAAGAACTTGGAGCTTAGGTAAACCATCTAAATCACCCAGTTTCATATCAGTGACACCAAAAACTGCACGAGGTTGTAAAACATAAGACACAGACATGAAATACAAAGTGAAAGCGATGGCCACGGAACAATGAAAATACATCTAAGTTATAAGAAAAAGCATCAGTAGCATGGAAATTGCACCCTAGAAATACAAGCAAATGCAACACCTTTAGCAATAATAGTTGACAAAAAAAAAAAAACCCTCACTATTATTGGTAATGCTTTCAAAACTGCTTTGCCTCGCACTTTAGAGCATGATATTTTGGTATTATTTTCTCTGCTCTCAACAGATAACACTACTGAAGACAGCCTGAGAAGTCTATGCTTGGTATAAGAAAATATTTTACTTCACCACCTCACCCACCCCCCAAAAATCCAGTTGGGCAGAGTTCACAGCAAATTCTGCAAGTCGGGGGTAAGCTGGTGTGTCTGGAAAGCCATTCCTGCACAACCTTCAGAAAAGTCTGCAGATATGCAATAATGATCATCATGAATGATGTTTTCGGTACAGTGCACATAGGATAACTGTTTTGTAGAAATCTCCAAGTTATCTTTTTTTTCCTTCTATGTACAGACCTTGAGTGTCATTTCACCTTAGGGAGGATTCATGAATCTGAACAACCCTCCATCCCTTCATGGGTGCGACATGACACCATGCAGATATTTAGATAGCAGAAAATGCCAGTGAATTTGAAATAAAACTGCTATTACAGTTGACTAATTCGTCTTCATGTTGGAAATTTGCTTTTCATATTTATTCTGACCATAGCTTAATGCAGTTCAGAGAACAAAAGAACCAGATCTATCCCTCATCCTACTGACAAACAAAGTTCTCACAGGACTGAAAAAAAATCAGATTTTTATCAAGCTTTCCATTTTCACTCAGGTATTTTTGAATTCTTGGCTTGACCTAAGTCCCGAAAATACAATGATAAAATATTATGAAATAGATTGACATAGATCAGTATATCAATAGTTAGGTAGATAGAAAGACAGATCAATGGGTGGATGAATAGAGGGATATAGACACACACAATATACCTGGATATGAATCTCAGACATATTGTCAATATCTTTATTAGAATAGGTTATAGACATTTTATGTGTGTATCTATATGCAGCTCTAAGTTCTTATCTCAAACTTGACCTCTAAATCTTTCAAGGTAGGCTCAGCAGCAAGATTTAGAAAGCTGGTATTCAAACACTTTTAATATACCTATTTTTCAGTCATGGTTGGAGGCATTTTGTTTTCAGGATTGCACAGTGAGGAGGGGATTATTAAAATTAATGGAATTTATATTTGTACACTGAAAAGAATAATTGGTTATTTCACGAAGTGCAGCAAACGATGAGTGACTTGAATATTATGTTAGTGAACATTTACAACATAGTGGATAATTTTGCAATTACAATTTTTGATGACATTATCAAAGCTAGGTCACTTATTGCACTAATCTCTTCTGTTATGTCCCTAGTATAATTACATTAGTTACTATGTACAGTGTTTTTTAAAGAAGTTATGCTTGCCATTAAATATTTCAACCTTACCTATAATGAGATCAGCATTAACAAGCTGCTGTCAGCACTGTAGGAAGATTTGATCAACAATGAATTAGAGCACTGAAGAGATAAGTTACAACTTTAATTTATTTTTAACCATTCCTTATTTTTATCTTGTAAAGATTAACAAAATGCGTGTTTTAAAAGAAATCTTTTTTCAAAGTAGATGCAAATATACACATGGAAAAATAAGGAACAAAGGAAGAGCAATACATCTTCTAATTCTTCTTATATGTATGTAAATTGCACCTATCTCAGAATATTACTTTGAAAGCAGGAGTAATATTGTGGGTAAAAGAAAGTCAGTGAAAATAACACACTTAAGATTAAAAAATGAAAAGTTGTAGAAAAAGTCACTTACAAGACATTTTGGAAATATTTAGTAATAACATAGCCTTTGCAACAGAATGAAGTAGATGCTGCATTTCCTTAGGGATGTATGAATTGTAGTATGAGAAACAGTTATCCTGGGTTGAAGTAGACACCAAGAAACCCAAAAAACTCACCAGGAAATAAGAGAGTGAAATATTGTTGTTAAAGTTAATGAAACTTAAAGTAGGGCAATGATCCACTCCAGATGTACTGGATGAAGCCGAGAAACTGCAAATGACTATTAATGTAAATAAGGACATAATTTGAATAGTCTGTTTCTCGTAAATCTGATGGACTCAAAGCTAGTAGGAACCCTGCAGAGGGAAAGATCAATGGGTCTGCCTATCGAGGTTATATCAGGAATTAAAGAAAATTGCATGGATTCATTCAGGTTGGAAGACAAACAGTAAATTATTGTAAGGGTTAGGAGCACTGGTGCTTCTTGCGCTCAGAGGGAAGTATATCGAATACATAAGAGAGACTTCAGAAGGAACAGCCCTTGACTAGATGCCCGTGAACCCAATTGGGAGTTCTGCCACTGGCTTCATGCAGTACAAGGACATCCCATGTATGTTTACACATGAAATCATAAATATCTGCACAATAAGAAACACAGACTAGTATAATTGCCAAAGAAATCAAATAAAGTGTAAACAATGAGAACATAATAAGGATTATTAAGTTCTTCTCACCACCTTCATTTATTCAAGGCTCTCAGCAAAGCCAAAAATCAGTACATAAATGAGATACAGAAAGTTTCTTTACGGACCATACGGGCAGGCTCTGTCACTCGTTTGTTTTGTCCCTTCTTAAGCCAACATGCTTCATCAACAAGGGGCTACAGGAGAACAGGGCGTCTCCTCATACACAACCGTTACATATATTGTGAAAAACTGAGAAATCTCGATGGATTGAAATGGTGTGCTGATGGTAAAAGTTTGAGAATCTCTGCTGTACAGTAAGAATTTATAATGGAAAACTAAACTGTTTATCTGTACTCCCAGATACAAATTAAAGATTTTTCAACGACTTTTTTTCAAGGATTTTCAAAGATTTTCAGTTTTATAAAGTTACACTTGGGGCTTTGCAAGGATAGACTACACAAATTGATGTATCATCCTGAGCAACCCTTGCCGGCTCAACAGACAACTCAAAACCATCATTTGTGTATTTATCATGCATGTTCTGGTCAAAAATTCCCAAAGCAGTCTTCCCTCATTAAATAAAAGCGTGCAACTACTTCCTACAACCATATTTCTACTATAAGAGGCAGTGTTGAACTCTCCACTGCATTCTAACCACCTTATCCTGGTACTACCTGACTGATTTCCATGGGATTTTACTTCATTTCAGATGCTTACAAAAAGACATAGAGGTATATGTTGCTATGTGAAGGGGAAGCCACTGAAATCACATAGGGTTAAAGTGATATGGTAGACTATAAAATAAAGCCTGACAGCTTGTCCAGATTAAGGAAGTAAGTATTTCCGTCAAAGCTAGAAAATTGTACTAACATGAAGCTGCTATTATTCCACATAGGGTCAGCTCCACTGAGGGTGAAAAAAAAGGAAGAGTTTATTCCTAGTAAGAATTGTATTATCCTGGTAAGACCAGATATATAATTTAAAAAGATGTTTTGCTCTACAGCTAGGGAGAAAATGAGAAGAAAAAAATGTTGAAAGGCAGACTTGCCCTTTAATTTAAAAACAAACAAACAAACAAAACCACCAAGTTAGCAGCAACCAAACAGAATTCCTGAATTTATTGACACAGAAAAGCACAAGCACTACTTCAAAAATATCTGGAATTAACCTTCAGCCTTTTAAAAGATGCTAAAATGATGTACCGTACAAAGACACATTAGGTTTTACTATTTCACACTATTTTCTTCTATGTTTACACTAGAGTGAGGAGGTATTTGAATTGATTCTCCTTTTTAAAACCTCAGGAGACTGGAAAGCTTTTAAAGGAGGCTTTTTGCCCACTTTCTAATATTTGTTTTCACATACCTCCATGCACCAGCTACCGTCAATCTTCATTAGATTTTTAGGAAGTTTTTTTAACTGACAGCCACCTCAAGACTACTTAAATAATAAGGTGAAAAAAGAATGGTTGCAAAGAGCTGAGTTCATACTTGTTTTCCCATATCTCTTTATGTGTCCAGTGCCTTTTCATGTTTGCTTGAAATTGAGATAAGCACAAATTCTATGTGTATCCTAAGATCTTATCTAATCCTTTTATAGGAATGGCAAACCCTTGAAAGAAAGGAGGGCTGAAAAAATGCAGAGCTATTTATTTTAATATTTGCTATCCCGTTCCAGGTAACTTCAATAACAGTAGCTTTACTGCAGCACACTCTGCTCCATGATTTCTCAATGTAGACTATAATGATGGGAATTTTCACAGAATCACAGAATTGTAGGGGTTGGAAGGGACCTCGAGAGATCATGGAGTCCAGCCCCCTGCCAAAGCAGGTTCCCTACAACAGGCCACACAGGTAGGCATCCAGGCGGGTCCTGAATATCTCCAGGGAAGGAGACTCCACAACCTCCCTGAGCAGCCTGTTCCAGTGCTCCATCACCCTCACTGCGAAGCTCTTATACATATTTGTGCAGAAACTCCTATGTTCTGGTTTATGGCCATTTCCGCTTGTCCTATCACCACACGCCACCAAAAAGAGCCTGGCCTTGTCCCTTTGCCTCCCACACTTTAGATATTTATAAACAAGGACAAGATCCCCTCTCAGCCTTCTTTTCTCAAGGCCAACCAGACCCAGGTCATTCAGCCTTTCCTCACAAGGGAGATGCTCCAGGCCCTTTATCATCTTTGTGGCATTCCGCTGGACTCTTTCCAGGAGGTCCCTGTCTTTTTTGTACTGTGGAACCCATAACTGAACACAGTACTTCAGGTGAGGCCAGACCAGGGCAGAGCAGAGGGCAAGGATCACCTCCCTTGACCTGCTTTTTGTTTGGTTTCATTTTGTCTTATACCTCTATTACTGATAGTTTTGGCAGACATATTTAAGTGCCTGTACAATGTCCTAGCACACTAAATTTAAGAGATCAAGATCATCTGCACTACTTTGTGTTTACTCACTATATATATATCCAGGTATATAGCCAAAGTCACATGTATTGTCAGAACTGAAGACTCACAATTCTTTTTCTGAACTACTCATTCACCAAGAAAATTGGTGTCCTAGCACTGACCTTCCAACAGTATAGAAATCTTTTCCTGCTTAAAGCAGCACTTTCCAAGGAAACAATTTTCATAATTTATTAGGAGAAAGCTTTGGGGATACATTTTCATACCTCCTATGACTTTGATCTAGCCTGTAAAGACAAAAGCACAGTAACACACAACCATATTGCATAGTACTCTTTATCGTTGACTGCTTTTTGCTGGTCTGATGAGATGAGAGTATTTGGCACTGCTTTAATCAGGCACAGACACAACAGTCTTTCAGAGAGACAGCGGTCACTCAGAGAGCTAGGCTCAATTAGCAACATACTCCTGGGATAAACTCATACATTCATTCATTGTAAGGCCAGGAAAGACACTGGTGATTTTGAGGTCTGACTCCTGTACACTATGACTTCCTGAATTAATTCCCACTTAAAACAGAGCACATCAGATAGAAAAATACTGAATCTTTATTTTAACACTTCTGGAAATCCTACCAAAACTACTGCTAAACTGATAAATGCTGATCCAAGGTTTAAGCTCACAGCAAGAATTGAGGTCTTGTGTATTTGACAAGGGTAATTGTTTAACAGTTGTGAAATAGGAGCATGCATCACATTTGAGTCTTTGATGAGCTGTGACAATCATCCCAAAAAGTTTATATGTAGCTCAGGAAAGACTGCTATCGTGCTGATAGTTGACTCTAATGATCAATGTTTCTTTTTTCTGTGAACAATGCAATGATCTCTAAATATTCTCTTATCTGAATACAGACCATAATTTACCTATGCCCTAGAATAGAAGAATCTGTCTCAGTAGAGGATTAGAAAATTGGATTTTTAGGCACCAAAAATAAGGGTAATTTTTTCGGCACCAAAATGGTAACAAATAGCTAGTGATTGACAGCAGTAGAAATTTTTCAAATTAAAATCTAGTTGTGGTCAAGAAATGCTTGCTTTCAAATTTTACATTAAACATTTTTTTGTGATATAGTATTAAATAATGTAAATCATTTTTCATAGAAATTTATCAAAGTGTCTGACAGAACATATTCATTGAAAAGCAGAAAAAAAGAAAAAATGTGATGTTCGGATACTATTGCTGAGACAAGTTCTGTCAGAAAAGTTCATTTTTTAAATGAAGTGAGCTTTAGAGCCCTTCAGAATTGAGATATTCAGTTTAGATGTTTTGAAACATGTTGAATTTCTTGTTTTAAATCTATAAGCTTTGGTACTTTAATTAATATAGAGGCTCTCTAGAACATTTGATACTATTGTCATGCAATTAGGAAGAAAACAAAAGGAAATTGTTTCTAGAAAGTGAAAAATACAACCATGGTGTACATGTTTGGTTAGAAGACTACATCCATATATTCCTCTCATTTCTTCTAGACTTTTCTCGTTGGTAATATTGTCACAGAATCACACAGACTCATTGAGCTAGGAAGGAAGCTTTGGAGAACCTAGTTCAATTCTGCTGCTCATACAGGTTCACACAGCAAGTTGCCCAGGTCTATGTCCAGCTGGGTTCTGAATATCTCCAAGGACAGAGAGTCCACAACCTCTAGCCAATCAGTTTGAGAGTTCAAGCACCTGAACAGTAAAAATAGATAGATGGATAGATAGGCAGATGCTATGTTTCTTACTAAGTTTGTGTCCATTGCCTCTTACCCTTCTACTGCGTGTAACTGAGAAGAGCCTGGGTCACAGACACTACTGCAGAGCAGTTTTAACCTGGATGAGACCAAGAAGCAAGGTAAAGAAAAATATTATTAGGTTAATAAATACTGTGAATAGACTTTGAGTTTAGTTTTAGAAGCATTGAGATTTTTCATTTTATATGACCTGTAACACAGTATTCCTGCCAATTCAGGTGCAGAATTCTATGATAAAAAAATGATTTCATTTAAAGAGTGTATTCTTTTGTATCAGAGTCTTTTTCACCTCATGAAGGCCTAAACGACCCCTAGTCACATCCAACTGCAAAATATAGCATGGAAAAATTCAAGATTAATATGGGAAAAAAAATAGTCACGTTAATATGCCTTCAGTATGAAAGAAACGTGGTAGAAGATTTAATCTACATAGCTGATGTTTTCAGCTCATAGCTCCCATATTGTTTGATATAAGAAGAGTCCTACCTGCCTGAAAGTATTTAATGTCACATCTAAACAGTGCTGGAGGTACAGTGAAAGACTTAATTCTTGTGGTCTGAGGCATACTTCAATTCTTTCCAGTGAGAACATGGAGTCAAAAATTTGTAACCTTTCTTGCCTTATCATTCATTAAATACCTACACTTTTGTGCGTCATTTATATTCAAACATTTTGAGGTGAAGTGAGTTTGATCTCAAGTATGGGCTGAAGCATGTTCTCAGAAAGCAGAATATGTGCTCTCTGTTTCTGCTGAGACTATGGAGACTTTCCATTCTGGGTGATAATTAGTAATGTTAATAAGTCAGTTGAGACACTCACTTGATAAACAACTGTCAATGGACTTCCAAAACAGACTTCTAAGTCTTCATTTTGAGTGATGAGTTCTGGCAAGCTAGCGTGAAAATATAGTAGCGTGGTTTATGATACTGGTTTTCTATTTAGAGGAGAGACCTGCTTAAGATTAGTATGAAACTAATGAACATTAATGATGTTACCTGGTGAATTCCTCCTAGCAATGGATAAGAATTACTTACTGACTTTGGAGGACCCAAGACTTGGCTCTTTATATAGTAGCAATGTTCATTATTTTATATTAATGGGATTTTTAGAAATGTAATACACACATATTTATGCTAACATTGTTCAGCCTGGTGAATTGAAACAGATTTTACAATACCATGAATCTAATACTGTGTTCCTGAAGGTATTAGTTTGTAGTGACAGTACCTACTGTCATCAGTATTTTGCAACTGATATTTTAACAAAGCTGCATCACTTTGCAAGAAAATTCCATCCTCTGACTCCTCTCAGACAAGCTAGCAAAGACAAAGATATCAGATAGGGAATACTCCTCTTACAGGAATATGTTTTCATGTGTGATTTGTTACCTTTGTGTTCCTTATTTTGGATTCAGTCTGTCACCATTTTTAGAGTAAACTCAATCCTACAATTCACTCACATTCTGAAATAATACTTTGGGATTGTAAGTAAAGCTTAGCTTTGAGTAAAACAAGGATGTTCACTTCTATTAGGCAAAGTCAGCAGCAGTATAGACCTTCAATAAAAAGGCATACAGAATGTTTGAAGAAGAGGGAGCTGTAGTTCTAAGGTGCTCAGGAACTCGGTGAGCGTAAAAATGGGAAACTGCAGAAAAGAGAAGCAAAACGTAGAAGAAATTGTCTCTGAAGTGCTCAAAACACATCATTTTTTGCATCCAGAAGTACAATTCCTGACTGCGCCCAGCTACTGGCCTAAAATATTTCATTCTGTGCTTTAAAATAAGGGTATATCCCCCACGTTTTTTCCATTTTTTGCTAGTAAGTAGTAAGAGGCAAAGGCCAAATAATCCTTCAGATAAGCTATCAACAATATAATTTACTGGCATAATGAATTTATTCAGTTCCTTTGGGGCCAGTTGAAGACATATCCTGTGCCAATTATTATCAATCAAAAACTTAAGGTTTTTCTGAGACAGAGCTACAGCTTTTGGCAGACTAGAGCAAAACTTTTGATGATTCTTTATATATTCTATAACTAATTTGATAAAAATACTTATGAAATGAGAAGCTCTGAAAACCACTTACCATATCAGCCTTTGAGTACTGTATGATGGTTTCCCATTATGGACTGAAATTAAGCAGCTATAAAAAGGCAGTAATTTCATAGTTAGCCACCCAGAAACTTGGTCATGTTATAGAAGCATTGTAGAAAATTACATTAATTTGCAGGAATAATATTACCTGTAATTTCTGCTAGCTTCTTGGGATATGAAAGCCCAAAGAATTTTGCAGGTGTCAACAGTTACGAAGAGCCATCATGATCAGCCTGAATCTCAGAAATGAAACTGTAAAATGAAACGAAAGTATATTTAATTCAACACAAGAACACATGCATTGATAAATAAGAAATTAATGGTTGTTCTGACATTTCAATATGACTGTTCACCCTATAGTTTCCTGAGAAATGAGAAGAGGAAACATATGGTTTTATTTGGTAGGTAAAATCTATCCCAAGAACACTGAAGCCTCAAGTGTTTTCTGAAAATCATACCCAAGAAATGAATCCACATTAAGCAATGCAACACTCACATATTCTTTTTATTTTATCCACGAAGGCTTAACTTTAATATGCTCACTGATTTTAATGGAATTTGATCGCACCTGCTTTTGCGCCTGAACTGACCAGTGCATAAGAAAGAGCCATTGACTTCTGAGAAGCTGCACAATTATGCAGTGAGGATGCACTTTTTAAGTTCTCTCGTCAAAACAATCATAATGGCAACATTCGTCCTACAGAAGAAAGCTTAGTCATTCAACAAATAAAGTTAAATGAACAATAACAACAATTAAACTAAATTAACGTTTGTAGAATAAAATGCTGAACTCAGTAATGCAAAGAGCTTTACTCCAGAAAGGCAACGTTAAATGTGATTTTGAGCCTTCACATTCACCATCAGATTGATATAAAAAGTGAGTAAGTATAAAGGTGAACCTTGGAACAAATTCACAACCTTCCTTTTGACAATTAATTTGTTTTATCTACCTTCTATCGGTCATCTATCAGCAAAGTATTTATGAACTGACTTTCAAGCGTGTATTGATAACGCTGAAGTCAAATTAAAGACTTGTTAAAGCCTTGTTAAATCCTTCCCCAAACTGAGGCCACAGCGCTGTTGTATTTTTCAAACAAAGAAATGAACACTTAAATAATTTAAAGTTAATTAATAAATATTAGACACAAGTATTAAAATACTTAGTGAATTTCTCTGTCTTGTAAAATATTTAAGTGCCTTAATTATACAGCAAATAAGCAGCAAACCAAATGCAATACAAGTTAACAAAACTCCAGAAATTTTGTGTGTTACCTACGAACCTACCCATGATCTCAATTTATTATTTAATGGTAATTTCATTATACTTATGAATTGCTATTATTAGAAAACACTTCAAAATAATACCATTTTTAGCTCTTTCTGGAGACTCTTGCATTTGGTTTCAGAAGCTTATAAAAGCATAGAGCTTATACAATGCATTATCTGCATGGGAAATACTCTTGTTTTCAGCTTTCCTTTAAACAGTTTTATTCCTTTCTGCTTTTTCAAAGCTTTTTGCACTTTCATGGTTCATTCCTGCAGGCCACAGATTCACTTCTTACTAGTACATTTCAATTAACATTTTTAACTACTTAGTATTAACCTATCTACTATTGTACTGATTTTCTGGAGCAACTATTCAATTTTCTGGCTCACAAGACTGGTCAGAAAACAGGGCCACATTAGGACACAGAGTATTTCTGATAAGACAGTATAAATCTTAAAATACTGACAAACATTTTGAGCCTTGCCAGTTGCTAGCTACGGACAACAAGCTTTAGATTTATGTGTTCAATTACAATTGCAGTGCTCAGATATAGAGAGAAGGCAAACCTAAAAAGGATTTTTAGTAAGATTTTCTGACTGCCAGGGATGATGAAAAAATAATTCAGAATATTTGTTTCTTTACTCTTTCCTCAGGAAAAAAAATAAAGCCTTTTAGATTATCTTGAAAAATAAAATACTCAGTTTTCAAATGAACTGAAGAGTTTTATCTTTGTGGGTAAAACTGCAGGTGAGAAATTGTGAAAGATCTTCTTCCTCTTTCACAAATATGTAGAAATTCAATGATTCAGCTTTGCCAGTGCACCATTTAGAGACAGTTTGGGAAACCTACAGTATTGCAGTGCAATGTCTTTTAGTACAAATGCCAGTCAGTACTTTTTTTTTTCCCCTGATTTCATTGCAGTAATTAATGAGCACATTATAAAAACAGATTATAACAGATGAGCAAAACTGATACTAAGTATAAGTGAGAGGCTGACAATGAAAGAAGCAAAAATACTGATCAGCAAAGAAAGCACTATTCTAGATAGGAAGCAATATAAAAGGATAAGCAAAATTTAGACTGACACACACATTACAAATTAGATTAAGAATGATTAAAGACTCGTCANAAAATGTGAAAATGTTTGGCAGCTGTGGATTCAAACTATGAAGAGACCAAAATCAACATAATAAAAATTGGCTATTGGGAATGACAAAATAAAAGCAGAGATTTTTATAGCTGGAAGGAAAGCTCAGAGGGTAAGCATTCAAATAGAGGGAGCTCATCTCCGATAGTTCTGAAAAGGCTGACAGACAAAATTATATCTCAGCTTTGTGGATTCAGAAAGTTGGTGTTAGTGATGGAGAATTATCACATTAAAAAATAAAAAAAATAAAATCTGATGAGGGGAAAGATAAATGATACAAAATTAGACGCTTGTTATGCTTACTTTGGTGGTGCAGAAAGGCAAATTTTTACAAATTTACAAAAAAAAAAGATTGTCAGATTAATCTGACACTTTCACTTGATAAAATAACTTTTTCTAGACAAAGCTTGTCAGGAGAAGCTTGTCAGTCTGTTTGGATTACAGTAAAGTATTTGGTACAGCATCACACGGGAAATTATCAGTTACACAGGAGAAAAGGTAGCTTAGTTCAAGAACTGTAATGTTGAAAAGAAACATTAAGATAAAAAATAACAGGCTATGTTCTCAGTCTAGACATTCTTTTAATATAACTAAATTTCTTGATGGTTTGTCTTGGTTTGATCTTGACATTTTCATTAACACCTCAGTGAAAAAACTGTGCTAATACAATTTGCTAGTGATACAAAATTGGGAAACATAAAAGGGTATGAACATCATTCAATAAGCAAAGGACATCAAGAAATTAATTAGAATAAGTGAGTAAAAGAAATCAGATGAAGTCAGTTAAAATAAGATGGAAGGATTTTCTTTCAGGAACAAATAAAAGAACATATTATATAAACTTGTCAGCAACGGCTCTTTGAAGCTCTTTTCTACCCACATCCCCCCAAATCAATTCAGATGTGATCCATATAAATTATTCCTAACAGAAAACTATTTTTATTTTTTTAACCAATTTCCTACAGTCAAGATCTCATACTCTCCCTATATAATGCATTACATAATTTACTTTTTTCCTACTGTCAAATCTGCACTTAATATGTGTACTCATGGTTCCATCATTCAAGTCCTAATGAAAATGCTGAGAAGTACCTGACACAGACAGTCTCTTTGAAACCTTCCTCGGTTATATCTATGTTCAAGACAGATTCAGGCTGGGAATGATGCAGAAAGAGGCTATTCAGTTGCAAACTACCAGAGAGTTTATCATATAGGAAAGAAAGTAGAGAACAGAAAGATTTTCACTCAAGTACAATTTTGGTATAACAATAAAAGGGAATAAACTAGACATGAATATGTTTAGGACAGAAAGCAGATTTCTACCCAGGAGAGTAATTTTCTACAAAGAACATCAGAGACCCAAAAAAAAAATTCCAGAAGGAGCTCAGTGTCTTGTTAATGAAGTTATATAAAAGGTTTATGTGAAATAACTGGGGCAAGAATCTATTGCACAAAAGGACACTTCTAGGAGGGCTGCCGACAATTTAGCAAAGACAGTTCTAGTTCCTGACCCCAGTTCAGCCAGCAGGGAAAACACATGGCAAGGGACAGGGATTAAGTATGCCCAGCAAACAAAGAGGTTTGACTGCTAGGTGCTAACATGATCTTTATGCCATACATGCAAATCACACATTTAAAAGAATTAATCAGTGACTCAGTTTAAGTCTATCTTTTCTTACACTGCAAAGTAATTTGCGTCACTAGTTTTAAAGTTCTTCTCCAAAGGCTAGATGAACTAATGCATCTCTAAGGTCGAAGCAGTGGATTTCTTCTTTTTTTTTTTTTAAATCATGAACATAACAGTACAGTTTTCACAGCTTTGCACTTGCACACAGCTGGACAATTTTCCCTGAAGTTTTCTAGGTAAATTCCAGCTTGAGCCAGACACAACGCATTGAAAGTTGTCGCACAAGTGGCTGAGCATAACAAGTCTGTACACCACTGAAAAGAGCTGAAAAGATATGCCTTATGCTGTCAGCCAGAGGGAGGTTCTGGGCAAGAACTGTGAACAGGTATCACTACCATTCCTGACTACAATACCAAATGATGATCCCTAGGTCAATAATGCAGCATTAACAGATGGGGGAAAGAATTAAATGTCTACAACTAATGTTTTTGTGAGGAAGCATGGGATCTATCAGGAAATGCTAACTGCTTTGCATTTAGAGTAAATAAACAGGAGTCAGTCAAGCAGACAAATGTAGATGAGTCCTTCCTGATTACATTTGACACCGTACAATTTTTAAGATCTAATTGCCAAACACAGTATATGGTGCTAGAGGATGTTGTTCCTGTTTCTTTGGAAAGATAAGATTGCAATGAATAGACCTGGTTCTGATGTGGACCTGTGCAGGCTGGGAATCTGACCCACAAGCATTCACTTTTTGGATAGGTTGCCAATTCATCCCAAGGCAAGTATTAGGTTAAAGACTCTTGCTGTGGTTGCAGAGGAAAAACGTTCAGTTATTCAACATGATGGCACAACAATCTAATCATGTTTCTCATCAACATGGCTACAATTTTCCAGATTTGATCAATGAAATCAGCTGGGTCTACATCTTACCGGGATCAGAATGACAGCTTTAGATGCTTCACATTCAATTCGTCATGTGGGAGCTGAAGGGAGCACAGAAATAAAACAAGGGTTTTACCTGTGACTTTCAAAGGGGAATGCTGTCAGCTAACATCTCCTCAGTACTGCTAAGAGACTAAGAGAACTCTATATCTTTCTGAGACAAGTGCATACTTTGTTAGCTAACCCTTCTGTCAGAATCATGCTTTAGATTACTTAAAGCTTTAAAGTGACTAAGCTGTATTATTGTAATATAGAGAAACTTATCGGTAACCGTAGGCTGAGTAGGGTCAAACTGTAAATTTGGACTTTGAATTTTTATTTCTTCTCACCGAGTTTCAATACAGAATCTTCTGTAGTCTAATCTGCATATGTTAAAAAGCATAATTATGAAGCTGTCTTTTATCCAGTGAGTTCAAATGCGAATATTGGCTCTTTCCTGAGTGCAGTGATTGGTTTGTGCAAGTGAATTGTAGTTTAACTGAAACTACTATGCTCTTTATGTTTTTCTTAAATTAACGTAATTATTATCTGGCTAATTAGCTTGCAAAATTACTTGTTCTGTTATTCATTAACTGGGAAATTTCTTTCTGGATACAGAAGAATATGGGAACATCACTACATTTGCAGCACAAAATACTGATTAGAAACAGATTGTGCTATCCAAGGAGACAGTAATGATTTCTTTTAAAAACGTCTTTTATAAGAAAACTCTTGAGTCAGTAAAAACAAATCTATTGTAAGGACTGTGAATTACTTGTCACCCTTAGAGAAGGCAGCTAAGTTTAATAGAAGGAGCAGAACATAAGCACAAGTCAGCCTTCATATAGCTAGCGTTTGGTTCTTTCTCCTTATCCATAACCCTGTCTTTCTATTTCCAGCCCTGTCTTGTTTTACAGTCTCTAATGGTATTACTTATTCAAGTAAGTAAAACATTTGGAATGAATAATTTTCATAGTTACCAAACAATCCCCAACATGAAGATTACAAAAATGAGTCAATGCATCTTACATCATCTTGTGCAGAAAATATAGCAAGAAGAGAGTTCAAGCACCCTCACTGCAGCAAAGAAGCACATTTCTGGTGGCTGTTTTATAAGAGTTATAGCTAATTGAGGAGATCAATGAACAGTTACTTTTACTTTCCAAAAGTTTCTTACATCATTCTCATAATGCTCTGCTGTAAATTAAATATTTGCTGTTGCAAAATCTCAGTATAAAAGAGCATAGAGACAACCCAACATATGCTCAGCAATAACCTGTGCAGAGCTAAAGAAAACCTTATATTTTTCATAGCCTGTAAACAAAATCATTTTAATGTTACACCGCTTTTTATTTCTTTGCAATCAAGAGTACTGATTTTATAGCTTTTCAAACT
Source organism: Penelope pileata (assembly GCA_013396635.1). Classification (NCBI taxonomy): domain Eukaryota; kingdom Metazoa; phylum Chordata; class Aves; order Galliformes; family Cracidae; genus Penelope; species Penelope pileata. The sequence continues at coordinate 237,846 of WBMW01006372.1, forward strand.
CCCATCACTTCTGAATTCAATACTAATCCTGGCATGAATGTCTAGGAAATAGATTGGATTTCTAACAGGAATGTTAAGATCCCAAACAGTGCAAAGCTTTCTGCACTCTGTCTTCTCTCTCATTCGTCCTATAGACCTTGCTAAGACTTCCCAAGAAGCTGGATTTAGACTTCAAAGGCATTATCTCCAAACAGTTGTCCAAAGAAGAGTTGAATGTAGAAGTAGATGACATTTCAGCAAGAAAATAACAAATAAAAAATTCCCAAGCTGATAATACATGGGCAAAGTATAAATAAAAAAGAAATTCTGAGAAGCTATTCCTTCCCATGAATTCCTCTATCGTTGAACTCTTCACTTAGGATACTGGCACAATATGTTATTCCTATCCTGTGTGTAACACCACTAACTGCAGCAGATGGAGGTTATGATGGATTGACTGAAGTCTAGCCTATGGCTTAATGTCTTAAGCCTATGGTCTTCTCGACATAAGGCAAACTGCCTTTTTAATTTTTTTCCCTCCTGTCTGGGCAGAACTAGTTTGAAAGATATTGTTGGCAGGTAAACAAGCAATCAGTAATTTAATCAATATATTTTTAAGGTGGTCCTTGAGCAAGCGCCTGTTATTATTCCTTATCCTTGCAATATCTGGAAATTACAGCTATTTGTAAATCAAACAGAAGTTCACAGTGTTAGGAGAAATGTTCAAAAGCATCCTTTTGCCAAGTCTTGACTCAAAGGATTGCTTGATTATTCAACTGTGGCACAGCCTGTTCATCAGTTCTGATTATTTACTATTTTACCATTAAGTAGTTTATCTTCTTCAACACATATACCTGTGTAGCTGTGACATGCCTAAGTAGAGCAACCATTATGAAGAGGGTCTTCAAGGTCTGCATACAGAATATTGATCAACAAGGTATGTTTGTACACTCTCTGACTGAATTAAATACAATAGTCTGGGGAAGAGATAAAGGTTCGCATCTGTAATTAAACTGAAAGCTTTATAGCCTTCCTTTGAAATCAGTTTTGTTAACATTAAGAAAGTTTTCAATATTTTCATATACCTAGTTTTGCATATCAAATAGCAGCAATTCTCAGGGACTAGCTGTCCTGGGATTGTACATTTTAAGGACAGATTTGCAGTTAAGGCATGGGGCTACTTTTCATAAAACTTGACATCTCTCAAGACTCCTGCTACAGGCTTTCCTTGAAACCTGTTGCAAACGATCTGGTCTGAAGGCCTGAGATTTTAGCCAATGGAGATATGATATTTCTCTGTCCAACAGATGTGTAGTGCATCTTGATTATATAGTGCCTTTAACAATGCTGTCAAGTCCATATATCCCAAAGTTATCCCTATTCTGTCTCTCCCGCTCACCAATTGATGAGATTAGTTATAAAAAAATACTAAAAGTGAAAAAAAAAAGTACTACTGAGAGAAGGGGTTTTTTTTGCGGGGGTTGTTTTTGTTTCTGCCATTACATTTAGAATGTAGAACATTCATAATTTCAAAGCCTCCTGTGGAACTGGTAAAATGGCAGCTTTCTGCTGCATTCCTGTGCATATGAAAAATTACAGCAAGCCTTCCTAAAAACTCATTCTCACAACCTCCATAGCAAGGAATAAAATTCTGTTCCAAAACAGTTAGCAAGCTGTGTTGGTACTAGAAATGGCCATGACTTTGGCAAACATGAAAATAAATAGTTGAAATGATAATGCACCACTAGCAATTCACAACCTGATAATCCTGTGGTTCCCTGTAATGAGCTTTGGCTTGAGTGCTTGGAGTGGCTTGAGAAGCCACTCCTTCAAAAATGCCTAATGTGAGAAAAGTGTAGAGCCGGCTGGGAAAGCAGCTAATCCTCAATCTTCTCTCTTTTTGTAATCTTCTTCTTGACCATTGGCATATCTAAAACGGAAAGAGGTTCCTTTGGAAGTGCTGGCAGACTGCGGCTCTGAAGCTTCTGCCTTTCCAACTAGAGCACACCTACAAAATCTGATTTTCCCCATGAAATCTAGAATTCTTATTGTACCGAAACACTGAACCTTTCATCAGCAAACTCTTCAAAACTGCATTACCCACAGATCCCAGGTGAATCTCCCAGTTAACATTCTTCTTTGACTGCATCTCATTAAAAGGAATGTTGTGTTAATGCTCATTTGAGCATATTAACAGCAGCACAAAGCACTATGATCCGTTACCAAGCACCAACAATATTTATCTTAAAGTCACTGACAGACCGATATTGCACATATGGAAACCTCCCACAGCTTCAAAATCAAAACACTGGTTTATGGATTAAGTTAGTTTCATACTAAAAGAAAAACTGAAATAAAAAGGCAGTTGGATTCTCCTCAGGATGTCAACCATCCACTGCCAAGAACTTGTATCAATCTTTCCAAATACATTCCAGCCATTTCAGAAGATTATTCCTTGAGATTCATTTTAGCTGATTGCTGCCGCTGGAGTCTTACTGGAAATCAGGCACATTTTAACATATTCCCTAATCTCATTCTGTGTGATTTTGCTCAGAATTGTTCAAGATCTCTGGAGCAAAAAATGCACCTCCGTTCTCAGGCTTCCTTTTTCCTTTTCATATTTCATGGTGTTTGAAAACGAAAGGTTTCATTCACAGATCACAGCAAAAAATCAGGTCATTTTTAAACAGCTAGTTTATCCAGTTTACAGGGTTTCTTTCCTGCTTTAATTTTGTTCTACAGAGCTCAGTTCATTATTCCACTATCATTTGCATTTATACGAGTAGAATATTTCAGAGTCTTTTCTTTTTCATCTTGTGATCTTTCCTGCAGGCCTCTGGTCTTCTTTCATTTCCTGTCACCCTCTTATCCAAAGTGTTAATCTTAGCTGTAACTGTCTCAAACGTTTGGTCCAGAAAGATCATTGAAGTCTGTAATTTATCACTTCCCTATTGTAACTGCAAGAGCAGTTCTAATCCTTATCTCATTGATAGCTACTTTGTCACCTTTTGGCTCTAAAGCATTCAGAGATGGCATTTGGTACATTAGCTGCAGATGACGTCAATGAGATTCTGAAGAAATAGATTTTCTGTGCTTTTTAACTGTAATTTCTTGGTATTAAAATTCTCAAACAATTTTGCAGTGGTTTCACTATTTTTTTTTTTCCCAATAATGAGACATCTGTATCAGATTTCATATTTTTCTGGGAAGATTTTTTTGGATTTGGAACTAACCCACAATTCATCTTTTCTGATGAACAGCAAGTCTTGCCCCATTAAGCTTCACCATTAAAACCAATTCCTTTCACAACCATCGTTTCTCCTATATGTGGCTGTGGGAAAGTTAGGCTTTCTGCTAAACCATCAGAGTTTGTGGCTTCTCAGTAACTATTTTACTGCAGTCCATGTCTAATCACAGTATACTGAAGAAGCTTAGCAGTGTGTTGCAGCAGACTACAAATTAGCTTTCTTTTCCATTAAAATACTCTCGTTTTATTCTTTCCTAAGTGTTTATCAAATTGACTGGCTGAACACTTGGACACTTGTGTGTTTTGTTTATCTAAATGATTGATATTTAAATGGCTTTAACTGCATTAATTCCACCTTTCCATGGCTGAGCAAATGTTTATTGCATCTTTTAAAGTGCAGAGGGAGCAAATTCATTCGGAACTCAGAAAATAATTTTATTAATTTGTGTCAAGGTAGTTTGGATTTCAGAGCTGATCTTATTTTTTAAAGATGTTGTGACAGCATAAGATTGTAAGACATCTACAGTCCTGTGAAAGCACCAAACACTCTAGCTAATTATGCTAGAGAAATCTGTAGATAGCATTGAGGCTACAAGGATAAACGTGCAGATGATGAAGAAATCACTGTCAGGAAAGAAGGATTATATTGTTTTAAGGATTAATGGGAGAGGGAGAGGGAGAGGGAGAGGGAATGACTTAATGGTGATCTTCAGAAAACCGTTAACAGTCTTTCCTATAGGCAATGGCAAAACTGAAACAGTTTTTGTCACTGACTTAACACGATAGAGGCATTTAGATATCCTTTTTCTCCATTACTGAGAAAGGGAATTGGAGGGACATCTGATTTCTTTCATCTACCTGCAAACTGTAAGCAGCAAAGCACTGAGCAAGCTATTCCTTATGAATACTATTTATGACTAAATTAATCTTCATACTGCTCATTGAACAACTTTGAAATGATCCTACCCTTCTGAATGTATGCATGATTTGTAAGGAATGGCTGAAAAAATTGACAAGTAATATTCCTGATGTGGATGGTAAATAGGATTGGACAGACCCTATTTAATAGTTTATGTTATATAGTTACTTAGGTCATGCAGTGTTGTTTTTCAAGTATTTTCATTCTTATTTTTCCTTTCTAATTGAATACTTAAAGCATTACTAACAGGAAAATCAAGGCTAATACTCTAATTATCAGCTAAACCTCACAATTACTCACAGTGAAAGTCCTAAAAGACATTGTTTCCTTTCAATTCTATGTACACTTTGCAAAGCTTTCAAAATGTTCTTTCACACTGAAAAAACAGATCTAGATTAAATTTGAAATTAGACTTGAAACACTGGTATGTAAAATGTTACAAAACAGTATTTTCAGTCTAATAAATGTATCTGGATTACATACTTATGGAATGTTCTTTCCTCCTATGATCATGGATGATAAGTAGATTTTAATGAGGAAAAAGCTAATCATTATAAAAATAACATTCTTTTGTCTCTTTTGTGACAGTAAGAATTCAGACAACAAAGAGAAGCAAATCTACGGCACAGTTTACAGCTGCTTAGGATTTGTCAAACTTTACTTAAAGGAATAATTACATTCTGGGACAAAGAATAGGACTGACATTCTTCTGTTGTAATAAGTGTTCCACAAAGGTCTGTTCTTCCTCCAGCCACCTCGTCCATTATTTGATGCGACTGAGCAAACACTCAGCTACTGCTATTATGTAAGCGTACATTATATAGTGTTTTATTTCTTCCCTTAATTAATTTGCCATGCCAGACACTTTCTTCAGTCAAGTATCTTCAACAGTTTCCTTTCAACATTAATATAATAATTATTGGCAGCCATATAAATTGAAGTGGGGGAGAGTAGTGATGATTTTATTTGGTGCTAAAAACATCTCAAAATTAGTAGCATGAGGGGTAAGAGGAAGGACGTTTCTTTACCTTCACCTACGAAAATTGACTGCATGGTTATATTGCATGTCATAGCATATAATACAGAGAAGGGGAAAAAATAAGGTAAAAGGAAGAACTGCAATAATAGTAATGGTGGAGGTTAACTGTGCATGCAGCTGGGCAAACTGATTTCGGGAGAGCTGAACAGGAGTTTATAGGCAAAGCAATTTCTTTGTGCTTTACAGTTATAGGCATGCCTTGTAAGTTGAGTCAGTGTCATCCTTGACAGCTTAGACTAGAAATACGAACGATGAATTCTTTTACTATCTTGCCTATACACAGCCAGGATACCTGATGCACATCACACGCGGCTACCCACCTCAACTTAGTTGGAAATGCACAGTTTCACTGGATGCTCTGGAACTGGCCTTATATAGTTGTCTTGGAAAGAAAACTAAATATCCAAGTTCAATGTTATGTACTCCACCATAATTCACACAGAATTTGTCATTGTATGAACTGAAAACACAAAGTTGCTTTGATAAATACCCTTGCACTTCATTTCACTGGTTATTGCAATTTAATGTTGCCAAGATTTCAACTTAGACCCTGAAAAATAACACAATAGTCCTCTCACCTTAAGGAAATTGCATAGGTTATCTATGTACTAAATGGATTATTTTTCTTACAGCCATTTATGATGTCTTTGCCACTATCTTTTTTGTTCGCTGCTTTTGTCTCTGAACTGATCTGCTTGGTTAGTATTTTTACTCTTATCTCCCTACTTTGCTTTATTTATTTATATATTTACAATCCATTTTTCTGGTTTTAGTAGCCATTCCTAATTTATGTGTTCATTTTGGATTAAGTCTGCTTCTCCATTAACTTTTTTCCTCCGTCTTTTGTTTTGTGTTTTTTTTTTCCTTATTCTGTATGTGGGATAGGCCAGTTTCCTTTTAACTGTTAGATTAGCCTCAAATGCCTAAAACACATTTCCAGATTATTATTCTAAAATTCAGTTTATAATGCAAAGTTTAAGAACAGCAATACTACTGAAAAAGAAAAGGGTGATGATGCTAAGCAGTCGGCACTAGGGCTTTTAAAACTAAGATAGCTGTACTCCAAGTCAGTATTTGATTTCTTCCAACTACCTGAATTCAGAGTGTCTCCCCCAAAACTGAACATTCCAGGACTATCACCTCACCAGAGGAAGTGGTGAAACAGGAGAGGTGAACTGGGTCTTGCTCACTTCTCAGGCAGCTACTCTCTAGCCATGGAAGTAAGCTTCAGCAACAGTAACACCAGAGTCCCAAGCAAAGAAAAGGACCTCTGCAGCGTCCTTCTGTCTCAGAGGAACAGGAAAACCTGACGTATTTCTTTCATTGTAGCACACGTGAAATGGAATAAAAACACCAGTGGTAAATCTTGAACCGCAACGGACTTGTATCATGACGTGATCGTGATGCAATCAGAGCATAACAGTATCCCACTCTCTGATTCTAGAAACTGTATAAATGTGAATTCATAAGATACAGATGAAATTATTCTAATTAGAAAGTGATCTGCACAGAAATGTGAATTGCACTTAGATCTCATTTTCTCTGTTGGTGTGAACTTAAAGGCAGAAGTATTTATATCCTAAAGGGGATAAAGTGCTTACCAACAAAAACATTTTATTGGGCTGAAGCAAGCAATAATACATAGCCATCACTGAGTCAGGCAGCACGACTGAGGCACAAAAGTTCATAGCAGCATCTTTGAGTTCAGGTGCAAGCTCCTGTTCTGTCCCCACCTGCTTCTGGTCTTCCACCAGCTGGCCCAGTCCCAGGATGGCATGCGAGCTCCCATCCAAGTCCCTTGGGACAGACAGATTTCCTGTGAAAACTCACAGCCCCTCAAGTCTCTGTTTCTAAGGAGCAAAGTTCAGGCACACCCAGGTACATTAGTGCCTAAGAAGATGGGGAAGTTAGGATAGTTAACACTTACTGAAGTCAACCTAGATCCACCTTTGAACATTCCAAATGTCTTTAGAAGCCTAGTACAAAACATTGCTCCATTCCCAATTTGCACCAAAACCCAGAGCTGTTACTCTCCAGCTCATTTCATAAGCAACAGATAAAAGAAAGATTAGTTCAGTGCGTGTTCCCAACTTATCTCAGTGTGCATTTACGGATTTCAGAAATTAAGCCTGCACAGAGTTCTTCCATAGTTTGTGTCTCTACATATAAAACTTAGTTAATTATCCCATAAATGCTGTTCTCTTCTTTATTGTTATAATTATTTCTTTACCTGATGTGGGATGACTTCAGCACTAAATGGATAGAAGGTAAAGAACTGAGTTCACCTTTTCTTCCTTTTCTTAAATTGAAAACAGCTTCAGTTAAGTGACAAGCTGGGTGAATGAATTATGGTTTTGCAGTCAGATCTAGTTTGCCTGGCATACTTGCTTCTCAGCTGCTTCCAGGAGCTTGAACAAAATGTAAATACTTAGCAGCCCTACTGCACAAAAAAATCTTCACTTGCTTTGTCATGCAGCATGTATCCAGATGTTTCCATGTACTTACAAAAAGAACTAATGCACAAGCAAATGGACTGATACAAGTATTACAGTAACATTAGTTGATTTTGCAGCTCTCTTTATTTTGGATATCAAATTAAAAGCTAAATCTAAGTGCTGACATACAAATAGAGAAGTCTGGCTCAGATTCCCAAATCATCTATATCATCTGCACATTGTCGAAGCGCAATCAGGGAAATCCGTATAGTACACTACCTCACTACACATACAAAACAGTTACCTGAGCTGGTTTCAGACTGAAAGAAATGCAGGCCCATCATTGTACGTCTCCTGGAATAATCAGCCACATTATGAGGCAAGGCTCATTAACCAAAGTGCAACTACCTTGCAGAGCTGCTATTATTCCTCTGAGACCTAAACTAGTGTTTCCAAAGCTAAGGTGGAACAGAAGGGATAATAGCCCTGAAAGCTGTTCAGCTATCAAAATATAACATCTGGCATGCAACGCCTGTATCGTCCTCTGCAGAACTAGTGGTGTAAGAATTGTGAATCTCAGGTTACAAAATTTTATATTCTTAGAGATATTTAAAACCTGACTAATTAAAGCCAGGAGCAACTTCTTGTATCTTTCTGTATCTTTGAAGGTAGCTCAACACTGAGTCAGAGTTTGGTCTTTCAGAGATCCTTTTCAACCTGTTGGGTTTTTTGTTGTCTTTTTTTTNCTATGACTCCTTCCACTTATCCCCACTGCTTTACCACAGCAGTTCCTACCTCCTTCACTTAAATAAAATGCAATTCGGGCCTATGCTCGAGATCAGATCATATATGTGATCCTACTTATAAAGCTCTCTGAGGATCCAGACCATCTCTACAAAACATCTGTGTTAGTAATATGCTGCATGATGAGCCAGGAGACAGAGGTGGAGTGGAGTAGCAGGACATAGGAATAGAGCAAGCTGAGATTGCTGCCAGAGACAACTTACTGTCAAATCACAGCTGATGTTCTCCAGGGAGCTATCCTTATGGATGTAACTCAATCCAATGCTGAATATTCAATAAGGTATGGTACATGGAAAAGCCTGATTGCTTTTTTTATTGTTTGAAAAATGTTTTTCTAACAAGGACCATCAATGGCACTCAAGGCTTTTGTACAAACTTTAAAACTATGAAGCAAAGAAAAGCCAAACACAAGCCAAATTGCCAATTACCAGGAAATAAAGTCCCCTTTCCTCACACAATGAAGTTGTTTGTGACTGAGTCTGTAAAGTGTTACAGCAACACCAGGAATGGTTAACAACAAAAGAGTTAACAATGATAATGATTTTTATAATCTTTGGTTCTGACTGCAAAGATTCCCAAAGACAGTTTGATACCCCTTAAGAACTTTTGTCCCTTTTCCCATGGAATTTAGTGCCTGTATTCCGTGACTCTGAACAAGAATGAGCCATAAAATGGATTAGCATAATCACAGCATATTTCTTCTCCTGCTCTTGACTAAGGAAAAAGTGCATGTTTACTGGTATTCATCACTACTGTATGTGAGGGAAGGAAGTGACAAGGGAAAATGCCCTCAAAAAGGCAATAGGAGGAGGTTTCCATCAGCACAAATGTCAGTGTTTTAAGCGAAAGGTAAGCGCATAGTTGCCCCTAATAATACCCTGCATATGGAAAGCACCATTTTAGAACATGTTAAACATGACTGTGTGAATGGGAGAGCGGAGTAGAGGGTAGAGAAATGGAGAGAAGGGCCAAAAACATGATTTTTAACAACGGACTCAGTGATACAGCCACACTTCAGTGCTGAAGTTCTAAAACAGTCAGGGTAATTCTGATCAAAGTCGTACTTTGGCTTCAAAATGAGTATTTATTCATTTAAGCTACAAGAAGTACTTTTTTTCCTCCTTTGCAGAAGCATTGCTTTAAGATTATGAACACAAAATCATGTTCAAAGGATCTTAATCTTAATCTAAAACTGATTAGTCAGAATTATTCTTCAAGAAATAGGTACACAGTCTGAATATGTTTGTAAAGCAGTAGCAATTGCAGAAATGCCCTCTTACCTCCACATATGCTGCACTGCAATGGGCTGCAACGGGTTGAGAAACCGAAGCAGCAAGAACTTCAAAAAATTGGATCTGGGCCTAAAGATAAAGATATTGGAGAACATATAGGTAGGATGTTTGGAACAAGCAAGCCAACATGGCTAGAGTGGGTAAAGAAGGGAGAAAGCATGAATTTATGTACCTCTTTTGTGCGGAAAGAGATGAGGTGGTATAAAATGGGAACAGGAGATGTAGTTCTCTGAAAAGCACTGAAGGATCTCTCCAGGACTGAAAGCAAGAGGAACAGGAAGCTGTGGGTCCTTATATGGTGTGGGTGAGGGGAAAAAGCTCTGAAGTTAGTGCTGTCACCAAATCTCTCTATACTCTGCTTGTATGGGATGTCCAGTGTCCCCAGATGGAAATGTAGAATATCAACTCTGTGTAGCCCCAAATGCTGAGTACACATGGTTACTCAGCATTTGGGGCTGAGTAACCCCATGGTTAGGGGACAGATATTGATAATTTTTTTGTTTGAGTTTAGAATGAGAAATTAGAACTTCAAAATATCAAACAAAAATTCAGTAAGACACTCATCTTTTGATTACAATAAATATTCTTTCTGGAGTTTTGCAGCTGAAATCATATTGGGTTTTGATTTTCATATTGAATGCACATATTCCAATTTTTATGTTTGCCAGGATTTAATAATGACATAGCCTATATGAAGGCCTTGTCATTTGCCACTGATTTAGGAGCTGCCACTGCTCTAGGATTTGGAACTGATTTAGGAATTGCCATTCTAACTGCTAACTGGAGAAGAAACAAACATTACTACTGTAATTAACATTTTAATTATTCTAGTAACAAATACATCTGGTAACTGGTGATTGGCAAACTATAATGTAATACACTAACGTATGCAAATTTATTCCCTTTTATGATGATTGATTCCTACGCAGTGCTTAAAATGTGATTTTGCTGTGGGTCACTTCAGTTTTGAGGATTCAGCATTTCAGATAGAAAAGTTTGCACTGAAAGTAACCACTCTGATTTAATTTTAACAGGCTTCCTACAGGAAAGGGCAATCCGCACAGCGGCTGCAATAAAGACAGTGTCTTTTCTGGGCACCTTTCACAGTAGGAGTATAGATATTTGAGAGCAAGTGGAGATTAATCTACTTTATTTTACACCTGCCCAGACTTACAGCTTGCAAGTATTCCAGCTCTATTCCTAATACTCTTGCTCTTCTACCAAAAGAGTCTAAATTTATTTTTTTTTAAACAGACTTTGAAATAAAAGTTAAGATGATAAAATCCAGCTCTTATACAATCTCTTTTGCAGTTTCTTTGCCTGAATTTCCTTGCAAAAGTACCATAAGCTTGTTGGATTTCAGATTTCTAACAGTTTAGAAATGGTACGTGTGTTCATTGTAACAATCCTACAAATGTTTCTACCATATTTTCCCCAGAACTATGTATTTTCAAGTTTCTTAGCTTTCTTTGAAGAATATTCTACACAAAGAGAGTTCTTAAAATCTACGTTTTACCATTTATTCTGCAATAACGTCAAACTGTACACTGTGATGATAAAATATTTTTCTTTAAATCTTAACTTTATTTAGGTTTATTTAGATAGAAATAGATAAATATTTTCTGCAAGTAAAGGGATAGTCAAATTATCTCAGCTGAGCTATGTTCAGTGTAGTGGAATAACAATGAATTTTACAATCTTCAAACATATTCCTTGTTTCTTTTACCTCAAAACAAATGGCATCTTTAATAAGGAGAGTTTAAAGAAATTGTAAGAAAAAATAATCTTTTTTCAAAAGGACTTATTTCATCAGGTTAAGTCTCAACTAAGGTTTTTTCTCCATGTGAAACCAGAGACACTTGTTTAAAGGCTTGTATCTTACCCGGCTCCCAAGGCTCACAGAGACATCCCTGATGATTCAGATGCTAAGTTTGATTCCATAATGAACTGCACTGAAGATTTTTTGGCTAATCACGTCAAATTAATAAAGGCTAACTTCAAAGGTAAACTGCATATACCTCTGCACACAAATAGGAGTGTGAACATCTTCATCTGATGATGAACTAATTCCTTCCAAAAAAAAAAAAAAACACAAAATGGATAGCCACAAATTATCTTCTAATGCACTAATGCCCTAAAAACCTAGCAGCTGCTCTTAGAGACAGATGATTAGGGAAGCTGTATGACACCTTCCTAAAAAAGTATAAGACAGAGTAAATTTTAGTTCTGATAAGTCAGCGATATTGGACTATTAGCAAAAGGAAACGATAAAGGCAATAACCATCCTTCAGTAGAAGATAGAAGCTATGATCATTTAAAGTACCTGACTTGATAAAACTCCCTCTAGAAACAGTCCCTGCAAAAGACTTAGATTTTACAGGACATAATCAGAGGTCATGAGGGGAAATAAGCTTCTACTACATTTTTATATAAATTACTATTATTATTTTAACATTACAGTCTTAGAACTACAGGCCAATGGCAAAATTACATCAAATTTCAAGAAATAGTGACATTTCACAGATGTACAGTGGGCCCCATGAGAAAATGGAAATGTACCAAATGCAGCAGATAAATTTACTGCTACATTTGCACTTCTCCCTTTTCTAAGTACAGCTAATATCACAAATACTGCAGTAAAGGTGTCAGTTCTGTTTAATATCTTGACTGGAAGCAATCCCCTGCTGCAATCTTGCATTCTACAATCTCTAACAACAAGGCAAAGTTGAACAGTGTTGTTTATGCAGATATATGGAGCCACAATTAGAGATGAATGTTTGACAGGACTTGATAACAGGATGACTGAAAACTAGTTGTACAGCAAGAATTTGCTTGAGCCCACAGGCAGTGAAATTCTAACTAATCACCATAAAGTCAATGCTTAGTGTTTTATAAGTCCACTATTATTTTTTAATGGGAAAAAAACTAGTGCTTCTGTCCTCCTGTGTTTCTTGTTGTTCCATTTAGCTTTATGTAATGTATGAAAGTTGACAGTTAAAACAATTAACTACTGACCCCAGAGATCTACTACATATTTTAGGAATGTGCAGCAATACTTTACATACTCAACCAATTCCTATTCTGGCAGGAACTTTTCCATGAGGGGCTGAATTAACAGCCAGTAATACATCACTCTGTTCTTTGGTTAATGAATTATAAAGGCTGCACTTTCCTCCTTTCTATGGGTAAATCTGAAACAATTTAAATGAACAGACTTCTGTTTCTACTGTCTCTTCATTACAGCACATGAAACCAGGCCTGGAGGGCAAGGCATATGAGTGGCTGAGTTCCCTTGGTTTGTTCAGCCCAAAGAAAAGGAGGCTGAGGGGAGGCCTCATGGCAGCCTACAGCTTCCTCATGAGGGAAGCAGAGGGACAGCCGCTGATCTCTGGTCTCTGGTGACACTGACACGACCTGAGGGAATGGCATGGAGCTGCGTCAGGTGAGGGTCTGGTTAGGGGTTAAGAAGAGGTTCTCCACCAAGAGGGTGGTTGGGCCTGGAACAGCCTCTTCAGGGCAATGGACATGGCATGAAGCCTGCTGGAGTGCAAGCAGCATTTGAACAATGCTCTCAGACATAATGTTTCAATTTTGGGTGGTCCTGTGTGGAGTCAGGAGTTGGACTTGGTGACCCTTGTGGGTCCCTTCCAACTTAGGATACTCTATCAATTCTATGATCTTCATTGCAACTTTAATCACTAGCTGCACAGTCATTCTCTGAATGCTTTGTTCAGTAATAACTTGGAAAAACCTATGCAGCTTATATTGCCAACAGCCAAATACCATCAGAAAAGGATGATGGAAAATAACATGCAAGTCCTGTAGCTAGTAATACATAACAGTGCAATAGTTACCAGAATGTTTGCAGGAGAAAAGAAAAACATGAAAATAGCAAGAGAGATACACTTATGTATCAAAATTCAGTAACAGAGAGCAGGCAATCTTCTACCAAATGTAAACTAAAATAGAAACAAACATTGCTAGCTTCATCTAGTTGGATTTACGAGCCATATTCCCTGTCATGCAAAAATATACAGAGGTAGAACAACCCCACAGGACATGTCTTAAAGGGACTGGAGGAGACTTACTGCATCTGGTCACTACAGATTCTTTTTGACCTATTCTATTTTATTTCTCCTGGATAATCATCCATTTTTTGAAACAGACTAAGTCCATTATATCATCTCATAATTTATGAGCACTAATCTGCATAATAGACCCCTAAAACACTGAATGACCATCTAACAGAAGCTGTACACATCAACATAAATCTCTAAAAAAATATGTAATGTAAGGTTAAACAGGTTTTTGCATAATAGTAGGTTCAACATATATGTACACTGCAATCACAGAGGTGACTGTATTTTAGCATAACAATGCGCTCTAGTGCTATTCCAACCAGAATAAGTTAATTCACCTCACACTTGAGACTACACTGTATCATCTTTCCAAATTCTTCCATCAAGGAAGTGTTACTCCAATTAAAGTCAGATAGCTACCAACACAAAATTGTCTTCCAGATAACTGAAATGCACCATTAAAAATATCTGCTTTCAACATAACTTTTTTCCCACTGAAATATTTCACATTAGATCTGCTGCCATGCTGAGTGATGGGAGTTGCAGATAGACATATCCTACACTCGTTCTGTGCTGTCACTTAGATTGCATACTTCTTCCAAAGGCATTACACCCTCCATTTTAGTGAGGAGAGACAGTACATCTTGGCACTCCTTTGGTCACTGAGCAGACAGAAGATGAAATACAGCCCTGAATCATGCTCACTAAAGAAAGTAAGAGCAAGAAAAACTCATGAGCAGAATTAACATTGAGGAGATCAATGGCATTAGAAAATCTAGAAGTTTCCAATGACTAACAATATCCAACTGTTCTGTCTTTTTACCCTCAAATTCTTTATTTTCTTCTGTAGGTCTCTAAAAAAAGTAACCAAAAGGCCATCTTTTTCTCCCAGGCCAGGTTCAAGTGAATGGTTTCAGTTGTTCCTGTGACTTACATGACTAAAGATTCCCTGCACTGACCAAAACACAGCATTATATGGCCATAAGTGAAGAAGCCAATAACCTTTCACATTCAGTGTGACACAATATTATTTTTAAAACTCAATCCTGAATTCTAGGGCAATAGTGGGAATTCATTAAGGCTCCTCAGAAACCCTTCATATCATGAATTCTTTGTCTAAAAACTCACATGAGGACAAATCTTACAGGCCAGAGACTATTCTGCTGTCGAGAAATTGCTATTTGTATGTATATTCCTCTTTGCCAGTTAGGTATGGGAAACTTTGTCATCTTGAGCTGAATCAGAATATTATACGCATCTCTATGATGTGCTGAGGCATGAAACACTATTCTTTGAGGATGAGCTCTCTGCATTATACACCATCAGCAGTGTAATGCTGCAATTGACTTCAGATCACAAAGATATAGACTGTATACATACCCAGTACCCTCCAGAATACAAAAAGTCTGATAACATCATTATGAGCAAAGTCAATGTTGGGTTTAATAGTCCAATAAACAAACACGAACTCTGCTTTTCCAGTTTACGGTTTTGGTAGATACTAAGAAGTATTAGTTTAATCAGGTAAGCTTAAGCAATTTACTAATTAAATGATATTAATTCATTTAATTATACCTTGTGCATATTCATGTAACTTGCTCAATTTATTCTTGTTTACAAAATACACAAAAATGGAAACCTGCGAATTTAGACTTTTCTACCTTGACAACAAGGTTTTATATCTAAAGAGTTGAACAGAAGGTGGATGCATGTTGTTTTATCATCTGCTACCACTGAGAAAAGTTTGGCTTTGTCATCTTCGTGATTCAGACAAGTGCAGGCCACTAGTAGATAGCTTCTCAGCTTTCTCTTCCTCAGAGTAAGCAAACCCAGTTTCCTTGTCTCTCCTCACAGATAATTAGCATCCTGTTTTCTCTGAACAACCTGCTTGGATCCTGTCTCATTTTTCAATATTCTTTTGCAACTGGAAAGCCCACAATTGGAGTCTTCCAGCAGTCTTAACAGTGCCAGAGAAACCACAATCTGTAACTTCTGTTGGTCTGCTGGCTTTGCTTTTCCTTACACTGCCCAGCAAATTGTTTCTTTATTTGATCAGAAAAGACTATCGACTTAAAAGAGTTTGACCCTTCTGAGTCAGCAATGACTGTGGAAAATTAAGATGGAATTGTACTTTGGTGCAAGCCAGAAAAATTAGTTCATCTGAGCTTCCGAATATTGGTTTGGGAAGTTCTGGTTCTCAATACTTTGTACAACTGTTTCATCAAATATTTAACAGGATTCTTTTCTCTTACTTCCCAGAATTATTTTCTTAAGCCTCAGGATAAGCTTTATTGAATCCTTAAGATACTGCTAAGTACCTCCAGAAATCTAGGCAGAGAAATATGCTAGCTATATTGTGATTCTTTTGAATTTTTTTCCTTTTTCTGTTCTAACCCTTTAAATTTAAGGGAGCAGCTTCTACCCCATTGCATCAAGCAGAGCCAATACCTTACGTCACAGGGAAGACACATACATTGTCTTCTCACAATTTTATATTGGCTCTTTGTTCATTAGCAGTCCCTCTTTTACCATTTCCTAGACTGAACGCCATTTAGTCCGAAAACATGATCACTGCATAGACACAGAAATAACACAACTGGCTCTGAGCAAAACTATGCAGCACTTTCTACAGGCTAAACAGAGCCTTTATTCAAACTTGGGTGGATGTATTTAAAGAACAAGAACATCAAAGGGTTGCCAAGTACACACCTTTTTTCTGCATCTCTGAAACATTTTCTTTCACTTGTGACAAATCTTGTGTCACTTCTTATTGTTTAAAAGCATATCTTGTCCCATTCCTTCTCTTAATTTGTTATAGCAAAAGTATTTCTGCAGTTTTCTGCTCTGTGTGGACTGACTGCCCTGCAAGCATCATAGCTTGATCGATGACACTCCCTAATCTCCATAGGGAAACATCTACAGTGCAGGCTTAGAGGACTGTATAATAAGCATTAAAACTTAGATTTGTTTACAGTGTGGCTACTTGGACACTTCCCATTTGCTTCACGCTTTGCAAATGGAGAAACAAAATTGNACAGGTCCATCCCTTTTGATCACGCAGGGAGCACAGGTGTAAACAATTTACATGTGCTCCCTTGGCCACCCACAGCCCTTAATCCTGCTGCTCAATTGCTAGTTCAAGTCATGACCTAACAGTTCCCCTGTACTTCATTTCCATGAAAAAAATTGTACTTCTTTGAGTTCCCATAACTGAAATGTGTGGAGAATTTTTTCCACAAGCTTTCAAAGTAAGCCCCTTAAAATGACCTCTGGCATGGGCTGGGAACCCCTGCTCAAGAGGCTGAAGACCTACACAGCTAAAGGCCTTCGTACCAAAAGCTGAACTCTGCCTCTTGCAGTACAGCTGTATACATGTGTATAATACATATATAATGTGTATGTATATACATGTAAGCAAGCAGACATCCTGCACATGAGGCACAGCACATGTGAGCGTCTGTGTGTTACTGATACTCCTGTTGCTTCAGCAATATCAAATTATACACCCAGAGAAGAACTCATTTTCCACTTCCAAAAGCAGTACAATAGATCACCTTATTATTCTGTCGTAAATTTAGTATAGGTTTCACCATGATTCCTTGAAATGCAGACAGCCTCTTTCACTCACAAATGAAACAGCACACAATGACTACCAGAGCTAATACTCCCACATACCAGCGTAATGCTTCAGTAAGTTGAAGAAGGAAGCTTGTCAGCCTTTCTTAGTTGTCATTAAGCTAAATGAAAAGTGCAGAGGTAGTGGTTTAGCATTCTGTTGGTCTTTGAATATGAAATGTTTTCCCTGCTAAAAGTTTCCTTTTCTTTTCTTTTTCTTGCTAGCAGTGCAAGCGGACGTTTGACAGCCTCTCCTTTGGACGTGATGCATTTAACATTTCTCATCACTCAGCTCTCCTGCAGCAAACAAGGTTAGAAGTTTGGACCACAATCATCCCAGCCACTTAGCCGTTCTTGTTGTGCATCCATACTGGGAAGTCCAACAGAGTATATGACCAGTGCAGGTAGCACAGCTACCTGGCTCTTACGCAGCACATCTCTTTAGCTCTGGGGTAAGACATTTGTGGGGAGAACAACTGCAGCAGTGCTCAGCCAATCCCTACCTGGCTGTGTGCACACTGGGGCCATAGTTCTAGGTGCTGCACTTTCTGGGTTCCAGGGTACTTTAAATTATTCTGGACACTGAACTGGTTTCTAGAGCAGGAAGCCAAAAATGGCTTCTTGGCTCCACATATTCTTTCACAGCACAGCAAAGAGCACAGCCATTGATCTGGGATTGTTTTCTCGCAGCCAAATTTTTGTCTCACCCTTCCTGATTCAGCATCCTCCAGCTCCTAGTATCCCATTAACCATAACCGCTCTCTGCTTTCAGTCTTTTTGAAGAGATGATCACACATCATCTGAAACTCCATCTTTGTGGAAGGTTCTCAAAGATGTCCTATGCACTAGGAAAAAAGACATTTGAGGCAGTCAACTCAGCAACAGTTGATCTGAAAAGAGAAAAAGGCACAGTATCCAGGCCACATCTCACTGATACATATTAGGTTTAATAGGGAGCTGGAGAGCAGACAAAATGTTCTTGTTCATAACACAGAGGGATGGCATTGTACACCTTTGCCCTGCACAGCTTTCCAAAAGCAGCACAGCTGTGTTCCTCATTCCCTACCCAGCCCACCTTGCCCATCCCTACCCCTACACCTCAGTCCAATGCTTGCTTGTTGATTGCATCTTTATATTCAATGGCATCATGTTCAGTCAGTTCATGGCATATACTGGCTGCTTCTTTTAGCCAGGATTTGTAACTGTATCTGCAAAGTTTTGGACAGCTTTTAATTACTAACAATCCATATGTAATTTCTCATGTTAAGAAACAAACAGCAACTGTTCTTATTGCCAGCTATCAGACTCTGATATTTATGGTTTTCCTTTCTGAATCAAAAAAGGTCCAGCCCTCACACAACTATGACAATTGTCTCATCTGGAGCTGGGAGCACTACTTCACGTAATTTTCTTCCTCTTCCCTGAGCTGCCTCTCTGGAGCTTCCCCCCTCCACAAGCTCCTTCTCTCTCTGCTACTGCTACTTCTGCTGCCCTAGCTTCAGCTGGCTGGCCCTTATATTACCCCAGGGGGAACACCCCCCCACACAACCCTTCCAGTCACAGGGCTCATCCATTCTGGAGCGCCCCTGCAAACAATCTGCCCCTCGACCACATGCTCAGTCACCAGTTCAGGCCATAATCAACAGTTACTCTACACTTTCAAATGCAGAAAGGAATACGTCCAATCTCTCTATGGCTAAATCCAACTCCAGATGATCTTGTTCTGGAGCAGAATTATTGTGGTGGATTTGCGAGCAGAACTCAGTGCCTGGAGTTTACTGTTTTAGAAATAGCTACACATGACAAATTACCAGTGTCCTGGACAAAACCATACATCACAAAATACCATGCTTAATATCTATAGGTGGTGATCTTCTACCCCCTGCTCTTCTTTCTTGTTTATCCTCCACATAGATACATTCTCCCAAGGTCTTTCCACATCTTTTATCAAATATTCCCACTGCAGAAGAGTCATATTTCCCTTCTAATTCAAAAAGAAATAGATGGTACATCAAAACCTTGTTTTTTAAAATGGTATTTTCATATGTAGAGCAATAGATGTGTATGTAGCTTTATATACAGGTGCAAGTGGAATAAGGGATGCCTCTCTCTCTCTCTCTCTCACCCTGTTATGTTCAATTCTCATTCATATATGCTCTGTAAAATAAGGCGTATTTCAAGGTATTGTAATATAGCTTTTCTATCTGTCTTTATAGCAGCACACTCTTTTTATTTGGTATTAATACCTCTAGGCAAGTGAAAACGCCTTTGGCATGTGGCAGTGAAAAGTACCCAGCCTGGTTTCAATTAGAACTAAGAATTCTAACAGAGTGTTTAAATGGATTTTTAAGTGGACTGCAATTAAGGTTCTCCAGTCAGGAAGGTCCGCTGGAGTTATTTCCCTTAATCCTGATGGCAGAAGTAGTTCAATGTTGCACAGTCAGCTTGACAACAGTGATATACTAATAAATAATTAACTATGAATGCTAAAAGTCACTTAATGCTGACCTAATTATCTTATTCCTTTACAGTATACTTCATATTTCAGCTAAAGCTTGCTCCCATTACAAATTGATAATGTACAATTGAATTTCATGTCTCTATTTGTCCTCCATATGGACTTCTTCAACATACTTTTACACCCATATCACCTTCTGCCTTCTGAGTCCAGCCTCGTAGCACTGCCTTTTGAGCATTTAGTCTTAAAATATCACGGTTCTCGCTCCTTGAGGTACTTCAGTACATCTCCACCACGGGTTTATCTGAATAATGAATCTGGCCATACTGCAGCATACCAGAGATGCCTGATTCATTTTGTGAGCCTACTGAAGTGTCCACAGTGGCTCTATATTGACTACAACCAAGAGGAAATCAAGAAGTCTAGATCAACTGTCAACCCACAGCTTCGAGTCTACAACCATCTACAACCTACGGGGATTTAAAAACATCATCTGCAAAAAGCCTTTTGCTCACACAGGACCCTTTCCAGGCTTCTCCCACGAAAGTGTTCACATTTGGACATGACAGTCTTTTATAAACATTTACATTTCTTCAGTCCACTCCAATCCAACTGTGGGCAGTGGTTTTCCTTACATTATTACAATCACAAGAAAGGTTCCTTGCAGGCAGCTCTTAAGTGCTTACACACTGAATAAACAACCAATTATTGTGAGAGTAGGTTTTCTCTTGTCAACAGAAATCATTGATTGCGGTGGGTGAGCTCTTAAATCATTAATGTCCTGGGACAATACTATCACTTAAATTCCCTATTTTAAGGCCTCACTGCTGACCACTCAACATCTCTGCATTTACAGGACTGCCACTGAAAAGTTTGTGCAGTAAAATCAAGGGAGCTTAATTGCAAGAACCGTTTTGTTTCCTGGTATTCACTGTCCTTCTTATATTCTTTCTAGCGCTGGCACATTTCCCTCCACATTTACATGTATGGCACATATCTGCTTGCTGACTTCTTCTAAGAACTAGTCGCTTAGTCACTAGTCACCTTACTTTCATTTTCAAAAACTGTTGAATTTGCAGATACATCTCCATAACTAGGACAATAGAATGAAGCTGGCTCAGTGGGCTACAAATTACACTTTCCTTCTCTAGCACAGCTCCTTTGTGCTGCAGGAAAATCATTTCCTATGAAGACAGGAGCTATACCAGCACTGCCTTCCCTTAGGGTGACACACAGGAAACAAACACTGTTAGTTGCTGCTCTGAGCTCTCCATGTGTAACAGTTGTTGCGGGGAAACGTAGGCTTTTGAGGTGTAGTTTAATAGGAACCAGCAGCAATTGAAATCAAAAGGGAAAAAAAAGTGAAAGGGAAAAAAAAGTGAAAGGGAAAAAAAAAGAAGAAGAAGAAGAAGGAAGGAAGAAAAGAAAGGAAGAAAGGAAGAGCTTTTTCTGGGCTGTAATCTAAAATATTGGTCCCAATTCCCAGCTACAGTCATACTCAGATGAGTAAAACACGGGTCCAAGAATAGGGCATTGTAAGCAATAACCCTTGGATATTGATGAATCAGGCCAAAAACTAGTGTTGTCTTAAATAAAAACAACAAATGGATCACTTTGTTTTAGACCAAGGAGCCCTCAGAGGCTTGCCCCTCAGCAAGTTCCCATGGGAGCACATCCAGACTTTCTCCCATCTACGCACATGTGCACACCACCAAAATTCACTGAGATTGAGAGTCCTCAAAGAGTTCACTCAGCTGGTTTTGTGTTTAACTTATGCCATAGGTGAAGCCTCAGGTAGTTGTTCTTGGAAGAGTTACACAGATTTCCTTTCTGTCCACGCTTTCTCCTTCTTAACTTGACCTTGCATACTCTGGCTGCTGTTTGGTTAACTTAACCTAAAGTAAAACATTGTTTTTTATTGCCTTGTGAAGAAGTATCTTTGCAATTGCTTCCCTATCTTCTCTTCATTCTGAGCTTTCTGCAATTACAGCATAAGTGACAGCTGCATAACTAAGATTAAAGCAAAGCCAGAAAGTCTGATTCATTGGTGGAAATTTTAACTCTTCCTTAAACTAACAGGTGAAGTAGAGGAAGATGGTACAGACAAAGTGAGAGCTCTGATGCTTTCTGTTCCCCTCCTAAAATGAAGAAAAGAGTGGGAGGTTATGCAAAAGAATGAATTTTAGGATGTGAGGATAGGACAAGATTATTTGATACATGGTTTTCTACTTAGGTAGCTCCAAAAGTAATGCCTCCTATTTATTTCCTTGGAAACTACAACAAAGAGCACAATAATGCTGTTTCATAGAGCAAATTTTCAGCGACAAAACACTTTTTCAACAGAGTTACCACCCACTCCCTCACTGTGCTCACACCCACTGTTTGGTCTCCAGAAACATTCAGCAAGCATTGATGAATGATGCTGGGTGCCATTTTTTCCTCATGGAGGAATTCAGTCCTACCCCTTTGCTCCATCCGCACTCCAATGTCAGACGCCATTTGGTCAGAGTGCCCCTCTGCTGCCGTCTGTCACACGGCAACAACATGGAATGGGATATTGGTGGAAAGGTTCAATCTCTACTGCCATACCAGCAGCATCTGCCTCTGACGTCATGTGCCAACATGATGAAATAGGAGGCATTACTTTCAGAGCATCCCTAGTACTTTGCTTTAACTGCAGTAGTTCTACTGCCATTTGTACTCTGAAAATAGCAATCATAAGGCTGAAAGAGAAGCAGAAAAGAAATAATGCTCAAGAAGAAAAGAGAAAAGGCATGAAACAAAGAAGATGAAAAGTAGAAATGAGTTTAGTGGTTTACATTATATATTTTTTGTTACAAAGTTAATTCCTGTGTTATGTGGTTTGGCACCTTTGCAGTTAATGCATTGTTTTCAGCACAGTTATTTCCTTATAATGATATTCAAGCTATAGTTTATGAATCTGATATTAACTCACAATTGTTCAAACTGTATATTAAGAAACCGGTATTAAAATCTTCTGTTCATACCAAAATTGATCTATCCTGGATGGAAGAAAATGAAAAGCAAATTGTATTCAAATGGATTTGTAAAAGCACAAATTTGCGAAGGCAGAGCCCCAACTACATCTTGTAGTTAGCCTGCTGCTAAGCACTCTACTGTTAAATCTATAATTATGTCATTAGGCGGTTAGTTGCTAAATGATGGTGGGCTTCAAGGACTTTCACTATTTTCTTCCTGCTCTTACCTGAAGTTTCTTCTTGGTTGTTAAAATATCTAGTCATATTATGGAGTCGCCTGCGGACTTTTGTGTAGTCTTGATTTTTAATAAATCATGTTTAAACGAGAACTCTTCAAATCTGAGTTAGCCTTATAAGCAGCACAGGGAACTAAAAGGTAGTGTAGATCTACTGTGAACCAAACCCAACACAACACCCTAGAACTTCTTGCAAAAGGAAAGCCCTAGTCTTTGGCCACCCCTAATCCTGAAGTCTGTAGGATATTCTCTCAGCCTTGTTTATTGTCTTTTTTTGTTTGTTTGTTTGCTCTCCTACCTTAGTTTCTGAACAGTATGAAAGGCAAATTCCTTTAGGTACTGTTATACCATTATCTCTTTACTAACTAAGAGTGGTAGTTATCTCAAAGCTGTCCTTACCACCCACTTGGGCATAGTAAACAGCAGATTGTGCTTCAACTCTGAGCATTGCCTACCCTCATGGCTTGAGCGAGGAGTAAAATGACCTCTAGGGACAAGGCCTATCTTTGTCATCTGCAGCTTTCCTTGTAAAGCTGGTGGACACTTGAGCATAATATGCATGGCTGCAGACTGAGGTGGCCCTGAAGGAGAGATAATGGCCAGGTACAGCTGGTTGTCATTTGCTCTCAGCCACTCAGCATGCCACTGAGTGAGAGTCGATGTGGCTATTAGAGTTTAAATGGAGGCTGAAAAGATGATTTTGTGGAAATGACAGTACCCATATCTAATGGCAACCAGATTGCTGCTGTGACAAAAGCAGCAATATGCCTTCAAGAAGACTTCTTTCTCAACCAATACTGAAAAAGCTTTTCTTTTCCACTAGCCTCAACAGAGTATGAAACAAATAGCTGAGAACATTGTTCTAAATAACCTGACAATTCCAGTTATTTGTTCACAAGCTGCACATTGAATCACCTAATTAAAAAAAAAAAAAAGCTTTCCTTTTGTTTAGGGAGGTGACAGCAGTGAATTATAATAGGACTACTGGGAGTAGCAATGATTGAAACAGCAAGCTAGTCCATGCTGCTTGAGGACTATACTATTCAGTACACCACTATTGTAGAGCTTGATGAGACAGGGAAATGCAAGAAATTGTAAGGCTGTAACCTTACAAGGTAGGCCTAGTTTTGCTGAGCAGAAACAGCAGGAGAAATAAATGTGTAGTCTGTCTCAGGAGATACTCTTTAGGTCTCTTTTCTTCATTCTAAGTCTGTCATGACACACACAAAATGCTGACGTTTTGTTCTTGTTTGCATGACACTGTTCCAAAGACAGCTTACAGCAGCAGTCTTTAACAAAACTGTTAATGCAAGTAATTACTCTTAGATGATAAATTCTCTATTCTGTCAATATACCTTGAGAAATGCCCATTAAAAATCTCAGAAGACTCAAAACAAAAAATATATTAATAGGGACATAATTAAGTACTTATTGCTTTTGTCATTTAAAACAAGCTAACCAGATGGCAAGGAAACATCTCGGAGTCTTTCAGTGGGCTATTTAGATTTAATTAATATACAGTAACTAGCTCATTAAAGCTAAGCTAAATGTTTATTTCAGACAAATTGTAACCTCTTTTGTATTAGTTTCCATTTTCAGTAGCTGGCAGAGCAACAAATTACAGTTCTGAAAGCTAACAAACAAAATGTCTTAGAAGTTTATTCTCTCTGATCACCTCTACGGTGAAGAACAAAGGGCAGAAAATGAGAGTAGGGCAGAAAATGAGAGTAAACTGGGTGGTGTTACCCCAAAAGAAGCACAACAAACAAACTATTTAAGCCACAGGAAATCCCTTCAGTGTCAAGTTAGGTGAGTATGGGAAGTAACCAGTCTGCAACAGGAGCCCTCTTGACCAGCAGGCCATCCCAGTGAGTCATTCACAAGGAAATGGGCACAGCCTCTGCTACAGCCTGCAGCTCACCTTCACCCACCCTGACTTAACAGTAGCAGGACCCAAAGAATCAAATCAGAGACAATAAGAAAGTGAAACATCAGGTACGGAATAAAGAAGAGGTCAAAGTCATCAGTTTATATAGACATCCACGAGGACCTCAGACACATACACCATCACACCAAATTTCCTCTACAGAGAGCACTTCTTTCAGAAGCTCTTTAGAAGGATCTTCACAGACACATTTGCACAGGTTTCATTCCTGAGGTTTTATCATGGCAAGGAAAAATGTAACCTAGACTATATAAACCAAAAGATTTTCCTGGAGAGGAGGAATTTTAAATGTTTTATTTTGTGACTAAATATTTTCCATGCAAGCTGACTTCAGAGGTATACACTGCTCACATTCTATTTAGGATCCTTACTCACATTAGATCACTTAGGATTCTTAAGTGATCACATGTTATCACATTAATCGTTTATCACATTGTCACTTATCACATTAATCACTTAGGATTCTTACTCACATCTCATGAACATATTGTAAGTACACTCTTTAACTAAAAGCCATGCCACACAATAAATTAACTGTAATAAAGATATTAAACATAGGATAGTATCTAGTGAAGGAGTACTCTTTCTTCTTTAGCTCCACTCAATCTAACATCTACCAAGAGCAGCTGTGTTTAAAAGTTTGTAACTATAAGGCCGGTTCTTCTCTTCAGAAAAGTCTTTCCTGTACTATTTTGACTAAAAGGTCCTTCTGACATTCCAACAGCAGAGATTTATTCTGGAGCTTATTTACTTTTTACTGTCATCTTCCAATACGTATTACCAAATATCACACTACTTAGACTGTTGTATATTTACAGATGTATTTTGTACAGTTTTTCCATCACTGAGCTAAGAGCTGATAAAAATAGAGCTCATGCCTAAGATCAGGTCAATGTTTAGAACTTCTGCCAGCAAAGTGGGCAAAAAGCATGATTTATTTACATTTGTATGTCAGAAATGTAGATGTATTAATACTGGAAAATAAATCTCATTAAAATACCTTTCATTTGTGTGACTATTGCGATTAACACTAGAAAAAACAATATTCTTCTCTGATGTGTTTTCATCTCTTACAGGAAATTTTTCAGATGTAAGAAATCCAACCAGTCATGCCAAGCTTAGAGGAGTCTTCATTTGCTGTTGGACTCCTCAGGATGTATATTTACATCTTGTAGCATAGGAGCACCAAGAGCTATTTCGATTATGTTAAGGGAATAGGAAGAACATTAGTGAGGTTATCATTTTTCCTTTTTTTTTTCATCTTTTAAATAAAAAGTCTTCTGTATTCAGATTTTGAGTTCCTATTTAAAGTAGACATATCAAAATTCCAAGACTGTTTTACTTTCCTACCTCCACCAAAGTACAGGAAATGATATGAACAGATGCATTTTGATTTGATTACCAACAAAATTTTGACACCCATATGCTACAGACAGTATGCTTAGTTGATTGTTTGAATCAGGCTGCTGGCACGTTGTATGCCGACACAAAGTATGATAGATTTTGGCTGGCAGTGCTTAAATGTCATGTGTGAAGAAAGGAAGGGGTTGCCAAACTCAGCAAGAGATAGAGGAGAAAGAGCTAGCAGGGATATCCTGACATTGTGAAACCAACAGGACACATCACTCAGGGCCACTGAGTTGCCTTTCCAGTGAGCAAGCAGAATTTTTTAGTCTCCAGTTCCAGATATGTTTCAATTGCTATGGCAAACGTCATTGCTACGTGCACAGCAGCAATGCAGGAAATACCATGCCAGTGAAGCACTTCAACATGTCTTTGTCAGCCACCTGTACCTGTAGTTCAGAGAAGGGGGAAAACAACTTTACCAATAAGTAAAAAAAAAAAAACCAGCACATCAAGAAAGAAACAGATTTTTTCCTTTGCTCCCAGTCAAATCCTTACAAAAACATTGGATAAAACAACTAGGTCATCTTCTGCTAGATGTCTGTTTGCAAATTAAACAAGAGTTTCCACTGTAGGATTACTGGGTAGCACTGACACTCATACAGACATAGCAAGGGACAAAGAGCTTTGATGGAAACATATCTAATTACTTTCACTTACTAATTCAGCTGTAAATATGACACATTTTCCATCAAAAGTCTGCTCTGTGGGTCTGATTCTTATCTAGTGCACATCAGCATGGCTTGAATTTAGTCAATAGAGCTGTACTAATTCACACTGCTCTTAGATCAGGAGCATTGATTCTTTTACATGATGTTAGAAAGCCCTATTCTAGTAAATTTATGAGCCATTGATTAACAATTTTTTACTGTCTTAAAGTAAGTAAATTTGTTTTCCCTATTTTCTGGTAGGAAATAATACTATTCCTGATTTTTTTTCCAAGCTGATGCATTTCTTATTCACCTCTCAGCTCCAGTATAATAAAAGTTGCAGGCCAATGTTTGTTTAGAGCAATACATGTTCTTTTACAAGCTTTTTAACTGGCCTTTTTTCTTGGCTCTTCCAACTATTATCAATAATTTTTTTTCTGATTATTGTGGTTTACTGATTATCTCTTTTCTCAAATATTGAAAATTGAGGAAAAATAACCCACTCTAAGTTTCTCTTAGTTTCTCTTAACCCACTCTGAGTTCTCACCTTTTTCATCATACAGTACAGTTCTTCTAACAATTTTTAAAGAAATCTTTGTGCTTCCTGACTTGTTCCTGAATCTTTATTTTTTTTCATTCTTCTTGTTTTGAGCCTACACTCTACATGAATACACTTATCCTAGTTCTTTCTGTCTCGATTTTGTCTTTCATTTCATCATTTTTTTTCATCTTCAGTGATATTTTAAATGATTTTTCAATGTATATTTTTATAATAGAATGTTTGAATTGTTACTGTAACCTGTGTGTCCAATAAGAACGCAAGGGTGAGGTGGAGAGGAAAACTTTCCTCTTCTGATTCTAAAAGCTTTCTAATCAGTACCACCAGGCAGTCAAAATGAACAATTTTAGAAGACATGTATTACTAGAGATATATTTTTCAGCTTGGCATAGGGACTGTATCTTAGATTATTGCTATGCTTTGCATTTCCTCAAGGAAAGAATATTAACATGTGATTGATATTTTTAGGTAATTTTGACCTAATGCGGCCTCACCCATTTATTTTCCCATAACCTTTGAAGCCAGTGGACTTCTCTGGGGTCAGTCGGGTCCCCTGCCACCTTCTAATGAACTAGAATCCAATTAGCCTATTCACAAGCTGCAGAGCAGATGGACAGCTGCAAGTCCTACCAACTGGCAAACTCGTGAGTCTGGCTAAGCCCAGTGCAGTCACTGTGAGAACAAGGGAGCCAGATTGACCAAAGAGATGGCCTGGCTTGGAACACTTAGGGATCAGAGTGATTAGGCAGACTGTCTAATGAGCCATTTGGGCATAAGTACATCCCAGGAAGCAAAGGAGTCCAGAGGTATGGATACAGTAAGCCAGGACATTTGGAGACGGTCATCCTGCATCCCTGGCAGGTGGAGAGAGAGGCTGGCTACAGAATGAGCAGGCAAAAGGAAAATGAAAACCCTAGGAAGCAGCACTGCTGGCAGCATCTTCCCTGAGTGTTGAAGAAATTGACAGGCCTTTGCAAAATACTTCAATCCATCAAAACACCATTTTCTGACATACAAATGTTCTGTGAGAAAATTGAGTTCCAAACTTTATGTTTGTGTTACAAATAGCAGAAAATTATATTTATTCCTTGTCCCTAATGGAGTGCTGAACTTTCCAGGCAGATATAATTTTACGCATCATCATGTATCTAAAAATGTATCACGAAAGCAAAAAGATGCAAGTATTCTTCATGGTTTGATTAGAGATCAGATAGTTCAAAAAGGAACTCAGTACTGCCCCAAACAAGTGTTAAATAGTTAAAATTCCTCCCACCCACTCCAGTGTGCTTCTCCCTGCAATGTGCATGTATCCCACAGCTGATAATTCAAATACTCATAAACAACTGTAACACTGCAGAGACCAGATACCAGAGACAGTGAATCATAAGAAGCACAGAGAAATAAAACAAAATCGATATGGAATTTCACAACAAAGCAGCGATGGGACTAAGTAGGAAGGGTATGTCTGAGGAATTACACTATCAGCTCTTGCCTACAGAAGGAAGAATTATAGACATGCTGAATTTTGGACTTGATATAATAAGGAAAGCTGTAAATAAAGTACAAGATTCTAGCCCATTAGCAGAGCAGAAGTGCTCAAGAAGCTTCCCTTATGCACTTGCACTGTGTCTCAGAGAGTCTCAGTGCTGAGACATGGCATCTTTTTCAAACCACTTTCTGTCCTAAAGTGTCAAATATGTGTAGGGCTGCTTCCCCAGCTGAGCAGAATACAATGAGCCAGGTTAAAGTCTCAGCTGGCCTATGATCACATTACTATCTACATATTTTCTTCATTCCCAAGGCTTCAAATTAATCAAGAATCCAAATAACTGGTGGCTAAAATTTTCAGAAACAATCAAGATTCAGGGTGACCCACTTCTGGATTTGCACTTGAAATAATTCAACAGAGTCTGCTGTGGTCCTCACTTAAATTCACGTTTCTTTTGAGTTTCTCAAATACGAGAACTCAAAGAAAAAAAAAAGAAAAAGGAGATACATAATTCAATAACTGATTTTGAAAAAATAACCCTTAAGACTGCAAAGGCAAAATTTACCATCTGTGTATCTCCCTTGCTAGCTATAGACCAGAACTTCAGCACAGCTTCAGTTCATTTACTGTCACTCTCTCAATGGAAAGCATCCCAGGCTTTTGTTAGCCATCTGTATAACAAAGGACAGCTGTGGCTGAGGCTATGTAACTATCCATGCAGCTAAGAACAGTAAAATAAGAAGGCACTTTTATTTCCAGGACAGTGGTTTCTGTTGCCTCAGGGCTCATGCACATTCAAGCACTGGTTTAATCTCCAAGTTAGTTTTCTTCATTTGAAAGTTAATTGCCAAAATGTTTTCACTTAAGGACTTGCTACATAGATGTTCCTTTTCTGAGCTGATCTTGAGATCTAGTCCTAATTTTAAATAGTGTGGTAAGGCTTTTAAAAATGATAATAGATATGATCAACCATTTAACATTTGGCTTGCAGCTTTGGTGATCGGGGATCATGTTCGCCCTGGTAATATTTTCAAAGATAATTAAGAATAATCTTAGTCATATTTCCTCTCAAGTATTGCTGATGACCTACATTTTACAAAAATCTTATACAAATACTTTCATATACCTCACAGAATGAGATTTGTGTTGCCTTTTCTGATGAATCACTCTTTGATGGGTTCACAGGGTGCATTAAAGAGCTCAGAAGTGGTGAAGCTGAACAGTCAGTGAGCAGGCTGCAGGGGTGGCCTTAGAGATTTGCTTGCCCAGCTCTCATTCTGTTGTCGATCTTAAATCTCCCCAAACACATCCAAAAAGACAAGTGTTTAGAAAGTGTTCAGAGAGGAGACGTTCATTTATTCTGCGCAGGGCACAATGTGGGAAATCTCCACACATCAAGCATACCAAGTTTGTACACAGGCTTCTATTTATAGTCAAAAAGTTTGACACCCACAAAATACGTAAGTCATACCTACCTGCTATATATTCATAAGATTTTTTAAGTACAAGACTACACAATGTCTTTGAAACTTTTGCATTTGTGCAGATGTCTTTGGTCTTTGTCTGTCCCTCTGCACCTTACAAGCCATAAAGTTTCATTCTGAAATTTCTGCGTCAGCTCCTATAGTCTTTTTACTGAAGACACTGAATATAACATTCCTGTTATACATGCCTACCTGTGCAACCTGCTCTAGGGAACCTGCTTTGGCAGGGGGGTTGGACTCGATGATCTCTAGAGGTCTCTTCCAACCCCTACAATTCTGTGATTCTGTAACTCTCATTTCATTCTTAAGACATAGAAAGGCAGTTTTCAGTTATTATCAAACTAGCCCAAATACTTGTAGGGTTTCTTGCAGTTTGTGCTCAGATTTCACACAAGCTTCACAAAGACAGAGCAGTCAGAGATGAGAGGAACCAAGGCTCCAAAGGGACTGGGAGTGAGAGCAAGCTGTGGAGGGCACCTGGGAAAGGCTAGCATCAAAAAGAGATCTTGGGATAAATTCTCAGCTGTTTGCAAAATTAATCACATTGCAAACCAGTAACTCAGAAGTTAAGTGCATACAACTACTAATTGTCTTCTCTTTTCCATTTATTTTTTCTTTTTTCAACCTGACTTTTTTCTTTCACTGTTCTCATAACTCCGCACCAAATGCAACACAGTCAGGATAGAAAAAGGGGAATCAAAAGCGTCCAGGGGAAGAAAAAAGACAAACCTGACTCTGACTGTATGTTACTCTATGCCTAAATCGTGTAGCAGAACAAATGGGTATTTCAGGATGTAAAGAGTGTGATTTTAGTCCCTCAATTGGCAGCAAATACAGTATTCACATTCCTCATAGTGTTACCCAGATGGCACTGCATCTATATTTCGAAGACAGTGGATTTGCACATATAAAATTGAAGGACAATGGATTCACTAAGGAAAAATGGGGTCAGTGACAGTTTTAATTGCTGGTTGTGATCTTCAAAAAGTAAAGAATCCATCTGACATATAGTAGAAGAAAAGATCTAGCAAAGAAAATAATAACAACAATAAAGGGAAATGAAGTAATACTGGAACAACTATAATAAGCATATTAAACCTTAGTCACAGTAAACACAACACCAATGTTACCTCAGATACTCTTCAGGAAATGCTTAAGGTGAGGGAAGCTGAGCTATAGAGCTGATTTCCCAGGTGTTGTAATGCTGCCTCAGGCACTGGCAGTCTTTGGAGAATGCACATCCCTCTAGTTCTGCGAAGCACAAGCTTTGCCCTGGCCTCTGGGAATCATCCTCACTCTATAACCCAGAAAATACATCTTCATTCCAGGAAAACCAAAAGCATTTAAGAAGTGATGGATAGCTTAAAGCAGGTATGATGTTATTAATCCTGGAATTTTACCCTGAAGAGCTATATCAAAACGATGCAGCTACACAGAAAAATAATTTAGCAGCAAACTCACCAAGAATTAAAATTTTATACCAGCCTAACATCAAACTACTGATGAGACTAATAAGCTGTGCAACTGTTTTTTTTAAGAAACTGTGTGCTGTTATGGACAATTGTTAACTGAGTGTTTACCTCTGGACTATGGTACACCTAACTCCTCTATTTTTTTTTTTTTATTTATGATCTTTTATAGATAATATTTCTGACATCTTGGTCTTTTCATCTACACATGATAACATTGTAAAAAGAGAAGACTATTTTCCTAACTTTCCTCCCTTAAACTGACCAAGAGACAAGTGGTCCACTTTTTTGTTTTGTGGGGAGAAATCCACCATCACAACACAAGGACAAATAGTCATGATGTTTTATAAATTGTCACTATTTGCATTGCTGCAGCAATCTGCAGAGTTTGGGCTCCTAATTAAAGTCATCTGGACTCAAATGTCTAAGTTCTGTAAAAATGTGTGGTAAAAAAGTCTCTTCAAACAGATTTATGGATTAAATTTGCAGAGTATCTGCAACCTACATCCATTAGCTGGGTAAAACACTATAATTTTTTGAAAGATGAAAGAGAGTTTTCTACCTTTTCTCTTGAAGTTGTCACATTTGGTATAAAGCAATTAAAGACAAGGAAATGGGAAGGGTGGGAAAGGTTCAGGTCTCTGCCTCCCTGATGACTCACAAAGTTAAAAAATTATTTCTCGTATCCATTGAATATTTAATTCTGTTATGTGAAGTGCAAGAGCTTCAGCACATAACTTGACATTGGAGCACTCTCCTGAGAAGTGGCCCCCCTCAGACAAATGGCAAAAGTAAAACTGACACTTCAAAACATTGAATAAGGGCCGTAGCCGTGATTCTGTTGGGGAAAAAAAAAAAAAGGAGAAAATGGCCATCATTCAAGTTTTTCAGAAATCTTTTGTAGGCACCTGCCTAATTTAGCAGGCTCTGGGGACGAAATTTGGGTAGATGGAGAGTGGGTTTTAGGACACATGCTGGTCCTCAGTATTCCACTCTTAGCTAGAGCAGCCAGCTTCCTGCGTAAGTAGCTAATTTGGGTGAGCGTTCACTAAGCACACTGGTCCTATTCCAAGGCATTTAATCTTCCATATGTCCACTGTTGGCCTCCCAGCTACAGATCTCAGCTTCTGCAGCTCAGCGACTAAAGGTTTAGTTCTGTGACATTCAGCATTCATACATTTAAGTCTTAATACAGATCTGAGCCTTAGAGTTTAAATCACAGTTACCAAAACCAGTTTGGCATTAAGAGGTTAATCCTCCCTGATTTCATGCTGATTGGCTGCAAATGAGCTTTGTAGAGAAGGAGCTGAGGGTCTTGAAAGAAAATGAGCTGACCATGTGCCAGCACTGTGCCCTCACAGCAAAGGAGGCCAGCAGCATCTTGGATTGTATTAGCAACAGCATTTCTGGCAGGACAAAGTAGCTCATCTTTCCTCTCTCTTCACCCCTGGTGAGACATATATGAAATGCTGGGTCAGTTTTGTGCTCCCCACTCTAAGAAAAATATGGAGTCATGGAGCAAGTCCTGTGAAGGGCCCTGTCATAGAGGGAGAGGCTAGGAGAGATGAGAGACTGGAGAAAAGAAGGCTCAGGGAGATCTTACCAGCGTGTGTAAATGCCTTATGGGAGACTGTAAAGCAGAGTCTGCTTTTTTCAGTACTTAGTGACAGAACAACAGGCAACAAGTAGAAGGCAGCAAACAAGAAATTCTGTCTGTGCATAAGAAAACTCTTTTATAAGGTTGTCCAGACGGATTGTGGAGTCTCCAAGAATACTTGAAAATGAATTGGACACTGTCCCATGCCACCTGCTGTAGCTGACATTCCTTAAACAAGGGACATTGGACTACGTCATGTCTGGAGGTCCATTTCAGTCTCAACTATTCCGTGTGTCTGTGATCCCTCATAAGGAAGACCTTTGCAAGTCTAGAAATTTAACAACATTTTTCTGTCGTGACAGTGAGATATTACTAAAACCTCATGCGATTGTACATAATAAACACATGAAACAGCTAAGGGGAAGAGTGAAGCAATGAACACGGCTATGGATATGAAGACCATGCATGCCTCACCCTACTGCCTGCCTATTCCTAGATCACCCTATATAACACCAGAAAATATTGCCTTGCAACTGGTCAAACTATGAGTACCATAACCATTACAGTTTATATTCACTACCTAAAATGAACACATAAACAGATTAGGGAGTCCATTTGTAGCTTGAAATCATAAAATTGACAGATTTGTCATTTCTAGCCCTAGGATCCATTAGAAAGTATGTAAATAAATTTATCTATGTAACTAATTTTATTCATAAGCCTTACTGTTTTACAGAACTTGGCTTCCAGTCTAAATAGCAGTATTTATTTGTTTAAAAGCAAGCTCCATTTTGCCAACAGGTAATAAAGCCAATTTTTTTTCAGTTCCTCTTTACAAATGTTAAAGACTGAAAACTTAATTCTGTTGTTCTGCAAACAGAGGGTACCTACTGCTCCCACTGCCCTCCCCCCAAAAAAAGAAGAATAAAAACATTCATTTTATTCAAAAAAGAAAATTTTGGTTATGTCCAAAGCAACAAAAATATTCTTCCTGATGCATTGAAATTACATTAACTTAATGATTTGCTAAGTCTGAAAATCTCTGCTGTATCACTGAAAAAGATGCAGCTTTCCATGAAAATGTCCCCCAGTCCACCTGACATATCCTATATGATAGGATGATAACACAAATTCGTGTCCACAGTTCAAATTCCTTATCAATAAGTTCAGAAGTATTGAGGCATAAGTGGCAAGGCAGATCTGAATGACCCAGGAGGGAAATGATGATTGTGTATTATTATCTGCGATTATGCAGATACTATTTCTCATTTTACTGCCACCTGAGATCCATGTTAACCCTTCCTTATGGTTAAATGTTATAGATATTTATTTAAAAGTAAATGATTATAAGACATTTTTTTCCTATGAACAGTCTAAGCAACCATATTGTTACTAACAAAAGTTACTCAAGCACAAATGTTTGTACGTTTAAGAAGGATTTTACATTTTTTCTACCTTCTCTTTTTCATCTCCTTTGCCTATGGTGACTGCGTCAAGTTTGTGCAGGAGAGAGCAATAACCACAAAATCTAATTACAGTTTTATAGGTCAAGATATCTATCCACTGAAACTTCAAGTTTGTCATTCCTTGAGTCAGTTGATACAGGACAAGTGGAGACGTCATTTTCTCAAAAGCATTTTTAGAAATATGTAACAGAAAAGGTTTGTCTTCTGAAATTTTAAAAGAGATCTTTATAATAGCAGTCTCAAATGCTTTCAATAGGCTGCTAATACCTGGTGGAAGCAGATCAAACCATTAAGAATGCTTTGTGCCCGTTTCCAAGAAGATCATATGATTATCATTAAAAGTATCAAAAAAGAAGGCACAGAGATCTTTTTTTTTTTGTTACTAGCCTTTAAAGCAGACAGATATTGGAGTTCAAGATATCTAAGAGCTTATACAGAAAGACTACAAACCATTTTATTGCATATTTTTTTGCAAATAGAAAAAGCAGTATGTAAGTTACAGAGGGATACAAATGAATTTCTAAGTCTTGTGACAGCCTCATACAATAACACCAGCCACAAATAATCCCATTGTTGATGAACTTCTTTATGTTACTAGCCAATTAGCAAGCAGTGTCCTAAGCTGTTTATAAAGAAGAAGCTGTTAAAAGCCTCAGGAAAGTAGACTTTTTGGTGAAGTGCCCAAATGGTGCGTTAATAGCACTGTGATATGATACAGAAACTGTCAGTTTAACGAATATTAAAACTCCTTCAAGATTTAAGAAATACTCCCATATATAATAATACACTTGCAGAATATTTACAATATATAAAATATTGCCATTGCACCATTCTTTACATTAAAGGGGTTATCAGGAGAGCTAATTAGTTGAAGATGAAAATTTCAGCTCCACAGGTATAACAGAAAATACATATATATTCCTACGTGTGAGAAAGGAAAAATCCTAGCCTACTTGAAAAAAGAAAGAAGACAAATGTTTTTGTGTGCCTAAAAAATCTGAGCATTCAGAGAAGGATCACTTCTCTCAAACACAAAACTTGTTAGAATTGTCAGCAAGGCCATGAATAAAATCACAACGAAGTTGCAATGAAGATC
Source organism: Penelope pileata (assembly GCA_013396635.1). Lineage (NCBI taxonomy): Eukaryota > Metazoa > Chordata > Aves > Galliformes > Cracidae > Penelope > Penelope pileata. The sequence continues at coordinate 274,107 of WBMW01006372.1, forward strand.
ATAGAAGCATAGAATACCCTGAGTTGGAAAGGACCCATAAGGATCACCAAGTCCAACTCCTGGCTCCACACAGGACCACCCAAAATTCAAAATTATGAGAGCATTCTCCAAACGCTTCTTGAACTCCAGTAGCTTGAGACCATGACCGCTGCCCAGGGGAGCCTATGCCAGTGCCTGACCACCTTCTGGTGAAGATCTTTTTTTCTAATCCCCACCCTGACCCTCCCCTGACACAGCTCCATGCTGTTCCCTCAGGTCCTGTCACCAGAGAGCAGAAACCAATGTCGCTCTGCTCCCCTTGTGAGAAAGCTGTAGGCTGCCATGAGGCCTCCCCTCAGCCTCCTCTTCTCTGGTTGAACAAATCAGGAGATTTCAGCTCCTCATAAACCTTGCCCTCCAGACCCTTCACAATCTTCATAGCCCTCCTTCAGACACTCTCTAATAGTTTTACATCCTTATATTGTGGCACCCAAATCTGCACACAGTGCCCAAGGTGAGGCCACACCAGTGCAGAGCAGAGTGGGACAATCCCTTTTGGCTGTCAGGACACACTGCTGACTCAGATTCACCTTGCCATTGCCCAGAACCCCTAGATCCATTTCTGTGAGGCTACTCTCCAGCCTGTCATCCTCCAGTCTCTGAATATCCAAGGGTGCCCTATCCCAGGTGCAGAACTTGGCACTTGGTCTTGTTAAACTTCAAGTGGCTGGTGATTGCCCAGCTCTCTAATTTTTCGAGATCTCTCTGCAATGGCTCTCCTCCCTCAAGAGAATCAACAGCTCCTCCCAGTTTAATGACAGAGATCACAGTTGCAGCAGCCACTGGGAGGTTATTTATTTTGCTCCCTCCCAAGTCATTTCATGGACCAAAAGGATATTGTCAGAACGCCAGAGCCAGAAGTAACAGCTGCTCTTTTTTTATTGGTAAGGTATAAAGTGACTGTAAAAAAGCCAAATGGTCAGTCTTTTAACCCCCAATCACCTTTCAGCCTTAAAATGTCTCCGTGTCTTGCTCATTAAGTTTAACTAAATGACACTTGCTACATTCTAGATTATTTTTCTGGGGACTTCTTATCAGCAAAACACACAAACATAATTCTACTCTACATGATAAGTTTGGTAAGTACTTTTTTTCTTCTGTTCTCTTCTGTTTATTCAGCATTTCATACCTTGGCATATTGCTATTAACACCTAATACAGATTGCATGTGTTCTTCTGACAGCACTTGTTAAACACCAAATGCAGCAATCACATACAGTTTTCTTAATGAAGGTCGTTTGAACAATGCCAGTGACAACACCTTGGGATATCTGGTAGTTATACAGCCACTTTGCACTAAGTGGGTCCCACAATGCTCATAATATTATATATATTATATAACAATAATGTTGGAGCCCTCATAATAATAATATAAAATAATAATGGCATAATAATAACAATAAAAATACAAAATGAAAGTGTCACTGGTTTAAGTCCAAATGACCAAAGTTTGTTATCAAATTGTGACAACTCATGCTGTAGTTTACCAAGAAGCTCAGACCGTGGGGGAATAACATACAGTAAAGCTTGATGTTTTCAAGGGGTTCTAGGCTCCCAGTATACAGAAGACAGGGGCACACTGGAGACAGTCCAATAAATGGACACAAAGATGATGAAATGGCTGGAGTAGCTCGCCTATGAGGAAAGACTGAGAGAGCTGGGAGTGTTCAGCCTTGAGAAGAGAAGGCTAAGGGGGAAAATCTCATCCACATCTATAAATACCCAAAAGGATGATGCAGAGAGGATGGAAGTTCTTTTTGACACTGCCAAAGGACAAAACAAGAGGCAATGGGTACAAAATGAGACACGGGAAGTTCTGTCTGAACACCAGGAAACACTTCTTTACTGCAAGTGTGACTGAGCACTGTAACAGGTTGTTCGGAGAAGTGGTGGAGTCTCCCTCCTTGGAGATATTCAAAAGCCACCTGGACATAGTCCTGGACAGTCACCGTCAGGTGACCCTGCTTGAGCAGAGGATTTGGACCAGATGACCTCCAGAAGTCCCTTCCAACCTCAACCTTTATGTAATTCTTTCATCGTATGATCAAAATGGTTTAGCTTTTGACCCACCCATTTCTGTGGCCAAAATTGATGCTGCATATGTTCATTTGAGAAATGATAGGACTAACACCTCTGAATCCCCTGCTTCCCCCCTCAGTTAAATGACTTCAAAGGCAGGAGGGATCACTGCAGTTCTCTCAAAAGATTAACACAGAGAAATGCAGAGGATAGCCCAGCACATGAACCTTGTATCAGCAATGACTTCACAGACATAACACTCCTCTGGGGCCTGTTCTGGGGTCAGGGATTGGGAATTGCTTCTAAAGATCCTACATTTATTTAGCATCATTCTTTGTTGTGACATACCATCCCTTGATTCTAAGTGTAAAAGAAAACCAAAATATCAAGTTCGTGCATGAGAACAACTGGGGGTTATAGTAGAGGAGAGAGAGATGAGAAACCAAATATTTCTCTGGCATTTTTGTATCAGCAACAACTCATGAGGAAAATTTCTGATCCCTGCCACCCTCCTATTAGAACCTCATTGATCCTTGCTGTTCCTTAGCGTAACACCAACACTGGGTGGAACACAGCAGGTGTGACAGACACAACAGTTTCTGAGTTAGTCACCCCAAATCCTCTTAAAATCTCTAGAGAGAAACAATGAATTTTGGATATAGTTTCATCCTGAAGGTGTTTAAAGAGAGCTGACGGCAGATGATGTAGGCAGACACCTATATGGAGACAAATGTCAGACTGATGCTAAATCATGTACAGTGAGACAGTGTTGATCTGACCTGATGCAAGGGTTGCAGACAAAGTAGGTTTTCAATGCCATTTGAAAGCCTATCCTTAATGACAGACCCCTATTTTGAAATCACTGAGAATTAGATAACACAGTAGGAGTATATCTCTATCTCCCAAGTGGATATTTAGATGAGGGGAACAAAGAAAGCAATGATGACAGCTGTCCCTGCCTTTCTTAGTCTGCTGACATATTTTGTCTAGTAGGGAAGGACATCACAAGTGCTACCATTGCTGCACTTCTAACAATGAAGAGCTATTGCAATGGCTGACTCAGAAAATCCCTTGCTAAATCATTTACTATGTCTCTTGCAGGTACTATGATCAGAAGCCTGTCATCTTAGGACACCTCTTTCCTCCAACAGCTGACTCACATGTTCAATAGATATTCAGACCAAGAAGCAGTGAGACAATACAAGTGTTTCTGCTGTCCTGCAGTACCACAGACAATGGTGGGAGACAAGTTTTGCTGAAAATCGCATGAATAAATATGTTATGTTTAGCTCTGGGCATTCATCATGCCACACTAATTTATAGAGTTGCTTTAAAACTAGCAATAAATCACAACCCCTGCTGTTGTGTGGGAACCTGTTCCTACCCCAAAACTGTTGATTTTCTTCCTCACTAGGATCTCCAGAGGGACAAGGGTCATAAGACATATCTCGGTTTGAGTTCTGCAATGGTATACGTGGATTTGAGGATGCTTCCTTCCTCCATTTACTTGACTTGTAAGCCTTTCCTCTGGGCACTGATATTCTTGGAAAAGACAGCATTGGCCCAGAAGAGTTATTTCAGTGCCCTCTGGTACAGTAAACTCAATACAGATGCCTCACCATGTCCCAGAGGCTCTCAGTCCTGTCGAGAACAGCAATCTGATTTTTTATGGAAAGGCATTCTGCTGACTCTGGCTCTCTAACTTGAAGGCAGCCTGGCCACCAAAGTCAAACTAGCCTTCTGGGGACTGCAGTGGAAAGGGAGAGATGGCAAAGCAGAACAAGTGGAAACAGCCCATTCAGGTCTCCTAACATCATCCTATAGGGCCCTCATAAGCAAATTCATCACAAAAACAGAAGTCTTTTTGAAAGTCCAAGTATATAACCACATATCCAAAATAAATATACTCAGAAATGTCTCCTTTTTTTTTTCTCCTGTATTCAGAACAAGTTCTCACTAAGGAATTAATGTCTGCAGCTCTCCAAAAGTCACAGACTTGTCTAATTATCTTCTATTCATATGTATTTGCCAGTGGATCACAAATACCTGTTCTATTCAAAGACATTATGGAAAGATACCACTTCAATTATTTGAAGGATCATAGTTACTATATCATAGTCATTACAAAGGAACGAAGCACAAAATAATAGTGTTGGGACGTGGGTGCTGGTAGCTTTTTATTCAGCCTTTATCTTTATACAGTAATAAAGATAAGATCAAAAATACAAATCCTTCTCTCCTCAACACATCAATAAACATGTCATATGAATCATTCTTTCAACGCGTGCCAGTCATGTTCATGTCTGTAATCACTTCCATTTTATTTTACTTTTTGAAAAAGGAATATATCTGCTAGTTTCACATATTGGAGCCTTATGTATTAAGACCTTAGGAAAATAAAAATCCAAGCCCTGTTGAAGTCAGTGGGAAAAATCACTGAATTCTGTGAGAGGCTAGGACTTCACACCAAATGTTTGAGTATCAAAAAAAGCTTCAAAGATGCAGACTTGCTCTGGTCTTGAGAAGGTGCAAAACCACACTCTCTCTCATCAGTTATCTTTCAGATTATTTGTGCTAAATAATTCTCACAGCTGCCTTAGTTCACTGTTTAAATGTTCTCTGGGCAGCTAAATGCAACCTGGATTTAGCAACCTAATTTAACTGTAGGTGTCCTTGTTCATTGCAGGGCAGTTGGACTAGATGGCCTTTAAAGGTCCCTTCCAACTCAAACAATTCTATGATTGTATGATTTCATTCAAAGCAGAATCTGTGCTTAATAATAGTTACTGGTTTTCATCATTTATCAAGCACTTGGAAGTAAATATACTCTTCCTCCAAAATAAAAATATCAAATAATGGCATGTAACTCAGAAAGCAAACACTTCTTTTCCAGTATCAAATAATGGCATACAAGTCAGAAAAAGATAACTTATTTTTCTGAAAGTTGTATGTGCTGATTTGCCTACCACTGCACGACTCCAACTCATCCCTCACTTTCCTTCCTCCATACTCTGTATATTATGCCTCCTTATTCAATATGTAAAAGCAACCCCATCCTAGTGATACACAATGTGCTTTTTTATGTTATGCTACTATGCTAACTATATTACTATGCTAACTAACCCAAACCCTATTACTTTCCCTCCAAGTAATAGAAAGCCACCTCTTTTTGTGTACTCCCTTTATAAACATTCTGAAAAATAAAATATATGGTATTGCTTTGAATTAAACATGGCATCTTGCGTTTAAAAAGCTTGTCTTAGTTGGAAAGTGCTTTCCCCATGGCATGTAGTAGGTAAATGTTCGTTTTGATTTAATTAAGAAATCATTTAAGCATTTAGCCTTATTTTATATGTTACTTTCAGTGTACAACAATTTCTTTCCCCATGAGAGGTCTTAGTGTTCCCGAATGGTCAGGGCATAAAAGTGAATGTTCAAAGATTTTGCTATCTGGTGTGTACAGATATCACATTTGTGATGCTGAAGTGCAGTTGCCATCCCCAAATGTGTAGCAAACAATTGAAAGTTTTTTACTGTGGTCACATAGGAGATGAGAATAAAAAGCTCGGTGTGCAGTGTGACAGATGTGAGTTCTTGAAAGCAGGTGAACTTCAAAGCTTATTATCTAGGGAGATGTGGCAGGCACTGTGGACACACAGAATATTCAGAAAATCTTTTGGATCAACGCTATAAACATTACACACTTGTGTATTGTATTGCTGCTTCCCTGATGCAAAACAAAAATAAAACCAAAGTCTGAAGAAAACCTTACTCTCTGTACAAAAATTGTTTCTAATGACTTACTTTTAAGCCAAACAAGAAGTGAAAGGATGAAAGAAACACCTCTGTTCAAAGTACATATGCACTGCCCAAAACTGGAAATCCAACTATCCTGCTTCTGCAGTTCCCAGGATTCCACACAGCTGCTAGGTAATGTCTGATTAACCCAGAAAGTGGGTAGACTGTTTCCCATGTAACATTTGATCTGTAATGCTATCCTCTAGACCATGAATACGCTGCTTATTGACAACTGTCCCGAGATCACTCTTTCTTTGCCATGAGAAGAAATACTTGCATGCAGAGCTAAAGACAACACGCTGTGGATAATCACAATTGGTGGTACCACCTTTTCCTTGATTAGATTACCAGTGTTCCTCCATCTATCAGACCTCTTCTGATTTTCATCAAGTCTTTGTGCTATCCCTTTAAGCACATAATGTTACCAAACTACTGTGTGTGTCACAGCAATACAAGCAGTTGTGGCATAAAGCTTATAAGACTGTTGCCAGTGTTATAAGTATAAAAAACACTAGCATGTTTTTTTTCAGAAAGAGAATTGTCAGCTTCCCCATCAGCTTTCTTACTAAAAAGCTTTTCCCATACTAACTTTCTTTCTCTTCACGTGAAACAGCAGAATAAACTCAGTGAATGATGTTTAAGTGACATTTACACCAACACTGGACTTCTTCAATTCACGTTGCAGTCACTGTCTGTCGACATACCATTCTGGTGTCCTTACCATATCTGCTAAAACACTAAACTATACTGGTAAGCCAAACTATATAAGAACTAAAGCTGAGTCACAGCAAATAATTTATTGAGGAATCTCACTGATTGTTTCATTTGAGGCAGGTTTAAAACTTCCCTTTATTTTGGACTCAAGTTTGATTAAGAGTTTTCCTTTGTGGTGTTTTTCCTCAAAAATCTGTGGACTGAACATGAAGAGTTCAGTGTCAATATTCTACATATACATGCCAAACTGGATTCAAAATTCAAGCTGTGTTACATACTTAAATCAGTCGGATGCTATGATTTCTGCTCTTTGAATACAGATCCCTTTGTGAAACAACCAAAACACATAGGATTTTAATCTGATACATTAAAGATTTACAACCTGGCTAGAATATTGACATTTGGTTTTAAACCTCTCCTGCATTAATGTAAGGAGACAAAAAACAGCAGTATCTGCTCAGAGCACTCAGCTGGTGTACTGTCTATGACAGTGTGCAACAAAGAGTACCCAAGGAAAAATACAAAAAGCTGGTAATCCTGGTGGTCCTCAGCCATCCACAGATTCAGAAGTTTTCAATTCAGAGATTGCACCAAGTGTTGTCTAAGGGACCTCTTGCCTACAGATCAGTCAGTCTCTCCGTGTACCCCTATTCAAATTTCTGGCATCCTAAGCTTCTCATAGTAGACAGGGAGCTCAATAATTGATTTGCTGCATGAGCCATATTATTGACTGCCTCCTAATTATTGTTTTAAAACAAGAACTGGACACTTCTCTTCTATTTGTTCTCTTTTTTCAGTAGCTGTTCATGATCTTACAGACCAATATGATGTTGCCCTTGGTCAGTAACACCCTTTCCATGCATCTATTCAGTTATTCAGACTGTCCTGTTGACACTTTACCTCTGACTACTTGCTGTCTTTCCATGTTCCTTCTCAGTCTTTTCTTCTTTTCTTCTTTCTTTTAATTCAAATGGGATTATCAGTGCTGGGCTGGTGGAATATTGCTGTTTCCATTCTGTTGCCTTTCTGGGTGGGTTTGTATTTTCATTCTGACCTCGCCTATCCTCAGGAACTTTTGAATCGCTTTCCTGAGAGGCACTAGCTCGTTTAGTGATGTACACTGAGTGTACAAAGCGAGCATTGCTTTATCCCATGATCATCGATGTGCATCTCCTGAAATCCTTAGCATTACTGCACATCTGCAAACCGCACACTACAGTGAAAATGAAAACATTCAACCAAATTCCTCATAGATTTACAAAATTAAAGACAGAAAAAATTATGGGCACTTGGCACTTAGAAACTGAATGCAAGTGCAGTAAAAACAAACAAACAAACACTGACTAATGGACCCACAGAGAGAGCTGCATATACATTTGCTTCAAATCTTATTATTATCTGAGGTCTGCTGTGCTCACCAGCAGCTCCTGTGCTGAATATGCATGAACATGGCATTTCCTAATAAGAAAGACAAGTAAAACATTAGTAATGCTGAAACTTTAAACTGTGCCATAGGCAGCTTCCGACTGCTGGCAAGCCTCCAGGGGTCTCACTGGTACTGGATCTCCTGTGAGATAGTATCTCACAGCCACGATTCCACAGCAGTGGGACATATCAGATTAATACCATTCTCAGACGTACAATCTTATCAGCCATCAGCCATTTAACTGTTGCACAGCGTACACAGTGACTGGGCAGTGGAGAAGCCAGATCTGTTCTGCCCTACTGCACAGGATTGTCCAAGGAACTCACACAGCTCTCCAATAAGTGGTGCTTGGGGATTGTACAGGTTTACTTCTGTTTTGGAATACTTGCCAGCAAAAAGGGTCCCAGGAGCTTTCAGCAGCGATATAAATGTGCTGGCAGTTAGTCATTGTTGAATACTGTGGTTCACACATCTGGTCCAGGAGTAATTCAGGTATGATGAATTCATCTTCTTACTTAACACATAAGGAGAGTTTCTGCACTGCTGAATGCACACAGGCTCTGAGCTCAAAGGACTTCAAGCTGCCAATGCAGCTCGTAGTTTTCTATCTTTCTAAAATTCCTCCTGGCTAGATTAGATCATCTGTCATTTTTATTGAGAAATAAGATTAAATTATTAAACACATTTATTCAAAAATCTCTTTATCTATTCTATTGTCCTGTCCTAATTTTCTCTGTTCACCCAATTTTGCAGCACTATTCGTTTGGCCGAAGAGGTCTTTATCATAGCAATATAAACACAGTGCTTTGAAAGGCCAACAAATTCTACTCATTCATTATACAATGTTTTCTATCGTGGAATTAAGCTTTTTTGTACAATAAGAACAGGCAAACACGGCATTGAAGAGAAATTGGCACATTCTCAGGTAAAATACACAGGGAAAGGTTGTCCTTCGCAGAATACTGTTTAGGCTAGTAAAGGGCACTTACAGAGTTGAGCTGCCAGCCGAGTGTGTGAGGACTTGTGTGCTTTTGGTCCAGCATATTCGGGAATGAAATCCCACTCCCCCTACCCTCAGTCTCCTCTGAAGATACTGTGACTGCTCGGTAGTTGTCACTGTCATAGAATCATAGAATCATAGAATGGTTCAGGTTGGAAGGGACCTTAGAGATCATCTTGTTCCACCCCCCCTGCCATGGGCAAGGACACCTCCCACTAGACCAGGTTGCCCAAAGCCCCATCCAGCCTGGCTTTGAATACTTCCAGGGAGGGAGCATCAACGACTTCCCTGGGCAACCTGTTCCAGTGTCTCACCACCCTCACAGTGAAGAATTTCTTCCTTATATCCAGTCTAAATCTACCCTCTTCCAGTTTATAACCATTACCCCTTGTTCTGTCATTATCTATCCTTGTAAAAAGCCCCTCCCCAGCTTTCCTGTAGGCCCCCTTCAGGTACTGGAAGGCTGCTATCAGGTCCCCCCGCAGCCTTCTCTTCTCCTTCTCGCCTTCTCTGTCATCTGTCCTTGTCTTTTAGCCAATCCTAGAAGTGATGATTTAGCTACAAGTGATGGTCAAAATGTTTTTCTAGCCAATAGATAATCTTCCCTCATCATCATTTCACCAGAGGTTAAATACTCCTTTTTCTGCTACTGCTATTTGCTCTGGAGTCTCTCCACTAGTATTTTCCCATTAAAGAAACCTTTAAATATATGAGTGTGTCTTCCCAGGTCATGGGCTCTTTTTGATTTATAGGTCTCCCTTGACTGGCTCGCATGGCCAGCACAACCCACAAATGGTCTTGTAACTGAACTGCATGTAACTTCAGTGAGCCTGGCAGCCCCCAGGTTAGGGGGGTTATTCCTTCAGGGTCAGTTACTAATAACATAGGAGATGGCTGTTGCTGGATTAAATGCTTATCATGCATCAGTATGAGACAAGCATCTTTTTGCACACTTTCTGTCAAATGATTTACAGTTGGGGTCTCAAAACACACTGGATCGCCCTTTTCCACGGGTTCCGGGCCTTCAGCTCAATAAGCAGCCCATTGGGTTAAGGACCATGGTTCTGTTGGATCACTGGTCCTTAAAAAAATCCAGGACCCCAACATCCCTGTGCCTCATATTCTGATGAAAAAATTCAACCTCCACCTGTCTTTGATACCCTCCATACATATTCTGTCTCAGTTTCTTGAGCTAATCTGCTGTATTTCTCCTGAATTTCTGAGGTCTCAGCTGCCGTGTACAGTACTGTTCAGGTAACAACTTGTGCCACCACCTCCACCTTGGTGTTTCTTGATGATCTCTGTTCTAACCAATGGCCTCATCACTGCTTCATCATTCTCAGGATAAAGTATCTCCCCACTCATTTCTTACTCCTTAATCAGGTATAGGGGTTCTGAACCCAGCCTCTGCTTATCAATTGATTTAATCAGACTCAAAGATCCCGGCTTGCTTTCTGAAACTAAGTCAAGGTCTGTCTCTTGTTCCTTTTCTTCTAATTTCCACTGCATTTTTTTTCCCAATCTAATGCATCTGGCAGTGTCACATGAAGTTTCTAAGTGGCACTACATTCAGCAATTAATTGGCTCTGCAAGATTTTCACTTGTTCCTGCAAGGATTTAACTATTTCATCACCAGTTTGCTTAAACAGGCACTTGTCCTTCTGGGCTGTCACCAGTACTGCTCTCAGCACAACAACACCATGGCTTTTCCCTTTCCCAGCCACATTCTCTACTCCTTAGCAAAGGTTGTAATCCTTTCCACTAAAGCACTGGGATCGTGGCAATTGTTCTGAGCCCAAATTATTCCCAGTGTGGAACAGCATGCATTGTACTGTTTCAGCTTCTCAATAACAGGAGAGCAGTCAAGCAACAGCACATCCCAGGCAGCCATGGCTTGCCGCTGCTCATACCTCTCCCAGCTTCCGGGCAAATAGCTGAGAGGTCACTTCACGACACTCCCTGTCCACTCTTACTGGGTGAGTATCTACCAATCTACCAAAAATTGCGTCTATGAGTCAAACCACTACAAAAATTAAGAGAACAGATGAATATCATCTAACTAAATTATATCTAAAAATCCTTTCGACATAGAAATAAGAAAATAACATTTTTCTTCAGTGTACAGAGGTAACAGTGGATTTACTTGACATTGCTGGTTATTTTTAATAAGCTGCCCCAAAAGCTACAGAACAAGATAACTTGACTGAAATCTCTGTTGTTATATTTAAATCTGCAATGACCAAACTGTGTAGTACTTTCAAGGGATAGTATGGAACTGGAAGGCCTCTACTACCTTCAAGCATGAAATGCAGATGAGTGATCGTTTCCTCATGCATACCATTGTTACAGGCTCATGTGCTACTCCTGTGGATATACACTTCATTCAGGAATATGATGTATCCATGCTATCTGGAAAGCCACAGGGGTGTGTGATCTTATAAATTTCAATTTCTTAATAAAAGTCATAGAATCAAAGAACCATCTAGGTTGGAAAAGACTTTCAAGATCATCAAGTCCAACCACCAACCTGACCTAGTTTAGTTTCATCACTAAGCCATGTCCCTTTGTGCCAGGTCCATGTCTCTTAAATACGTCCATGGATTGGGATTCCATCACTTCCCCAGGCAGCCTGTTCCAATGCTTGGCCACTCTCCCAATGAAGAAATTCTTCCTAATGTCCAAACTAAACCTTCCCTGGTGCAACTTGAAATCGTTTCCACGTGTCTTATCAGTTGTCACCCAAGAAAAGACAATGACAACCTCCTCACTGCAACCTCTTTTTAGGTAGTTGTAGAGAGTGATGAGATCTCCCTTCAGTCTCCTCTCCTCTAGATTAAACAACCTCAGTTCTCCCAGACACTCCGTGTAACTCTGGTTTTCTAGTCCCTTCACTAGCTTTGCTGCTCTTCTCTGCACGCACTTGAGCAACTCAATGCTCTTCTTACAGTGAGGAACTCACAACTGAACACAATATTCAAGGTGCATTTGCAAACGACTTTCAAGATCATCAAGTCCAGCCACCAGCCATCAATCCGACCTATCAAGTCCATGTTATGTATCCTCAAAAATGTTTAAGCTGTTTGACAGCTACTTAAAGTGAATATTTAATTTATTGAACAGTAAATGCCTGCTATGTAATAGTTTATGTTCACGTAGTATCACTCATATTTCAAGGTATGACTTTCTGTCAAAGCTAAGTATAGGGGATATTTTCAAAACAGTTTTCCACTCCTATAGAAGTATTTTATCCCATCATAAATAAATGCTTTAATCATTATTAGAGCTAAGAACTTGCTATTCATATTGACAGGGCCAAACTACGTATCACTCTGAATTACCATATTATTTATTACAGGAGAAGAGAAATCAATATATCTTATCTAGTTTGAGATGGAAAAAATCAAGGGGAGGGTGTCAGCAGAGAAGAATATGCTGGGTACAACTTCAAAGGATAAGAGAAGAACAGGAGGTACTTTAAAGAGATGTTAAATAAATTAGGCAGAAACGCAACAAAACCTGTTTCAGAAAACAAGTTTCAAAGATGTTCGAAGAGTCTATCACTTAAGATGCTGCAAAGATCATACAATATTGATAAAGATTTTAGTTTTAAAACCAGAGAAGTGTTACAGTTAGATAAACATTGCTTAATCTAACGCATAAACACGTGATTACACATTAATAATATTCCTACTTATGAAAATAATACCAATAATAATAATAAAGGTGATGAAAATTAGTGTTCTTACTCATGATAACCTATACTTTTTATTTCATTGAAGGGACTACTAAGAGCTATTCGAAGTCCTAAAGTCCTTCAGATTCCCTTTTTTTTTTTTTTTTTACCAAGACCATCATTAGACATTGATATTTTAGAGATTTTAGAGATTAGCCCAAAATAAAACTCAGAGGTCATGTCATGGACACCTGGCATTTTCATCTTACATGATTTAGATATACATAACAACATTGAGTAGGTTACTAATTTCTCTGTTGTTATTTCTTTGGTCTCAAGATTAGCATTGGATATTTCCTCATTATCTCTGAAATGGGACAATCCCACTAATATTTCATCTGAAATTCCCTGCTTAATCCTTGTGTCCCAGAGCCTCCCCGAAACAAAGACCTGAATGCAAGGAATCTAATTACATGCTACTCCAAATAACACTAGCATCCTTTGCAGGAGGTGCAGATATACCAGGCCGTTTATTTCAATTAATGGGAAGAAATAAATACTTTTACCACTTCAAAAATTACTACTGCAGTCCAGTTGCATGTAGAGGAATCAGATTATTTTCCTTTTTAGATATCTACATTTTCAAGTGCAAAATGTTGGAGTTTGCTCTGTAAAAGCATCTGCATCTGTATTGATGGTTCTTTTCCCAGCTTCTCAAGCCTGTTTCTCATGACCTGACCACTATGAGAGGCACCTCACAACCAATACCTTCCCTCTTTCCAAACCTGAATAGCAGAATCAGTGCAAATTCTGCTAAACCAGCAAGAAGATCTCACATCGCTGCCTCAGTAGACACAAGCTCAGAGACTGGACCCAGCTAAGCACACTCTTCTGCCAAAACAAGTTAAGCAGCCAGCTAGAAATTAAGCAATAATCTGCTTGGAGGATAATACAATGCTAATGTTGCCAGCAGTGACAAAACTGTATTTATCATTACATGTTTCCTTAGGTTTTGATTTCAGAGAAAAAACTTCGCGGAAGTAGAAAGCTCTCAGAGGATTTAATATACACTCCCACATTAGTTTCGTTCTAAGTAACTACTTAACACGCCTTGTAAACTATATGCAGTTTTCTTCCTGATTTCAGTGACTCTACCAAGCTCCCTTATCATCTACAAGCCTGGCAGATTTTCTTCTTCTGGATTTAGTCCATTTAACTTTATCAATCCTCCATGCAGGGCAAAAGTATAGATCTATGATTCTCACCTCCAGAAGCAAAAATATTGGTTGGCTTTCTTTACATGGCATGGATTAGAACATATTCAAACCTTTAAGATTCAATATAAAAAACAGTAATGCTCATCATAATAGACAAAGGTTTAAATTAAGAAGTCAAGATTTTAGTAAAGATTCAAATAATTTCCTTCTGATGTTTTAATAATATTTCCACAAATTATATCTATTTGTGAAACCGTGCTACAAAACAGTATTTTTTCACAAAAGAAAATATTTGTCAAATTAAACAAAATTTTTGAATTTAGGACTAAATAAAAGACACATTTCAGCTATCATAGTATCATTAAGCATTGTTGCAAGCGATGGTGGAGATGCTAGAAGAATGTTTATAAAAGTTAAAGAAACAGAACAGGCTCTTTGTATCCCTTGTACCTATAAATGGATGCAACTTCATTCAATTCCAGCTGAGGATCTCTTTTGAAGCATAAACTAATTTGTGAAAAAGAGAAATTGTGCCTACTAGACAATCTAAGACATGGTTTACTAAAAAAATTGTGAATAGGAAGATTTTGCATCAGAAAAGATGCTTCAAAAGCAGTTGAATTCTAAGTCTGTAAATCTTACACAGTCATCTAAACACACCGATTTTTTTTATTATCAACTATTTTCTTTATTTCCTGTTGTTGTCCCAATATTTTCTTTGTGCATCTCTGTTTCATAACACTTTCTTCCACCAATTTTCATGTTCTGTTTTGATAACTAAACATAGTGGGGCATCTTGTGCTAGCCATACTCCTTATACTATGAAGCCTCACGTATCTCAAAGCCTTTTTCAAGTACATGCGTTTAGATGTAAAATCTTGGACCTACAGAGATATGCAAGAGCTCACAAGGAGCCATAGCTGAGTTAGGTGTAAAACCTTTGTCTTTTCATCCTCAGCCTTCTGTTGAAGTGGCCAGTCTCTGCTGCTTCTGTTCTTTCACAAAGTCCTGTTGCCTAATCCAACAGGAGTTGCTAGAATTCCTTTATAAACTATAGTAGCTGTAGCAAAAGGAAATATTCCCCAGAGCTTACATTATAGCCTGGTATAATGGGCATTCAGCTACATAGTCCCCATTGATACCAACACAACTGCTGTGCCATTTGACTTCACAATTTCATTGCATCTCATTTTTCATCATTTATTCAGTCACTAGGCAGGCTACTACAAACAGCAGATTGAGCAATGGTAGCAAAAGAATAAATGCTGCCAAATTCACTCCCTTCTTAATGAGTTTTAATTAATGATACGGAACTGACAGCTTACAATGTCATCCTACTGAAAAGCAGTTTCTTTCCAGCCTCTACATTTAGCACCATATTGCTCCACAGCATCAGGCTGATCAGATCACGTTAATGGTGAGCCAAACCCTAATCCTTTCGAAATCAAAGGCAGCTTTGGTATTAAGTTTAATGGGACCATCAGGGTGGGTTAATGGAAAAGGTGAATGTAGCAGAGACATAGAAAAGTAGAGAAAGAAATGTCTCACAAAAAGCTCTTCTGCATGTGCCAATGATTGAATGCTGCAGAGCTAAATGATAGACTACATTATACAGGGATTTGAAAACAGCCTGCAGAAAACAGCTTTAATTCCTAGCCTGTAAACACAGAAAAAGGGCTACAGAGAAACTTAGGGAAGCATAGTAAAAATAGTGCTCGAGGAAATAATGGATTTTACTGTTTATTGGGGCAGGAAGAAAAAATAAACTGTGAATAAAAAATGGAGATGTTCAAAACTACAAGTAAGCTGACAAGTAAATACATATTTTTGTGATAAAAATTGAATCTTTCATTTGAAAATAATACTTTCTTTCAAATTTCAGTCATATTAAATGCTCTACATCTTAAAACCTGAACTTTTCAAACAAAAACTCACCTTTAATAAAAAAATTCTAAAGCAATAATTGCAAATTGATAAATGAAATGTTTCCTCACACACACATTTTCTATCTCTGGTCTTTTAAATACTAATGTTAAAAAAAGCAGGTCTTGCACAAACTGACCATTTACAAACTCGTGACAGACATCCTAGGAGAGTATGCAGTAGCTATTCCTACGCAAAGCATACTGCAAAAGCTCAGAAGATGACAGACAACCTACAACGAAAATAACAGAGAGCATATGCCATAGACATGCAGTCCCTAGCAATCTGGCACAGTCATTAGCAGTATCAGACAGAAGGAAACACCTTCAAGATTGTCATTTTTCCAGATGTTGATCTTATTTCCACCTTCTAGTAGGAGATGATGAGAATCCACTGACCTGGAGAAGTGAGTGGTTGCAAAGGGAAAAGTCATGGTCTCTGTTTTATCTCAATTATATTTCTTATGAGTTTCATCTCTTGATTTAAACCACATTTATCAGGATTAATACAACAAATATTTTTGAATTTCCCCATGATGTAAAGTACTCTGAGATGACATTCTATATAATCTCTTCCTCACCTCAGTATGGTTTCTGAAGGATTTCATGCTATGAAGAATATCTTATATGCTTATTTCTGAGTGACTGCCTCTACGTAGGTTGGGATAGCGATCGTTTTGCGTGTATTTATTCCACGCTACATACAATGCTATTGGACTGTGTAAATGACTGACAGTTTGCAGCCTTATACCTTTCCTACAATGGGCCCAATTTAAATTTCACTTACACTGATTTGACTGCACTGGAATCAATAGAATTCCTCTTGATTTCCATTAGTGTACTCTAAGAGACAGGGATCAGGCTCAGTATCTTGAATACAGAAACTTTTGTTGTTTAAAAGGACTGCAAGTAGAGTCCAGTGAAAAGAATGTAATTAGTGCCATTTCAGGCTGACATTCTCTTTTGTTGAATTCTCATTTTTTTTTTATTTCAGAGTATCCTAGAGCTGAGGACTGTGGGTGAGAGTTTTCTGTAGTACTAAACAACTGAAGAGAGGAAAGCAGGAAAAAATTAACTCTGTAAGAATCTTTGCAACTCTACTGAAATTAGCTAGGTCACTTGAGAATTAGGAAGCTTAGAATTTACTTTTAGAAGGCTGAAAAATGACATTGACTTTATATTTTCATCTTCAAGAGGCCAGTAAAAAGGAATTCCAACATATAGTGCAGAGGCAATCCAAGTGTTTTAAATTCTGCCCTATCTTCAGTTAAGTTTTTTTATCTTCTACTAAAATCAAATATGACTAATATTCATGAAGGACCATCAGAATTAGGACCTTAGAGTCCAGATTTGATAGAGTCTACAGATGAAGATTAAAGATATCAGTTTATTAAGAAAGGCTGTACCTTGCCTAAGGCAGAAGGAGCAAATGAATAAGAGTCAACCGCATCTACCAATGTCGCTTGTTAAATGGACAAACACATCTCTAAGCTCCTGGAATCTATGAGGGCAGTGTTTTAATTAGGCTGCAGAGCAAAAAAAAAAAAAAATACATTTAGGACAAATCTTCCGGCTCATAAAACTTCTTCTCCAGAATTGTTTGGCATCCCTTTGAGCCTTGCACTGACTGTAACCTGGAATCATTGCATTTCAATCTATTTACTTGTCTGTGCTCAGCACATGATGACAAGTCTTTTTTGCTTCTGCAAAACTGTTAGGATTTATCACTGAAGTAGAGGTTTATTGAAAATATCTCCAGGACACTTGGCCAGCTGCCACCTCCCTCAGAATAGTCTTTGTGTTAACTGGGGTGAAATCATAGCATAGCACTACCCCAAAGCTGCTCTGTTTGGTTTTGTATCCTCAAAGTCCCCAGCTTCCTTCACGCAACACCCAAAGCCATGCAGCATAATTTCAGGTTCCTGTTACAAAAACACTGCTCTGAGAGGCTGCTACATAATCCCCACATCATTTCAAATACTCTAAATTGAAAGGAAATATAAACAAAATAACAATTTTGCCTTACAACCACATGGGGTCCAGAGGAGACACAAGGTCAAGAGCCTTGGAGTTTGGACATAGCTTGAGTCACTTGGCCTCGCAGCCAAAAAAATGGTCTTTGGCATAATGTTACTTAGCAGCACAGATGTAGCCACTGGGGCCAGGATTTTATTCCGATTAATGGTAATCAGGGAGAGAAACAGGAAGAGATGTGTTTATGAGACCCTCCAAAAATCTCACAAAAGGTCTGCTTTAGATGCTGTAGCATAGCAAATTAAAGCAGGAAAGAAAGGAAGGAGATGCGTGGTAGCATCTTAGATAGCATTTCTTCCCTAGTTTCATAGAGAATAAAATGTTCAAATAAAAGTGCAATGCATATGCTTTGGAATGCAAAGCATGTGCATCAGAGAGGTACAAAGCAGTTATTCAGAGAATGTCAGGATTTGTTCTGTTTGACAGAGCTGGTCCAAAAGGGTCTGAGCTTTTCTTGCCTGAGATTTTTTAATCTGCTTTGCAATCCTTTTCCAAAACACTATCCAAAATGCAACCTTTGAAGAGAAAGACGGGGATTTTGAAAAACACATGGGAGAATTCTGCAACTTAGTTAAAACAATACAGACTGAAAAGTATTGTTTTTGTGTTTTTTAAACAGAATACCCCAGTCGCAAGAGTCAGCTGCATCCTGTTCTTTGACTGCAGTACATTTTCAAGAAGAAAGGCGTAATGAACTATTGACAGCTATACAGTGATCAGAAGAAAACCAGAAAAGATGAACCTTACCATTATGAATTCTTTATCTGTTGGTGCAATGCGATGCTGCAAGAAGCAGTAGACAAGTTTCTGCACTTTGTGGGTCTGAGACGCACCCAACAGGATCTGCGTAGATGGAAGCTGCTTCTCACTGTGCACTGCAAAGATGGAAAAGCGCCTAGTGACCTCTTCCAGGAACTTGGGGTCAGAATAAACTTTAAAGGCAAGTCAGCTATTCTGAGCAAGCAGTTTAGCAGTATCTCAAGGACTGTCACCTCAACTGAGCATACAAAGCATTATTTTGAGTTGCAAAGCTATTTCACCTTAGAGAGAGCACTAGAAGTCATTTTGCCTTCACTATCCTGTAGGCTCTGCAGATGTCACCTAGGTCCTGAAAAAAAAAAGCTCGAAGCTCATTAAGAGCTCACTTTTGTAAAGATTTTGACACTGTCAACATTTAATCGCCTAAAGGGAGGTGAGAAACTTCTGAAAGCAGAGTGCAGGAACATAACAGGATAAAGGTGGTGGTCTTTCTTTTGAAACGCGTTTTAAAACTCTTTTCATGAACAATGGAAAAACTGTAATTTGAAGCTTATACTTAACAAAATCAATACTTGGAAGGCTTGGTGAATGGTCCTGTGTTTAGACAAGGAAGACATTTTTCCTATTGCTTATTACGAAGTAGGAAAGCTCTTAATAAATTCTGTGAGTTTTAAAAGGACTATAAGAACTAAGACTTGAAGATAGACCAGGCTACTAGAGTTTCTGAAGCAAGAGCAGACGTCGTACTGAGTCTTTCAGTAAACAGTAATTCTTAATGAAGAGCACCATATCCAGCTTGTTGATCATTGAAAACGCTTGCAATTTCCTGTAAAGTCAAAATTTTTTGAACAAAGTGGCTGAATCAGGTAATCTTCTTCAGTTGAGGTAAAAACATGAGGTCAAATCATTAAAGCTGATCTATACCACTGAGAAATCTATTTCCACCTTTTTTGCTTTGCCATGGTATCTTTTTAGATGGATAAGAATTACATTTATGGATTTGTTATCCATTTTTTTATTGTAATAGACCCTTCGTGTAATGTATTATTTAATAAATTTCAGATCACATAAAATTAGACCATTCTAATTTTAAGTCTTCACCTTAATCAGACTGTGGAAGAAATGCAAGTAGTATTCAGACAATGAAAGTGACTCTCCATCATCCTTATCTTTATAATCTTTAAAGAACTTAAAAATTGCCACCAGGCTGTTCCTATCCAACATATAAATGTAACCAATCATGGGAGGACCAAAATTGTAACTTTTTTCCCTGCTAGTAGACTAGCTAATATATTTTTGACAATGCATGAAGCTTCTGAACAAGTAGGATTTATTATTTCACTTAACAGAGAATCTTGGAAGAAAATAGTATTCAATTTGCTGATACAATCAAGTGATCTATTTCACTGACTACAGCTGATAAAATCAAGTTATCTATTTCAGTGACTACCTTTACTGCACTTTTCCTGCAACTGTAACAGTCACCTTGTCATTTTCTGTATTTGTAGATTTGTTATTGACTAACATTTTCAGGAGTTTTGTTCTTAGAAGCTGAGTTAGGATTATTTTTACATGCTGTCTTCCACCTGACAGTCCAACACAGGCAGTTGGGAATCTTCTGCATAAATTACTGTAAGCCCTGTGGCAACTGTTGCTATCTTTACTGGCCCAGGCAGAATCATTTCTCCACTCATGGCAGAAAGTGCGAAGCTTTTTCTTCTCTTTAGGGCATGTACCTAACTTGTTTATAGAATGTTACCATCACAGTCACTGGCATGCTCATAGTCCCTGCAGGGATGTAATTTGAGACACCAAAAATACATTAATACTTAGATTCAACTTGAGACCGTGATAACTCTGTTTCACAGCCCCTGCTACCAGCCAGTAAATTCTTGATATCACACATAATGCAATCAGTATGTAGCCAAGTATAAATTTATGGGGTATTATCATCCTTAAAGACACAGACCATTGACTATATACCACAACCATGGCTGCATTTCCTTTGGATACAGAAAAGCTTCACTGAAAACACACTTCAGATACAGCCTGTGATTTTCAAGTGGTTGTTAAAAGTCACTCTACATGCAGTTTGCAAATAAATGTATGGTACTTTGGTTTTGAAGGCAATGCATAAGTGTAGCATGCCTATTTGTATACATAGCATTCAAACACAAATAGGAAGGTGATGAAAACAGAAATGGATTTCTGTAAAAATATTCCCAACCTCATTACCCAGAAGACTCTCCTGGGAAGGTGAGTGTATGTAAGACAGTCCAGCTGTGAGCTGGCTGCTTCTGTCTGCAAGCACGGTGTAGGGAATTTTCAAAGTAAGGCAGATGAAATCTCCACCTCTCATCTTCCTGGTTTTAAATACATTTCCACCTCACTACTTCTCTGAAACTCACTTAGCCCTTGTCATAACCTGACTGGAAATCTATTTTATCCCTTTTAGGTACTTCACACACCTTTAAGCTTCCCTTACATAATTTGCTTATCAGTTCAGAGCTCAGAGCACAATGAAGCCCCCTCATGACCAACATTCCCTTCTATTCATAGATTGCTCAGCCTAGGTGAAATTTCCAGAAAATCACCTAAGAACAAACTTAGTCCAACCAGAAGGAGCTGGCATGGTGCCATGCTTTAAGATTTACCACGAACACAGCACTCAGCCTTTGCAGTAAAACATAGCAATGCCAATATACTGGAGTATTTGCTGTTTAAATTAAAGAGACTTTCCAAAGCTTCCTTGAGTGTCATTTCCGTACTTGTGTAAAAAGTGCAAAAAGCAGAAATATGGTATAACATCATGTTTTAATAACTGTAGACATAAGCTCACAGGCAAAGCCACAGTTTCTGTTTCACGTGTGGGGTTTAGAGCAGTAAGTTAACTTTTCTTTCCTTAGTTTTGTGGTTAGTTTTGTGGTTAAGTTTGCACAGCCTGAATTCTGAGGTAAGTTTCATTAGCAGTAACATTGCTTTGTGTTGTTCTGCAAAGGTCTTGATTGAGCTTTCCACTTCTTCATGTGAATGAAATAATGGAAAACTCTTAAAATGAATGATGGCTTACAAATCAAAGACACGGGGGGCAGTCTCTTATACCATAATACAGTTGGTATTCAGCCTGCTCAAAGCTCTTCTCTGTACAGGCACTAAATGGAGGAGTGCTAGCTTTTCTTACAAGAATAAAAAGGGAGGATGACAGCAGCAGCAAATCTTTTCCTTCTCTCCTCTCCTCCTGCACACATACACACATTTTTGCATGACAACAACCCTACCTTAACTCCTGTAAAGAAAATCAGAGACACTGTCTCTGAGGGGGCCATATCCCTTCCCCTGTCTTGCCTCTAGAAAGAATGCTAACGCAGTGCCCAGGCAGAGGGAAAGGGAAGGAGGAAGGAGAAAGAGGGAAGGGGGAAGAGGATGGTTGTGCTCAGCCTTTCTTGTTGCTACCACATGGCATCCAAGGAGTGCAGGAATTGTGGAGTGAGAGGGACAGAAAATAAGAGGGTTGGAGCTGGGGTTTCAGACCCCATTCCCTGAAATGGGGTGTGCATTTAGCATGAGAATGATAAGGCGTTAGACAATAGTTACAGAAATGAGAACCTTGGATCAGCATCCCCCCAGGAAAGCACCCTAGCCCCTGAGTTGCAACCAGTTTGCCTCGCTTCATCCTCCCCATGCTTGCATTTGATGGTGCCACCCAGGCATGGTCAAAGACTCAGCACATGGCTCTCCCTGTATCTGGAGCTTGCACTACCCCAATGGGCACAGAGAGGCTCCCCAAAGCAGCACAGGCTTTCAGGTCCCCCCTTCGTCTCCACAGTGCAGGCACCACTCCAGCATCATGCTGTAACATCGGGAGTCCACAGCAAGGGAAACAGGAGAGACCAGCATCTTCCTTTCTACTTGCCTCCTGCAGAAATCCAGCACATCCAGTAAGAAGCATCTTTTGGCACCTGGTGAATGTTTTGTTCCAGTTCTGAGGAAACCAGTGGACACTGCCTGACAAAAGATTACCACTTGCAAGATGTGTACACAGTGAAAAGAAAAAGGTCTGAAATCTAAAGACAAAAAGGTCTATGGAAAAATATCTGAGTAGCGAAAAGAAGCAGTGAAATTCCAGGAAAGGTTAATCATTGCCTTGTTTCTTTCATACAAATCATTTATTTTACATCTCAAATACTCCCATTTTGAACTAGGAGCACTCGCTCCCTCCTGCATGCCATAGCCACCAGTGGCCAGCCTCAGGCTTGTATCCTGCTCCTGGAAGAGGGAGAGGAGTGGTCATGAATATGCGTTGCCAAGTCCAGGGTATGGACTGGCCCCTAAATAACCCTTCTGCAAAATGCAGGGAGGTGGAGATCAGACTCAGGTTGTACATAAAACTAATGAGAGTCCAGGGAAGAGCAAGATTTTAGTCACTGTGCTGTAAAATACAAAGGAGCAGGAAAAAAACAGCCAGGGCACACTGGGGGAGCCAGTCTGGCTCTGCTGAGTATATTTCCAAGTTAAACAATCTTCTCTTTTAAATTTTAAGAGAACACTTGTAAGCCAGGTTGCTTTTCAGAAGTTCTTGAAGCTTTAATGATAAGAGATCAACAAATAAAAAGATGTTTTATGCTTTTTGTCTTTGAAAGTCATTAGCTATTAATAAAAATACCGTATTGCACTAATTAGAAAGATATGAAGAAACAAAGTTGTCTTCTTTCAGTTTATTCTGTAGAAAGGCCTCTGTAGACCATGCTTTGCTGTGAACGCTGCTGAAAGACAGGAACAAAGTGAGGCTGCCTAAAAATTTGGAAGTATTGCTTGATGATTGATTGATCACACTTGATTGATAATACCTCCAGGTGATTCTGCAAACAAGAAAATCCTGTGCTGATCCCACGCTGACCGATTACTAAGGTGTGTGGGATAGACAAATTGCTTGCCTGTGTTTACAATCTAACAGTAGAAGCCCAACTTTCAAATAAAAATGTCAAGGAGTGGAAAAAAAAAAACATATGGACTTGGTGAAGTATATTGCTAAGGTGTGTATTCCACCAAGTGAAATTTCTAGTTTTGTGTAAGACTAAATATTAAATTGAGCACAAAATGTTAGAAGTATATTTATGATCTTTAATATGTTTTAGGAAAAAGTTATTACTAGTGTTATTTTCTGTTGTTATTGGTGGAGGTGGTGTTATTGTTGCTTTGTTTTTATTGTTATTGCTGTAGTTAAACTTCTTTTCTCTGTGGGTCAAAAGAATTTCATATTTGAGTCATCGGCTCAGTTATTTGATTACATAAAATTCATTCATTTGCTCTAGTCAAATATTGTATATAATTATTTACTAAAATATAAAGGGATGTATTCCCTCTCTTCTGAGGAGAAACCTTTAAGAAGTACTTTTTGTTTCTGTTTATATAATAGAAGGACTGAAGAAACTTTTTTTAAAGTAACATATTTTGGATGAGTATTAAGAGTGAACAACAAGAACTATGCAACTCCACTGGCCCCAAAAGCTTGTTAGAGCAGCAGTTTTTGTAGTAGGTTAACTTGTTGTGATGCTCCAGGGACTGCAGCATGCACACTGACCTCTATGCATAGGGCAGCTGGCTAGAAATATGCATTGACCTACACTGAAAAGACCTGCACTGAAAAGCCTTCGCTGAACTCTGACAGCAAACTGAGGCTTGCAGAAAAATTTGAAGCAAGCACAGCTCACTGAAGGCAGAGTGATTTTTGTCTCACCATTACCTGAATGTCCATGGGCTCAACCGCTCCTCTGAGATACAGTTTTGGAGCTGCAGAGATCTATTACCCCGAGGGAAGCAGCAAGAGTAATTTTGCCTGATGACTTGATGGACATTATGTAATATCCCTGAGAATTCTAGGGATGCCTTGGAACTTATTAGCGCCTCAGCTCTGAAGGCTTCTGAGCACCTGGAGGACCCCACAATGCAAGAAGCAGTAACAACATGGGCCTAATAAAGTCAGACTAAAAGTACCTTGCACAGCAGGAATAGATTCTTGCTAAAAAAATCAAACCTGTTCAGCTACCTTTATAAAATTGGTAAATATGATGAAGCAGAACATCTGGCTAAACATTATGGCAGGAAGATATTCAAAAATCAGATTTAATGAAGCCAGATTTAGTCTCACAGTCTATTTAAATGTCAGATAGAAAGGTACGATTCCAAGCATATCTGTCAAACACCAACATGAAAGATCTGCCTCAAAAGAAAATGTTGAAAATGTGTGAAGTTCAGCAACCGGTTTCAGCCAACAAGGAAATGGTTTCAGGTTCAAGAAATAATGTCTCAGGAGTTACTCTCTATTCCACTTTTTCTGATGAGAAATTTCATATTTGGATAGACATTCTCTTGGGGAAAATCCCATGAACTACAATAAGCACATTGCCTCATAGCACCAACAGTGAGTTCTCAGTGCCTACACTGTCTGTAATTGAAGGCAACATAAGGGTAGGTGGGACTTCCTGAACTGAAAACTAATCCAACCTAATATCTACATGGCAACAGTAAGGTCTGGTTCTTAAGTTAAAATGTGATGACTGTATTCCTGTCTAAGCATCAGTCTTCAAAAGTTCACATGCGGATTATGTGAGAATTCAGTTATTGGAGCCTCATTTCTGGTTCACTGGATTGTCGCTCGAGAATTAAGCCTGCCAGATAGTGAACACTCTGCAATGCACATCACACAGAAGTATCCAGTCCTTGGTGTTTTTTTCATTCTTTGAAACAGTATATTCCATCCCTGTTCTTTCAAATGGCCACTCCTTTCCCTTTTTTCTTTCTTTCTTCCTTCCTCCTTCTCATGTCATAAAATGGAGACAAAAGGTGAATTTAGACAATAATAAAATATTTTATGCGTCTCTTGGAATAAAAACAAACTGTCTGTTTGGAAAGGGGCTTTTTATTATTATTATTCTGTTTTTTACAGTGGTTTTGTTTACTTGTTTTCACTACTGCATAGTTTCTCATTATATAATGAAGAATACTGCTTATTCTCTGCTATACTTTGTTATACTTATGTATAAGAATACTGCTTATGCTCTGTTATACTGTTTGCTTTTCTCCTGGATAAGTATTTTTTGTACATATAAAATAAATTTCTCTTCCAGATGCATCACTTTTGCTACTGCGAACAGACAAGTTTTAAGATCTGAAATCCATTTTGGAAGGTCAGAAAAAACAGCCTGCTCAGGCCTAAAAGTGACCAGTTCTTAAGGGTTCACAGAGCTGGTAGGATGAAGAAGCAAAAGCAGAGACCTGAAGTGCATGTGACATTAATAACAAAGTATGGAGCTTTTCACCTTTGTATTCTGATTCAAAACAAAAGCTGCTACTCTGTGATCAGTATTCAGTGACCCATATGAAATTTGTGGATGACCTCCATCTAGTTCCTAGTAGATATTTGTCTGTTTCATAAAAGCAAACACCAGGGTTAGTACCCTGGTCAGGAGTTTCAACAGAAACACTGATAACTACTCTGCCACTGCTATTGTAATCTCTCAGTCTCTGTATTTTTACTTTGTGGATTTGTTAGCCTGGTACCTTGGGAGAGCCAGAGATTGACTTCAAAAAACACAAAACATTGTGAAGCCACGTGGTAACTTAGATGGCACAAGGAAATCTGCTCAGCATAAATGACTGCTGAAGAAAAGCTTCTGTGATATGATTTTTCCTTGCTTTAGTTTGATGTTCTTATCCTTTAGAACACCTGCTTCTGTAACTTTGAAAGACTTTAAAAATCTCTCATTACACAGTCAGTGGCTCACCTGGGATTAGCCCTTCAATTCCTTTGATATAATCAGTAAATTGCAGTATGGAGCCCACGATAAAACTACCAACATTTGTGCAAATTGGAGGAACAAACCCCTGAGATTTCATGAATTTTTTGGCTGAGTAAAGAACTCAAAATCACATCCAAGATTCTCTCATATTAGAGTCTGAAGAAAATGTCTGCCAGAATGCCTTTAGGGAATGGATATTCATGAGCACCTACATACATCCACTCCACTCAAAAACGTGCAGAAAAATGTGATCCAAAATAGCACTGAGGTCTTCAGAAAGTCTCCCGTTACTTTCAATGGGCCTTGAGGCAGGGTAAGAGATACAGCACAGAAACACTGCAATTCCCTTTAAAATGAACGCTCTACATGGTCATAGACAGATGACACTTGTAATGGCCTGGAAGGAGACAGTTACTCTGCTGGGGAAGCCACTTGCACACTGCATAGGAGATTTCTTCCTGTAACGCTAGGACACTTCTGTGTTACTCTTGGAAAACAATACAATAAAACATCACAAAAAGGAGTGTGGTGCTAAAAGGGTGGTTGAATTTTTTTTTAATACAAAATAATAAAAAAAAAAATCTGCAATGACCTGATCAATCATTGTTTTCATTTTTCTCAACAAAATCAGGACCAACCTACTGTAGGAGAATATGTACCAATCCACTGCTGCTAACGCTCCTGGAGACACCACAAGAGCTTCAGGATGTACCCACATTTCTTTCCTTGTCTTTCTTTTTGACTATAATCACAGTAATTTGCATTCCAAGTCAAATGCAAATACTTAAGCCAGCACTCGGTCTTCTTCCATTTAGTCTCTTCTGTCTCTGTTGGCCAGAAACTGGAGAGTACTTACAGAGAAAGCAAAAGGAAGAGAGCAGGCAGTTGAATGTGAAACAACATTAACAGGATTTTGGAGAGCATAGAAGTAGCTGACAACCTGTGAAGACCAGAAAGTGATACAGACACAGTTTAGCAACAAAGTATCCACCAAACAAATCTCATAAATAATTATATCTCATGGACTGTTGACATCTGTTAAAAAATAACCTCCCTTTTATGATAAGAGATGATTTCTCACAACTCCCTAGGATGTTAGCATTTTCTGCCCGGTTATTTGAGAAATAATTCTTCATTCTCTTTCATATCTGAACTTATTTAAAATTTGTGAGATGCAATAAAACCACTGTAAAGCTGATTTATTACTTCAGGCTTTCAAGACTAGCAAATTCAAGCTAATCTTAACAGGAAAGAAAAAAAGAAAAAATAAAAAGAGCCCTCCAACAAGACTGCTTTGCATGCATTCAGCTTTACCTTGCCTCATCCAGCTCCAAGAGTTTTACACAGATTTGGGTTGTGTTCTTGGCTTACATAAGGGATCTCATTTTGGAGAACTTCTAAAAATGCTATAAAGAAGTTATTCCAGCCACATGGTATTGAGGTGCATGGTATCCTGTGCTTTCGGAATGTTGCCTCCAGGCAAAGAGAGATGGTTGAAAAAGTCACATTTGGAAGTAGAACGTTGTGGTATTTTTTTTTAAATTCAAGACTGTCCAAGATACAAGATTTAATGCATTCTCTGTGTGTCTGATTGCTTCAAAAATGAGGGAGACACACCTGATTTTTGATCTCCAGCTGGGAGTGGGTGAGACAAGTGTCCTGTCTCGATACCTGTCAGGACAAAGACAGAGAGGATATAGACAGAAAAATAAGCACGAGAAAGTGACTCGTTACCCTAGCAAATTCAGCTCTAGTTTCAACTCCGCTGAATTTTTAATTCCAAATATCCAGCATGACTGAAACTGAAATTTTTGCTCGTGGGTGCTTTAACCATTAATTTTGATTGCCTCTGTGAATACTCTCTGGTCCAATTAATATTTAATTATAATGATATCAACAAGTGGAAAGGTGAAATTTCCTCTTCTCAAAAAGACATCCTCAGGCAGAGGGAACAACCAAAATTAGATTTCTGCTGCTATTACTACCTTTTCCTGCAGGTATATTTTGAAAGACAAGGATTGCAAGGAGTAGTATTTATAACAGTGTATATCTGAGCCTGAATCTTCTCCAAGAACTAATAATGAAGCTCAGTAGGAAGGATGATAATATTATAAAAAGTCTATATTTTAATTGGTGCGCTTGGTCTTACTGAGTAGAGGACCCAAACTATTCTAGGGATATGGTGGGACTATTGTGAAAAACGTGGCTAAATAATTTGTTTCCTCATCCTCATACAAGAAATCGTGAGTGTCTTGTCAGGACTGCAAATGTGTCAGTGTTTACAGGAATAGGTTATAATTGTTATTTTGAAACCAGCTGAGGAAATACAAAACCCATGAAGGAAAGCTAAAGGAGATATGTACTGTGGCTGCAGAGCAAAATAATAAATGTAATGCCAGCAAGCTGTTCAATTCATATATTATCATGATTAACAGACATTTCATTCACAGTTATTTGTTCTTTTCCCAAGAAAGGTAATCCAACCCTGGAACAGAGAGATAATACATTTCCTTGAACTACAAATTCATTTCAGAGTAATCATGGTAAATGATGTATTCAAAAATGATATTTTGAAAATGGGACTGAGTAGATTTCCTTACAAAAATATTAAGCAGGACAGTCTGAGTAGGAAAGAACAGGCAGAAAATGATACAGTAAGCACTGTGTAATGTCCTAATTGTTTATACAGGTCATTTACTTATTTCTTCAATATTTCACCAAACTTTCATGCTCTGGCTTGAAGGCAAAGCACTTTTGAGTCATTAAAGATATTCACATCGTGATATGTCAACATGACATGTTGCCTTCAATGTCATGAAAACACTTACATACTGCCACACTTTAGCAATCCGTAACATGGAAAGATGCTTCAAGGATAGGATGGACGTTCTTGAATAACAAAATTGGTAATTTGGCAAAAAGTGAGACAAAAGGGCTATCTTAAGAAGACAATAATTCCTGTGACCAAAAATAACAACTCTGCTGACTCTTCTGTCTAAGCTCTTGATAACAGTGAAGATATGGACAAATGTTGAAGAATGGATAATATTTGATTGTTGTCACTTTATGAAACAATTGCTCTATGAACAAATGCTTTATGAAACACGCTTTTCATGGCAGCTATAGCTAGACAGATAGATTGAATACTGCGTAATATATTTTTTCTGTTTGATTATCTTCAGGAATGATCACCATTAAGGTAGTTATGCAATAATTTTCCAGATTGTCTCTTATGTAGCTATCAAATCTACTTTTCCCAGTGTATTAAGTGACTCTCTTGGGTCCCATGAATTTTAAAAACATCATTTCTAGAATTTCAGACATCTACTCATTATTTTCATGTTCTCCATCTATATTGCATGAACCTGCAGGTTTTTTTTCATTTGTTTTGTACATTCTCATTAAACATTGCTTTGTTTACCCTTTGCTCTTTCTCATCTAATTCTTGTTCCTAGTTATTTTCTTGCTTCCAGCAGAACTTTTCTGATTTGATTTCTATGCCCTCATTAGGCATTTTTATTGAAATGAACATATTCAGCTGATTAAAACCACTTCCACCATTTGGAATCATCATTTGCTTTTTCATGATCACTTTTCTTTCTTATTTCAGAGTGCCCACATTTTATTTTTTCTGCAAGCTTCTTCAGTGCTTATATAATATCAAGTAGATTTTTTTTCTTCTCCATCTTAAATACTTGATTAAATTTTCTCCTCAGATCTTTTCCAAACCTACAGTTACAGATCATTCCGTTTGTTTTTATTTTTTAATCTTTAAATGACGTGTTTTTTAAACATTGTCTTGGTAATTTAAAATTGTAACATTTTCTTCTATTCCAAACTTTCTGACATCATTCATGCCTGAGAAACCCTGCTTGAAAAATAATATATTTCTAAAATATTCTTCCTTTCATAAACCCTGCATATAAAACAATGCAGGGCTTTGTAGTTTGCAACATTCATATTCCAAAAACAAAGCTGAACTTTACTTGGCTAAAGTTGGCCAACAATGAAGGGACTCAATCCGTCTACACCTTGTAATAGCCTCAATATAAGTCACTTTTAGTCTCTGGAGCCAAGAATTCTTCAATCTGTTTCCTGGAAATAAAAGTGTACACTTTTTTCTTTTTTCCTTTGCAGTAAAAGTGATTCATTAAAAAGACCTCCGCTCCAGATATAACTAGACCACAAACTCTTCCCCTGCTATAACTGCATCTTGAAACTTTGTGGAAATAAAAATCACCTACAAGAATTGTGTGCCAAATATTTAACTATAAAAAGAGAGTGGTCAAAATCAATGAAATGAGTTCATGTTCCCTTGATCCATAAATTTCTGTTACACAGAGTATCTGTACAGACAGATAATCATAATTCTTTAGACACTATATTTCTGCAGATTTAAAAGAATTATAAGCAGGTAGAAATCGGCAGAAAAACACAGAATGATGTAAGACTAAATCTCATTTCATTCAACCCCTGCACTGAGGAAAATTCCAGCATTTGTCAAGCCTGTTCATAGTAAG
The DNA here is from genome assembly GCA_013396635.1 of Penelope pileata. Classification (NCBI taxonomy): domain Eukaryota; kingdom Metazoa; phylum Chordata; class Aves; order Galliformes; family Cracidae; genus Penelope; species Penelope pileata. The sequence goes on from WBMW01006372.1 coordinate 305,026, forward strand.
TGTTATGGTGGAAATTCCTGAGTTCAGCTACCTAATTGTATGGCATTGGAAAGACAGAGCTACCCTTCTCAGAGATGCACAATAATAGAACCAGAGGCACTGGACACAAGTTGCAACACTGGAAACTCCAGTGATGTATAAGGAAAAGAAAATTTCACTCCATGGGTGGCAAAACCTGAACAGGTTTCCAGAGAGGCTGTACCATCTGCATCACTGGAGATAATCAGAACATCACAGGACATGGTCATGGGCAATCTGCTCTTGTTGGATCTGTTTTGAGTGGAGGGATTTGAACAGATAGCCTCCTAAGGTTCCTTCTCACCTAGATTTTTCTGTGACTCCATAGATTTCTCAACATATCTCATCTCCATACTTCATCCTCACAACATTTGGAAAGATTTTCTTAACGTTCAATGTAAATCTGATTTGACATGTTAATATACTTTTTGCTTTTCCATCAATTAGTGATTCAAACATAGCATAACATCCTCCTATGAACTGAACCTTTAAGATTTTTCTTTACCTTTGCTTTCTGAACTTTTACTGTTGGCTTGTTCTGTTGTTTATCTGCCCCTTCAAAAAGTGATATCCCAAGCAAGTCTCAGGACTCCATACTAATTAAAAAGTGAAAATTTTCATTCAGTCTTTTGTTCAGTTGTCTGAACTCTTTACAGTGTGTCTTAGTTTCTAACAGAAGTTACTTCTCTCACAGTGTCTGGTATGAAG